>JAGFNQ010006335.1:770977-817907 GCA_024364735.1 Boesenbergia rotunda | reverse complement strand
GAATTATTTCTGAGGTCAACCGTTGATCTTTCGATTAATTGGGGATCATGATGTACTACTAGGTGCCACTCATGATCGTTCTATAATTGGTTAATTATAGACGGCCAACATAAATCGAAAGCCTATTTAGTCACACGCACTACGAGTAATCCGAGGGATTTAAAACGAGTTGAAAATTGGATTTTCCGATCAAGAGAGATAAGTCGAATCTGAATTTTTCAGAGACGCATCGGAAGCATAAAATGGCTAAGTCTTTTGAAGACTTATTGGACGAATTAAATGAGTTTAATTCGTATGGTATAGGCTTGGGTTTGGCCGGCCAAAGAGGGTCCCCACCCTCTTTGTTTGGCCGGCCACATTAAAAGGGGAGAACCAAATTGTTTGGTTCAAATTATAAAATAAACCGAGCGTGGTTTGTTTTATAAAATTATGGATAATATATATAAAATTTTATAAACCGAAGTTTGGTTTATTATTTTCATGGAAATTAAAATAAACTTTGAATAGTTTATTTTATTTTATAAAATCAATTATGAATTGATTTTTCCATGATAAGAGACATGGTTGTTTTTATTATAAGAGACATGGTGAAAATTTATTCCATAATAAAAAGGGAGACATGGTTGTTTTTATTATAAATTAAATTATGATAAAAACTTGGCATGATGGAATAATTCATAGAAAAATTTATATGATAAATTTCTTATGAAAATTTATTCCATAAAAAGGAGACTTGGCGATTGAGAGGCTACTATATAAAGGAACCAAGGCAAGGCTTGGAAATTAATCTAAGAGATCTAGAAATAAGCCCTCTCTCTCTCTCCTTCTCTCCCTCTCCCTCCTCTAGTGCCGCCGGCCCTAAAAGGAGGACCCCTTTGTTGCCGTGAGCTTCATCCACCAAGCAGCTGCCGAAGAAGAAGAAGAAGCGGGCGCAACTCCTTCCTTCCTCCCGGAATCTTGATTCCGTTCTTCGTTTGGTGGTTAGTCTTCCCATCTCTCTCTTGGTATTCTTGTCGTGCCTTTGGAGAATCTAGTAGTTCTTGTCGGCACGAAACTCGTGGCTTTGCGAAGTCATCCCGAAGAAAACTCGCGTGGACGCGAATAGAGGCGGAGCTTCCAAGGGACGCTTACGGTTGGATCTCGGTCCTTCCTTCGGAGTTACGCGAGGTATTAAGTAAATTAGTTTACTTTCTGGCAAAATTTTAATATATGATCATGTCTACACAAATAAGGTTGCATGCTTAGATGTGTGGTTAAATAATTTGTAGAAATTATTTATGCTAAACCTTCCGTGCACCGTAATAAATTTTAAAATTACGAACCGCATCCATGTCAACATGCACCCGGTCCCAACAGTGGTATCAGAGCCGGTTAGTGTTCGACATAATCATATAATTGTTTTGCGGAAAACTTTGTCATGATCTCAATTTTGGAAAATTTTCCATTATGGAAATTTCCAATTATGATAAATTTAGATTTAGGAATTTCAAAGTTTGGAAATCCTCATGAAATTTCGCAAACTTTTGAAATATCCTAGTTTCTGAAATTTTATGATAATTGTGAAAACTTCCCATTTTGAAACTTTCCAATTTTGGAAATTTCTATTTTAGAAATTTTCCAATTTTGGAAATATGTAAGTTTTCTTTGTACCAGAAACTTACAATTATTCTGAAAACCTATTATGGAAAGCTCGCAATTTTGGGCACTTTCTTTCAAGAAAGTCTAGACAAATTTATGGATCATTAATTGACAATTAAATTCGAATTGGTTTTAAATTATTAACAAAATTCTTTACTTTGGGGAGTGCCTCGGGGAGCCACCCAAATTAAAGTTAGTTGTTGTAATTTAATTTCCTATTTTGAATAAGAATTGTCAAGTTTAATTTGGCTACGCCTCGGGGAGCGGGCCAAATTAGATTTACGACAAATTTCTTTTCTTTGGGTATCTGAGCCTCGGGGAGCCACCCAAAGAAAATAATTTGTTGTAATTAATTAGTCCATAAATAAAATATGTGATCAAATCTTGGAAATTTTGAGGTGATTCTCAAACGATAATTTCCTTATTTGATTTCTTACTATTGTTGTCTCCAAAATTAATTAGGAAAATTGTTTCCTATAGAGTTTATTTCCTTAAATAAGATTTTCATGAAAATAATATGTGGTTGAATTAAGGGAATCTGTCTCTTAATTTAATAAGATTTGATTTAGAGAAATCAAAGTCTTAAACATATTATTTCCGAAATTGATTATGACATTTAGGAAATTGTTTCCCAAAACAATTCCTTAAATAAAGTATGAAATTAGAATTAGGAAATCCGGTTCCTAATTCAATTAATGAGACTTGATAAATTAAGTCACATACATACTTTATTAAGGAAATCGTTAGTACATGACATAATATAGTGTCATGAATGTGCTTAGAAAGAAAAGGATGAGACCCAAAACCCCTTACAAAATATTAAGGCCAACACCTTCCATTAATATGGTTAGAACCGGAGTTTTGTTTCTCGTTTGGGTTGATGGACACATCCATGCCCGGCTTGAACCTCAACATGTTCAAACCATGGAATTAGTTTATGATTAATATAGTTGGAGTCAGAGGTCAATCCTTAGTTTTGGTTGTTGGACACATCCAAGCCTGACTAAACGGTTGAATGAGCTCCAACCATATTAAAACTATTTCTTGATTAATGGGTCAGCCTTAAGCTTGGAGCATCGATTTGTTGTGCCACAGCCAAGGTCGATGTAAAGAGAGGTGCAGTTGGGTGCTATGTATATTGTTGCATACTTGTTAATGAGTTAACAACCCAATGATTTATGCAAACATTCAATTAGTTGATAGCATAAAGTGATAGTTACATATATGTGATATGTAATCGGTATAATTACCTACCTTCATAGCTAAGAATAACTTGATGGCCACAGCCATGGTTGTTCTTATCTATGGTTGGATATCAACCTATTTGGAGATGTTCCTACGATCTCTCGAATTGATAAAAAGGGTTATTCAATTCGAAAAATAAATAGGATTTAATTAATGTATGTTGATGCATTCTTTATCATTCTTCTTACATAAGCTCAATTTCTATTTCTAGGATAATCACTTGATCATGTCTTCTCTGAATTTGCGTTCCATTTTGGACACCAATAAGTTAACTAAGGACAAAAGGATTGAAAAAGCACCAAAAGGCACTTGCCATCATTGTGGCAAGGAGGGCCACTGGCGAAGAAACTGCAAGGTTTATCTTGAGTCCTTGAAGAAGAAGGCATCCGATGCCCCATCCTCTTCAGGCATCTTCATTATTGAATGTCACTCTATTTCCTCGTACACCTGAGTACTTGATACTGGGTGTAGCTCACATATATGTAATGACATACAGGGGCTAAGGAATAAAAGAAGACTCGTCAAGGGAGAAGCGAATTTGCGAGTTGGAAATGGAGCGAAGATTGCTGCTGTTGCCATCGGAACATATTTACTAAAGCTCCTACTGGACTTGTCTTAGAGTTGGATAATTGTTATTTTGTTCCTTCGTTAATAAAGAACATTATATCTATTTCATATTTGAATGAAAAGGGTTATCATTTAACTTTTAGTAATAATTGTTGTTACATAACTTTAAATGGAGTTCTTTATGGGACCGGAACTTTGTGCAATGGTATCTACACGTTAGATTTATCCTGTGACATTTTCAATATCGAAGTTAGCAACAAACATGCTGAATAGATAATCAAATAGACTCCTATATGTGGCATTGTCGTCTTGGCCATATAAGTAAGAAACGCATGACCAAATTACACCGATGTGGAATTCTGGAATCATTTGAACCCGGTTCATTTGATACATGCGAATCATGCTTAAAAGGCAAGATGACCAAATTATCATTTTCCGGAAAAGGTAAACTAGTGGGAGAATTGCTTGGTCTAATACATAATGATGTATGTGGACCAATGTCAACTCTTGCACAAGGAGGCTATAGCTACTTCATTACCTTTATCGATGATCACTCACGATTCGGGTATGTGTTCTTGATGAAACACAAATCTGAAGCTTTTGAGAAATTCAAAGAGTTCAGAAATGAAGTAGAGAAACAGCTTGGCAAAAGTATTAAGATACTTCGATCCGATCGGGGTGGTGAATACTTAAGTCAAGAGTTTCAAGATTATCTTAGGGACAATGGGATATTGTCTCAATGGACTCCGCCGTATACACCACAGCATAATGGTGTATCTGAGAGGCATAACCGAACCTTGATGGACATGGTTAGATCTATGATGAATCATGCAACTCTTCCAAAATCCTTTTGGGGCTATGCACTTAAGACAGCTGTTTACTTGCTAAACAGAGTCCCGACCAAGGTAGTCTCTACTACTCCATATGAGACGTGGAATAGTAAGAAACCTCACTTAACTCACCTTAAGATATGGGGTTGTCCTGCTTATGTGAAGCGGACTGTATCAGACAAATTGGATGCTAAGTCTGATAAATGTCTATTTATTGGATACCCTAAGGAAACAAAGGGTTACCAATTCTATCATCCCTTGGAACAAAAGGTGTTTGTTTCAAGGCATGCTGTATTTCTGGAAAAAGAATTTCTTTTACAAGAAAACAGTGGGAGTAGTATTGAACTTGAAGAAGTTCAAGAAACTCCAATAGACATTACAGAGACACCTAGTCTAGACCCACAACCAATAACTCATAATGACGAGCTATTAGTTGAACCTAAAACAACACCACTTCTTCGTAGATCTGATAGGATACGCAATATTCCAGAGAGATACGGATTTCTCGTAAGTGAATCGAACGACGTGTTACTCATTAGCGATGACGAACCTATCAGTTATGATGATGTTCTGAAAAGTTCAGAAAGGGACAAATGGCTTGAAGCCATGAAGTCGGAAATGGATTCCATGTACGAAAATCAAGTATGGGACTTGGTTAACCCACCTGAAGGGATTAAGCCCATAGGGTGCAAGTGGGTTTTCAAGAAGAAAACCGACATGGAAGGTAATGTTGTTACCTTTAAGGTTAGATTAGTGACAAAAGGATATCGTCAGAAACAAGGGATTGATTATGACGAAACCTATTCGTCAGTAGCTATGCTTAAATCCATTCGGATGCTCCTGGCCATAGCAGCTCATTATGATTATGAGATATGGCAAATGGATGTGAAAACAACTTTCCTTAATGGAAACCTGCTTGAGGATGTATACATGATACAACCTGAAGGTTTCACATCGGTTGATAAAACCAAAATATGCAAGCTTCGACGATCCATATATGGACTGAAGCAAGCATCCAGGAGCTGGAACATCCGTTTTGATGAGACAATCAAAGAGTTTGATTTCTCACAAAATCCTGACGAACCTTGTGTGTACAAGAAGGTTAGTGGGAGTGCAGTCGTATTCCTAGTATTATATGTCGATGACATATTACTTATAGGAAACGATATATCAGTCTTACAGTCGGTTAAAATTTGGTTGTCCAAAACTTTCTCCAAGAAAGACCTGGGAGAAGCAACCTATATCCTTGGGATTAGAATCTATAGAGATAGATCAAAATGGTTGCTTGGTCTTTCGCAGTCTACATATATAGACCGAGTGCTAAAAAGGTTTAGCATGTCGGAATCCAAGAAAGGTTACCTTCCCATCAGGCATGGGATCATCCTTTCAAAGTCTATGTGTCCGCGCACAGAAGACGAGAGGATTTGCATGAATAAGATTCCTTATGCATCCGCGATAGGATCTATCATGTATGCTATGTTATGTACTAGGCCCGATGTATCGTATGCTCTGAGCGTCACAAGCAGATACCAGTCTGATCCAGGAATGGATCATTGGGCGGCTGTCAAGACAATCCTTAAGTACTTAAGAAGAACTAAGGATGTGTTCCTAATATATGAAGAAGGTGATATGGTAATACGTGGGTATACAGATGCCAGTTTCCAGACAGATAAGGATGACTCCAAATCTCAGTCCGGATACGTATTTATCTTGAATGGAGGCGCAATAAGTTGGAAAAGTTCCAAACAAGACACCGTAGCGGATTCTACCACGAAAGCGGAATATATTGCAGCTTCGGAAGCAGCAAAGGAAGCAGTATGGATCAAGAAGTTTGTCTCAGAACTTGGTGTGGTTCCAACCATTGATGAAGCAGTACCGGTTTACTGCGACAACAATGGAGCTATTGCACAAGCAAAGGAACCAATGTCTCATCAGCGATCCAAACATGTGCTTCGCCGCTATCATCTGATCAGAGAGATTATAAGTAGGAATGATATACAAATTGAGAAAATTCTCATTGAAAGGAATTTAGCGGATCCTTTAACTAAGGCCTTGCCTCAAAGCAAGTTTGAGGGTCATGTTAGAGCCTGTGGTATTGGATACCGTAGCGATTGACATTAGGCCAAGTGAGAGTTTATTAGTAATATGAGAGAAGTGTCCTAAGGCAATCACCTTATGATTGTAATCGTTTATTTTCATAAATGAAGATTCACTATTTGAGTATATATGTTTGTGTATTTGATTAAGATCTTAAACTCATTTACTGAATGTCCGCAATACAATTCACAACATGAGAGAATTTGTGATGAATTCACAACTAGTGATTATCTCTACATGTGCAATTGTAAAGTATTGAAATTGTCCCTAGTCGATGAATTGATAAATACGGACACTATCAATTCTGTTGAGACTAGCATGGGTTATTCTCTAATCAGTTGATTCTCACTAGCTGGTGATATTGGGATGTCCGGAGATAAACATTAATGCTAGTTAAGGGAACTAGTTCATTGGAGTGACTGGCTGTAGAATTTCATATGGTAGTCCACATATAGATATGTCAATGAAGTTCTTACTGCAGCTTAAGTGCGATGTTCCTTTGACTTGCGGTGTTCAAGTCATCTTGGTCATGAAGACTTATACTTTGACATCCTAAGCAAGCATCTCCAAGGAGGAGTGGACCCAGGATGATTGGGTATAAGCCGAAGTGCCCGAAAATGTTTGAACAGCCTACAAAGGATTCACCACTCCTTGCGAGGAGATGTATACCCAAGGCCTATCATCGGATTGTTACTCGAAGCCTCTGGCCAGAGCATGACATGTTCAGAGTATGAATCTCTTAGATACATGAGAGTAATTAGAATCTGTAGGACGAGAAAACATTACTTGGGCTAGGTGTGACGTAGTCAGCCTAGTGGGGACTGACACACATAGACCATGTCCTGAACCAAGTGGGTATAAGATGGTGAAGGGAATGAGGCACGATTCATTATAGCTGCTGAAGGGTTTCAGAATAATTTCTGAGGTCAACCGTTGATCTTTCGATTAATTGGGGATCATGATGTATTACTAGGTGCCACTCATGATCGTTCTATAATTGGTTAATTATAGACGACCAACATAAATCGAAAGCCTATTTAGTCACACACACTACGAGTAATCCGAGGGATTTAAACGAGTTGAAAATTGGATTTTCCGATCAAGAGAGATAAGTCGAATCTGAATTTTTCAGAGACGCATCGGAAGCTTAAAATGGATAAGTCTTTTGAAGGCTTATTAGACGAATTAAATGAGTTTAATTCATACGGTCCTGGCTTGGGTTTGGCCGGCCAAAGAGGGTCCCTACCCTCTTTGTTTGGCCGGCCACATTAAAAGGGGAGAACCAAATTGTTTGGTTCAGATTATAAAATAAACCGAGCGTGGTTTGTTTCTTAAAATTATGGATAATATATAATTTTTTATAAACCGAAATTTAGTTTATTATTTTCATGGAAATTAAAATAAACTTTGAATAGTTTATTTTATTTTATAAAATCAATTATGAATTGATTTTTCCATGATAAGAGAAATTTATATAATAAATTTCTTGTGAAAATTTATTCCATAATAAAAAAGGGAGACATGGTTGTTTTTATTATAAATTAAATTATGATAAAAACTTGGCATGATGGAATAAATCATAGAAAAATTTATATGATAAATTTCTTATGAAAATTTATTCCATAAAAATGAGACTTGGCGATTGAGTGGCTACTATATAAAGGAACCAAGGCAAGGCTTGGAAATCAATCTATGAGATCAAGGAATAAGCCCTCTCTCTCTCCCTCTCACTCTCTCCCTCCTCTAGTGCCGCCGGCCCTAGAGGCTCTCCCTTTGTTGCCGTGAGCTTCATCCACCAAGCAGCTACCGTGAGAAGAAGAAGAAGCGGGCGCGACTCCTTCCTCCCCGGAATCTTGATTCCGTTCTTCGTTTGGTGGTTAGTCTTCCCATCTCTCTCTTGGTATTCTTGTCGTGCCTTTGGAGAATCTAGTAGTTCTTGTCGGCATTAAACTCGTGGCTTTGCGAAGTCATCCCGAAGAAAACTCGGCGTGGACGTGAATAGAGGCGGAGCTTCCAAGGGACGCTTACGGTTGGATCTCGTCCCTTCCTTCGAGTTACGCGAGGTACTAAGTAAATTAGTTTACTTTCTGCAAAATTTTAAATGTATGATCATGTCTACACAATATAATGTTGCATGCTTAGATGTGTGGTTAAATAATTTGTGAAATTATTTATGCTAAACCTTCCGCTGCACGTAATTAATTTTAAAATTACGAACCCGCATCCATGTCAACATGCACCCGGTCCCAACATATCTACTCGGAGTTACACTTTTGATAGTAAACCTATTGTAGATGGATTCTGTTCGGCGATCATTTGGTTATCTACCAGGAGATACATTGGCTTGTGATATGATTTTGTTCAAGTTGATAATCTGATCGAAGTGTATATTTTTGAGTTAAACTTGTTACGTTTCGATTTTGGCTTGGTTGAACTTCTTGGGGCATCATATGCTACCGTGAGCATTGAATTGAGTTTTAGTGTGGGATATCTGCCCTAGTGGAATAGAGTTCTGTTTTGGTTCTATTTTTGTTAATTGTTCCTATGGGTTTTGCCATGCGATGATAAGTTGAAGCATAGATCGGTTTGGTGTGATCTGTGGTTGACGAATTTAAATGGAGATTGAGGCTTGGCTCTTTTGATTCTTGATATTGATGTGGCTTATTTGATTTGAGTGTGTGTTGTCGTGAAGTATTTGGAGTTCATTGATTTGGTTCATGATGACATGTTGAGCGGTTTAGGTTGATAGGTTGAGGATGTTCTGAGATGTCTTGTGTAGGGATTGGCATGGGTAGAGGTTGCTTGTGTTGATTCCCTTATCATGTTGGACTTGGTGATCACTTGGGTTAAGCCGGGATAAAACCTAACTTGAGCCATGTTTCAACATAAACAGGGACTAATCACTAATTAAAATTAATTAATGACCATTGCCTTTAGGATAGTGATAATTGGATTTGTATCATGTTTAGCTAGTTATCAATTATTTTGGTAACTAATAAACTATGTCCTTTGATACAGGACACTGATTTGTTGCTAATTATTGGACGAGAGATTCTCTTTTGATACGAACATATTCATTTGAGGCGGGTATTTCTTGTTTGTTTGTTTAGATCTACTTTACCTTTATGCATGACTATTTATATTTATGCAGTAGGTTTTATTTACCTTACATCTGCTACCGTTGTTATCCTACTTGATACTTATTGCTTGATCTTGGATATGATCTAATTTCCTTCTATACAGTCTCGTTTTATTGTTATTTGATTCTGTATAACATTTGTACAAGCATGTGTACGTAGATAGAGTAACATGCCACTGTTGTTCTATTTTGATTGATTCTAGATATACTTGCATGTGTACCTAGATGTATGACGATTAGGTTATGATACCTGTGTTTGACCTGTGCATGCTAGGTTGAGTTATGTATTGATGATCTGGTAAGGGTTGCATGAGTTAGAGTCATGTACCATTCCTGCATCGTTATATGCGGCGATCATCAACTTCCTTGTGGTCTGAGCTCATCGCTAGTTACATGATCTGCACACACGGTCACTCATGGGTTAGTGAATAACGTTGGGTGTGTGCAGTTGTTCTGTACTGCTTCTCTCGGCCGCTCATGGGTAATGGTTCCGGAGCATGGTAGCAGGCAGAGATCCCTTCTCTTCTCATAGATCAGAGGAGATGAGAGCGACACTCCCCCATATGACTTGGGGTAGGGAATGACCCCCCGCCAGCATCATGTCCACTCGGTCACTCAGGAGCAGTGATGACAGAGTGCGTACAGTGTCACAACCTTACCTACTCGGCCGACACATATGATATGTCTCGGTGGCTTGACTGGTGTCAGGGGTGACCATGTCATTGCATCATGTGCATATAATACATTGAGTATTTGATTGTGATTGCTGCATATGTTTGACATTCACATACAGGAGATATTATGTGTTTAGTTTGATGGCCCTGCACCTGCTCGTATGATATGAGTCTTTTATTATCAGGATAGGCTGATTTCTGATATGTACATTCATTTTATACTTTCAGTTATGCATATTCTGATATTTCTGTTGAGATTGTATTCATTGTATCTTTATAGCTTGTACAATTATTTTGTTGTCATGCATATCTATTCTATACCTATAGAGTCCCACTTGGACTCATTATCCGTCATAATATTTTTATTTTCAGGTTGATAGGTCGTCAAGAGGAGCCCAGTTGTCAGTCCCAGGTCCCTACGACTTCGGCTTTGGGTGCTTCCGCGAGTTTCTATTTCTATTACAACATATTTCTTGTTTCTGTATTGGTTTCTCTGTCGTGGACTTGTATTGTATGCATTTGATGCGGTTTTGTATTTTTTGAGTCCTCTATTGGACTTTGTGTGTATTGTTTTGCTACGCGTTTGCCCAGAGGGCAGCTCAAGTGAGTATTATGGTTTTATTACTGTGATGTGTTTATTCCTATGTAATATATCTTTTGTTTTGAGGTCTGAGACCATTATTATATTGCGTGGGGTTGTATGTATGTCCTAAATTGTCCAACATACACGGGAGATAATGTTCGATTTTATATTGGACCAATGACTCCTCTAGTCTCGGAGCGTGACACTATGACTCGGGCACATGAGCAAAAGATGAAAGTTGTAGAGATGAGGATGTGAAGTTGGATGTGTGGATATACGAGAGGGCAGCTCAAGTGAGTATTATGGTTTTATTACTGTGATGTGTTTATTCCTATGTAATATATCTTTTGTTTTGAGGTCTGAGACCATTATTATATTGCGTGGGGTTGTATGTATGTCCTAAATTGTCCGACATACACGGGAGATAATGTTCGATTTTATATTGGACCAACGACTCCTCTAGTCTCGGAGCGTGACACTATGACTCGGGCACATGAGCAAAAGATGAAAGTTGTAGAGATGAGGATGTTAAGGTGGATGTGTGGATATACGAGAATGGACAGAATAAGGAATGAGAGCATTAGAGAGATAGTCGGAGTTGCATCTACTGAGGAAAAACTTCGAAAGACACGTTTGTGATAGTACGGACATGTACTTAGACGACCAATAAATATCCCTGTTAGGTGATAAGAAACTATGATAAATACACACATTAAACAAGGGAGAAGAAGACTAAAAAAAGACTTGGTTGGCAACAATAAAATAAAATAAATTTTATTTAAATATAGATGATATAATAAGGGATAGAGCCTAATGACATAGAAGAATCAATATAGCCAACCCTACCTAGTAGGATAAAACTTAGTTGTTGTTGTAGTAGTATCAATCTCTTTATGTTTTACAAGGATACACCTAAAAATAAACCAATGTAAAATGCCATTATGAGTTTGTGAGTTTGGTATTTCCCTACCATGTGACAGATTGTCAATACACTTGTAATAGATTTGAAAGTAATACCTGTGAGAATTTCGTCTTTGTCTTATGGATTTTGGCTAATTTGTAAATGTAACATATTCTGAATAATATTCATATTACAGTAGCAACAAAGTTGGACCATGTTTTAACTAATGCAAAATTAATTAGGGCTGTAGGATTGCAGCCGAAATTAATCATGTGGCATAGAGTTTGAATTAATTGCTACATTGAAACTCCTTTTTCCTGGACTTGGCATGTGCCTACTTATTGTCTATAATGTTCTTTGTTTGTTGCTCTTGGGCGTTACATTCTTTATCTATGATTTTGTTTGTAGTTGTGTGCTGGTTGCATAATCCTTTGGTCCTTTCTTCTTAGCGATCAATATTGGATTGGCTAGCAATTTGCTATTGCATTGGCATGAAGTTTCTCTTGAGCTTTTAAAGAACCATTTGGGTTCCTCATTGTATGATTAGGTTAATACACTAAGGGAACATTAAGTGAGAACAAAAAACAGGTTCTCTTTAGAGGAAGTTCGTTTTAATTGGCAGCATTAATTGTCTTTCATTTTGTTTTTTTGGGTGCGCTTTCGGTTTAGTTTGAAAAGGAGAATCTGTTAGTGTTGAAATTTGAAGTGTATTTTTGAATATATCTTATTCTTTGTCTGGTTTTCGCAATTTAAAAATCTTCATTGAAATTAGACGGATTTCTTACCAATTTGTTCTGTCATATGACAAAGTTTCAAAGCAAGCTAATTTAGTCAATTACTTGAAAAAATAGAAGAGAGAAAACCCATATTTTTTTCTATCTTTTCCCTTTGGTTTTGTTTTCATAGAGACATCGAAACCTTTTCTCTAGCTTCTATACTTTTTAATAAATAAAAAACAATAGCATATAAGACTGAACACTTGGCATCTTTTTTACAAACTGAAACTGACCAGTTCATGTAGGAAAGAAATGGCCTTATGAGGTCTGTATCTTCTCCAAAGAATTGTTTTGCAGTTGAGGAATGATGACTACTAATACAGTACTATAACAAGCTAGATTGACTTTTTCTAGTTACTAATAATGTTCATCAAATTTTATTATTTTTCAATCAACTCTCTCACTTTCTTTTTTATTAAATTCAATCAACTCTATTAGTAGACTGGTGGAGAATATCTAAATGCGCCTGACACATGGTTATTTATGGGATAATATAAGAGCTTTATAAGAGATAGTTGAGGTCTAACAAGTTAAT
Organism: Boesenbergia rotunda; assembly: GCA_024364735.1. NCBI lineage: Eukaryota > Viridiplantae > Streptophyta > Magnoliopsida > Zingiberales > Zingiberaceae > Boesenbergia > Boesenbergia rotunda. The sequence goes on along the minus strand of JAGFNQ010006335.1, from coordinate 804,922 downwards.
GGGGTAGTTCTCTAAGCTATATATTTGGGCTACCTATTGGCTATATATTTTGCTTTGGTGTGCTACTTATTGACTTTTGCTGTGCTCAGTTATTGCTATTATGTGCTGTGTATTGATTAGTGTTGCTAAGATACTAGTCTAACTTTGAGTATACGCATGCTGGTTGAGACGACTAAAAACAGGGTGCGTGTTAACCACTGTTGTTTACCAGATACTAGTAATTTGTTCTGGCAACTTACCTTGTGTACTACTGTGGTTCTTAGGCTTGGAGGAAGAATGCAATCAAGTACACGTAGATTACTATATACAGGTTAAATTTTTTTTTATTATTATTATACATTCAGATTTCGTGCTTAATGTTGGCGTTGAGAGTTATAAATAATCAGGAATTATTTAAATTTAGAGATTTTTTTCTTACCTGTGGTCGGGTGCAATAGAGCTGCATTTGGAAATCTTATTGTTGTAACTATCAGTCAACACACGGAGCATTTTTTGGCAGATCTTATTGTTGTAATCTGGGATCGAGTCAGCTTCTCACTTCCAATATTGATTGATTCAGCAAGCATTCTGATAGGTTGTGCATGGTTTAGTAAATAACTTCTCCTACTTCGACTGGTCTGAAAGATATAGATGCCCTCACCTTTGTTTTTGATCTAATTGTTTTCAGTTATTCTTTCAAAACATCTGCTTCATATGCAGGATTCTAACCTTTAAGGAGAGTTTCTCAGCTGATAAAAAGCACAGCGCAAAGTTTTCACAACATGAGCAGGATCAGCACTTACAAAAAAGGGGTAAATCAGGAGTAGAGTGGACTGATGACACTGCCATCAAGCACCTGGGAGAGCCTTGGGAGGGAGGAATAAACAACTCTGATGATCTCAGATCTAGCAAAAAAACATTAAACAATCAGTTCATGTGGTGGAGCATTGAGCAGGTCGCCAGTGGTACAAGGAGAATCCTTTCCTTGGATTTACAAGTACATCCCATGGCATGAGTCTCAGTAATTTTGCTTGTTAGATTGAATCTTCGGGTGCACTTCATCTTTGAGAAGGTCAAGTACTTCAACTAATTAGTTTATAAGCTTTGATGTCATGGCCATTTAAGAACTTAAGGTTTGAGTTGGGATCAAATTTCAGAAATCTCCATAGCTTTTACTTTCACATTACTTATTAGGTAAATGAGTCCGTAGCTGAGCTGGTAATCATACGGTAGATTTATAAAATTAAGCAAAGGTCAAATATGATAAAATACTCTCTCATATGGGACCTCTACGATATTTGATTTATTCTCTTCCAACGATATGAAATAGTCATAAGAAACCACTGGAGTGATGGATTTCACCCAGAAATGAGTCCATTGTGTGCTATCTCACCAGGTAGTACCAGTCAGGGCCTGAGGCTGATTTTACCATCTCTGATTAAACCTGCAGGGGGCCACAACAGATTTATCCAGCTAACAATTATGGTAATGTTAGCTAACTGTGCTGCATTGGGCATGGCATGACATGACATTATTATTATTAATTTTTTTTGTTACTGCAAGCTGACAGAATCCTATGCTTGCTTCTAGGTTTTCAGTTTTCCTGCTGTCGCTGTCTTTCTATAATGCGTTTGATGACTGTTGGTGGTTTGAATGTGTTATGTTTTCTACTGATCACCCAACGTGATGATCTCAGGAAACTCAATCGATCATCATGTGAAAAAGGTAATCCTTGTTTGATTTGATAATTTTATACTGTGATAGGCAACATGATGATCTCCATGGAAATTGCTATGAAGGGTTCTTCTACACTGCACGATTCAGATGGAGTTAATCTCGCTCATCAGATTCTACCATGAGCCAAGCCCAAATGTTGTCGGATTTCTGGAGATGTATCTCATTGCTCGATCGACCTACCCCAGTTACAGCTAATAAATTTCCAGTAAATGCAGCCATCACAGGAGGTAATATGCGATTTTGATTTTCTTTTTTTTTAAGGCTCTTTCTTGAGGAGAACAATGATTTAATAATATTTATTTGTTAAGACAAAAAAAAAAATACATCGTTTCCGGTAAAGAAAACAAGGAGCCCTCAAATCTCGTGCTCCTTGGTGCACGTATGACCTGGATGAGAAGAGTGACATCAATTAATTAATCTACAGCATTTTATTTTTACCATGTTTTCATTTTTTTTCCTCTTAAATTACATTTAATTTTCAATTCTCCTCCTGATCGAACTGAAGTTCTTCACGCTTTAGTTTTTATACAGATTATAGTTGAGTAATGACATGTTTAAGAAAAAAAATTTAAAAACATTAAAAAAATAACGTGGTATTCAATAGGTATATTTTTGATTAAATTTTTTTTTTTAGCATTATATTTTCATTATAGTTTTGAGAAAATTAAGCATAATACGAGGGGGGAAAACAGGAAAGTATAGCAGAAATAAACCTCGTGCTCCACGATTCCCGTGGGACGACTTGGGCCGGTACGGCCTCCATCTCAGGTGAGGTCAATAAATATACATTATCACTGCGGTCCACGCAACGTTGTTCCCTCTTCGTCGATTTTCCGTGGCCTCTATAAATAACTTTTCATCTCAGGCAGCTACAGTACATTGTATTACTCCGTCAGGAGGAGAAGAAGAAGGCGATAATTAATGGGGAAGAGCAGCGGGAAGAGGCAGTACAACGGGGTGCGGCGGCGGAGCTGGGGCTCGTGGGTGTCCGAGATCAGGGCGCCGCTCCACAAGACCCGCATCTGGCTCGGCTCCTACTCCACCCCGGAGGCCGCCGCCCGCGCCTACGACGCCGCCCTCCTCTGCCTCAAGGGCTCCTCCGCCGCCACCTTCAACTTCCCCGCCGCCCTCCCCCGCGACCGCCTAATCGCCCCCGCCGCCTTGTCCCCAAAGTCCATCCAGAAACTCGCCGCCGCTGCAGCCGCCGCCAACTCTCCTCCTCCTCCTTCCTTGCCTTCGGACTCCAACGAGGACCGGTGCCGGCCCGTTGTCGTGCCGGCGAGCTCCAGCTCCACGACGACGGCGAGCGAGAGGGAGGAAGTAGTAGCGGATGAGGCTTGGGTGGATCTTGAACCGCTGATGCAGTCGCCGAAGAACGCGGATGATCAATATGTGGCGGTGCCTTCTAATTATTGGCCGGAGGACTGGGAGGAGTTGGCCGCCGGCGACATGAACCTGTGGAACTTCTGCTAGAGATAATCACACTATATTGCTCAGTTAATTAATTTGTTCTACTTGTTTGTGGAGATCGATCGTAGATCGAAATACGTCCATCGATTCCAGTAGAACTTAATCAGATTGTTCTAATAAAGCCATAATTTTGTAACTTGTTGCAGCTTAGAATCAGAGAAGAAAGATTTGTCCATGTTCTTTTTCTCTTTTCTCTTCTCCCCTTTCTTATTTCTTGACAATTTTTTTACGACACCATGAATAAAATTGATTAATAATTTAATTATTGGATGGGCAATTTGTATTTGTCTTACGCCTAAATGCTCATCTAGAAGAAGGATTATTTTTTTAAATTTCAACTATAAAGTTCATGATATTTATATACCAATGGTCTTTTTTTAATAGTGTAAATAATTTATGTACGACAGTTCTCTAATAACTAAAGAAATGGAAATCCAACTGTTTCTATTTTGTAGTGTTATCTGAGTAAAAAAAATTAAGAGAATTTTCCTAGCTAAACGTTAAAGAAGTCACACAATCATGAAGAGTAGTCATTAAAAATAAAATATTTTCCTCACCACTTGTCTCTAAATGAATGACTATATTATTCCCCAAGTCAAAGTCTTAATTGAATCCAAATCATAGACTCCAATTAACTGAGGAAATCATATAGTAATTCTTCTATAAATCCAATCTATAAGGTCTAGTTAAATCCATTAGTACCTAACTAAGAACTATTCTATGATTCCTTAAGTCAAAGATGTAGTCTCTAATTAAGTGAGAATTCAACTATTCATCTTTCACTACAAACTAAATATCACAGACGAGTAATGATAGGGAGAGTAAATTTGGGAGAGTGAATGAGAGAGTGAATGACGTGGCAGTTATTGTATACACGTCTGATCGTCGATCTGACACCACCGGCGGCCTTTGATCACCGTCCCGAATCAAACTATATCCTAAGAAGATCGATGAATTCATCGGGAATCGCCGCAATTATGATCTCGTCGCATTCACCGTCAATCCGGCGAGATCTCAATTACCGACGACCCTGCCGGGTTCACCATCTTCTTAGGACATAGTTTGATTCGGGATGGCAATCAGATGTCATCGGTGGTGTCCGATCGGCGATCGAACATGTACACATTAGCTACACGTCATTCACTCTCTCAAATTCACTCTCGCAATCATTACTCATTCTTAAAAGCAATTGGCAAACTCCAAAGGGAAAGAGCATAAGCCATGTTAGTGAGTTTCTGTCAGCTTTCTCTTGTTTGGAATGCAACCAAATGCCAGGTCCATAACTGCAGATGCTTTGCAGTATGTGCAGAAGCAAAAGACCTCTCGATGTCATCTTTCAGTCTCTGATGGTTGTGGTGTGACTCCCCATCAATCTCATTTCCACAAATCAGTAAGGAGATTAACTTGTTTGTAACATCGAAAACAGATAACACATCTCAAACAGAGGTGACCACCTTCATACCTGCCAGCTCAAGTGCCAAGCCAAGTTAAGGAATTGATCTACGACGACGACGACGACAAGACCCTAATGTTGGATCTTGTTCAAAGATGACAATGACAGCAACAAATATACAACACGACTAAGTCTTCTATCCTGACCATTTCCAATTCATGGAATGCATACTTCTTAGTGATCTTATTCACTGTGAAGATGCCAATGTTTCTCTATCTCGAAGACTCTGACTTTGGGGTTTATCGGTACATGATGTTTCTGAAAAACATCAGACTGTGCCAGAGCATCAGAATATCATTGGGATAAAAATTATCCAACGGTCGACTAAGTTTTGATATTAATAAAATATTAAAAGTTAGGTCATTTTGTAGTTTGATGTGCTTATTAAGCATATAAGAAAGTTCTAGTTGAGGCTATGTAAGAAAGTTTTAATCGGAGAAATTGAGCAGGAAGCACTCGGTCGAGGACAACCGAAAGCCCTAGGAGTTGAGGACACAAGGCACGAAGTCTAAACGGGTCATACACCGGAAGTCTAGTGAAAAGTCCCGAGAGTCAAGATCAAGCTGAGCAAAAATCCAAACAGGTCGGATGGACCAAAGTTTGATACCAGATAACTCTCTCTAGTGGAGTAGTGAGGATGTGCTCTTAGAAAGAGAACAATAGGTATTGATCTAACCTAAGATTTCATGGGAGGCTTGATGTTGAGATCAGACAACTTGAAAAGTTATCAATCGGAATATTATTTGCTTGTGCTAACACTATGACGTAAGAAGATAAAAATAGAAGCTACTCGGAAACAGGAAACTTCGGACGCCCAAAGAGGATCCAAGCGACCAGAAGTTCGGACGCCCCGAGTGGATCCAAGTAGCCTAATGGCTCGAAGTCCAGCTTGTTAGGACCTTGTTGTTTAGCTAGAGGGGAGTGAATAACTACTTTTCGATTTTCTTCCTACACGTGTTAGCAAGCGCAAGCGAAAAACTAAAACTATAAACTAAAACAATGCTAACACCAAACCTTTACGTGGTTCGGAGATGATACTCCTACTCCACGGCTGTCCGTAAGATGGGCGATCCTGATCTGTCGGTGGATGACTCCCCGAAATACCTCCGGCTAGCTCTTGTCGCACCTTGTGGGTGGAGAAACCTCGCCATAATCCCTCGACAACTTCTGAGCACTTGTAGGCTACTAACAGGCTTTACCCAAGCTTGTTTCGCCAAGGAAACTCAGCAAAAAACGAGCCCTCTTAAATATTTCTCGATACTGTCCTGACTGTTAACAGTCGACTGGTGCTAACACCAGTCGACTGGTCCTCGCGAATTTGAATATTACATCCCGACGATTCAAATTCTGGTTGACACCAGTCGACTGATTCCAAGATCAGTCGACTGATCTTTTTGTGCTCTTCATCAGTCAACTGATCCAAGCATCAGTTAACTGCCACCTTTCCAAACCTGAGGTTTCCCTTCCCGAGTACAATTCTCTCAGCACTCGAATCCTAGGATTTTCCTTCTCGAGTACAATTCTCTCAGCACTCGAACCCTTACGACTTAGCTGACTCTTCATTCAGCAGCCTCGACCTATTGCCTTCAAGCCTTCTTCGATTTTGGCTCTCGTCCCTCGGATGCATGCAAACCCACGGCTCGTCTTCCCATGTCATCCTTCGTGTATGCCTCAAAGTGCGCTTCCCTCGGCTCATCGTTCCTGCTTCCAGCAGCCTCGACCTGTTGCCTTCAAGCCTTCTTCGACTTCGGCTCTCGTCCCTCGGATGCATGCAAGCCCACAGCTCGTCTCTCCATGACATCCTTCGCGTATGCCTCGAAGTGTGCTTCCCTCGGCTCATCGTCTCTGCTTTGTCTACGGTCCCTCGGATGTATGTAAGCCCACGGCATGTCTCCCCATGCCATCATTCACCAGTCCCGAAGACGTTCAACTAAGTCTATGTGTATCCTGCAAACCTGCACACTCAAATACACATATTAGATCAACATGAAACCCTAACTTACTCATATTAATACACATATCAAAACCCATGATCTTACCCGATCACACTTGAGTCGATTACACCAACAATCTCCCCCTTTTTGATGTGTGACAATATGTTTAAGTTAGGTGCAAAAACAATAATTGAAAATTACAGACATAACAAATTAAGAAGCATAAACATGCATCCTTCCCCTTAACCTATGTCTTCACACATAATTTTCAATTTTGCATAACCGCAAGTTAAGTTAAAAACTAACTCCACAAGTTAAGTTAAAAACTTACTTAAAATCACAAGTTAAAAACTAACTTAAACCCACAAGTTCTCCCCCTTTAACACCATCAAAACGATTGCCCCAAACAATATTAACCATTGGTATCAATGAAGGATACCTTCTTTTTCTGAAAAATCCCCAGAAATCAAAAACTATACGCACCAGTCGACTGTGTCATTTACCAGTCGACTGGTGCCTTCAAAACGCAAACCCACAGAAAGTTCAATTGACTGCCCTAGGGGGCAGTCGACTGATACAACCCAGTCTAAAACCTTTCAGCCCCTGAGCCGAAATTCAGAAACCCCCCATAAATTCCATAAAATTCAAAAAATTATGACATTTTGCAAACATATTTCTTATGATGTATTCTAACCTAGAAAAATACATTTTCATGAAAATACCAAATATGCTTGACTTTTTGAACCAAAGTTCAAATTCTTTGAAAACACTCCATTTTATATCAATCTTCTATCCTAGATTTGAAACTATGTGTTTTATAAGTCTATCCTATACTATTTAAAACATAAAATATTTTCAACCCTCCTCCTTTTTCTCATATGAACACTCAAGACAGAAAAAGTGATGAAAGCTCCCCCTTTATACAAATAATCTCTAGATACAAGGTAATTTGGAATTCATTATATACATCATGCATGCATACTTCACAATTAAAGTAATAACACTTCATATAAGCAAATCTAAGAAGTGAATTAAAAATTCTTACGGAATCATAAACAAGTACTACAAATATCCTCAAACATTACAATATAAAATATAGTGTTTGAGAGATAATAAAAGAACATGCCTAAGCTGAACACAATCTCAACACCATCATATCCAAATCATGCTGAGGCTATACGTCATCGCTAGGAGGAGGGGTCTGGTACATCAGGTCCCAGCGCTGCATCATCTCATACATGTCAGCCTGTCGCTACTTAAAGATCTGGAAGTCACCCCTGAGACCGTGAACCTCCCCCTTAATAGCAACCTGTCGCTGCTGAAAACTCTAAAAATCTTCCTGACTCCAAGAACCTTTGCCTCTAGTCGGGAGAACCGCTCCTTTGTAATCCCAGCAGGAGACAGCAGCAGGTGCAGCAGCAGAAACAGCCTCCTCATCATCATCAGAGACGGAGGATGCATGTCAATGCCGCCAGACCATCACTTCCTACTGTCTCTCAATCTCAACTAAGGAGAGTTGCCGAGAACCTACCTGGTCGTAGTCCTTAGACAGCTGATGAATCTGACCTCTAGTGATGTTAATACCTCTATATAAAAAGAATTCGGTTAAAATATGACCGAATGACATGTAGATCTTCCTATGGACGTCATGCGAAAAATGTACAATAGACGCGAATATCTGACGAGTGATGTCTATATCCGCCTCCTCTCTAAAGCATACATCATCACCAGGTGAGGTAACCGAATCTTGGACCTCTCCTTGGTGACAATGGGCAAGATGCAATCTAGGACAATTTTATAAAGAATATTACTAACTGCAGTCATGTCCCTAGCTATAAAAATACGCTGCAGAGGAGGTCGAGGATTATTGAAATAAAGGCGATGAATTTGGTCAATAGTCACATTAGGCAATGTTAGAGGTCAGTGACATTGGGAAAACATGTAAATGAGTTTTCCGAAACCCGACACCCTAAGAATGATCCTAATAATGCAGGTGAAAAAAGAATGGTAACTCCCCCTACCATGAACTCATACGTCCCATCATCGGGACTACTACATGTGAGATTTGCATAAAACTCCTTGCAGAGGTTAAAGTTTACATAATGCTGACAGTATACTAACTTTTCCAATCTAAAATGAGTGATAATCTCAATTATGTGAGGAGTGTTCTCCTGAAAATATGATTGATTGAGATATCGACAATTCATTAAAATAAAGTCAGCATTTTCAAATCTCCGTCGGCAGACCTCGGAACGGAACCGAGGTGCTGTAGGATCTATGGGAGGCTGTCGGGATGATCCCTCACCAACCCTTCTCTTTTGCCTAGCCCTAAATGCAACACACCGTATGCATGTACCAAGAATGACCCAATCAAGAAGGAAAAACAAGGAAAACATACAAAATATAGAGAGTTAGTCATGAATCATTGACTAAATGGGAAAAAATAAGGCAAATGATTTATTACCGTCTCTCCATTCGTTGCATGATGGATAATGATCAAGTTTGACTCAAGGAGGGTGCTTTTCTTGCCCTAGATTCGGATCTAAGGTGAAGGAAGGCTAGAAACACGATTTCAGGACCTTGGGAAGACTTGGAGTTGTTGGGACCGATTGGCGAGCTAGAGGGGGGGTGATTAGCTTCGATTCGCTTGTAGATGATTTGTCGCGGCGGAAGACTTCAAGCAATCGCTAACACAAGGATTTACTTGGTATCCACCCCGGTCGGGTGACTAATCCAAGGATCCACTCTCCTCACACTCTCATGCACTATGAAGTCTCCTCTTGAGGTGAGAAACCTCTTACAAGCTTGTTACAAAGATACAACAAGAACAAAGCAAATACAAAGAAAATCTTACAAGATTTACAACAAATGAACTCTCTTTGCTTTCCTTGCTATCTTCAAGCTTGTGATTGCCTCTTGGACCTTGGAAATGCAACAGCACTGAGCTCCAAGGCTCCCTTTGAAATGGCAATGAAGTTGGAGAAGAAGAGGAGAAGTTGTCCGGCCAAAAACCTGCGCGAAAGATCTTATACCCGACGCCTAGGGTTTGGTAATCGATTACCCAATCGATTACCACGTAGGATTTAGCCGTTCAACGGCTAGTTTTCGAACCGTAATCGATTAGCCAATCGATTACCAGTGCCCTGAATCGATTACCCAATCGATTCAGAGCTTCTCTGTTCTCTCGCGCAAACTGCCGTAATCGATTACCCAATCGATTACCGATACCCTGAATCGATTACCCAATCGATTCAGAACTCTTCTGTCCTCTCGCGAAAACCACTCTAATCGATCACCTGATCGATTGACCCAATCGATTGCCCAATCGATTGAGTCCACCCTAACTTGTTCCCACAAGTCTAGGATCCCCTACCAAGTGTCCGGTCAACCCCGTTGACCAACTTGGATTTCTACTGTCTAGCTCCCAGCTCGGACTTAACCTGGTTCCCAACCAGATATGCCTAACCCTCGAGTTAGGTCTAGTCTCTCGGTAGACTTCCACCTTGCCAGCATGCAATCTCCCCGATCCATCTGGACTTCACCTAGTCCCACTAGGTCTGCCTAGTCCCACTAGGTCTTTTGCCATGCCAGCGTACGATCTCCCCGATCTACCTGGACTTCACCTAGTCCCACTAGGTCTGCCTAGTCCCACTAGGTCTTTTGCCATGCCAGCGTACGATCTCCCCGATCTACCTGGACTTCACCTAGTCCCACTAGGTCTGCCTAGTCCCACTAGGTCTGCCTAGTCCCACTAGGTCTTTTGCCAGTCAAGCCTCCAGTCAACCTTGACCCACTTGACTCACACATCATGACCACTCAAACATCATTATCAAACATCGAAACATACGACCTCGAGCTCACCCGAGCTTACCAGACTCAAGCTCACCTGAGCTTTGTCAAACCAGGTCAATCCTGACCTAACCAAGATTGCACCAACAGGAGTGGGTAGAGAGGTCGGGGGAGAGAAGTGACAACAAGGGACGGCGCTTGCAACCCTAGGTTCGGCTGCCCCGCGCGGGGTATTCTTTTAAAGATTCGCAGCATCAATCGACTGATGGGGGATCAGTTAACTGATGCATAGAATATCCTAGTTCCTAGATTGAACTGTACCAGTCAACTGCCTTCTGCATCAGTCGACTGGTACCCTATATTTTCAGCATTTCTGACTCAACTTCAGAAATGCACCAGAAATTCCATAAATCTCCAAAAATTCCCAAATCTTGTGGAGAGATTTGTGGTGCCCGTGTCTACTTGGGAAAAATACATTCACATATGTATCTATTAACACTCCCAAGATTGACACAAAACTCAACACTATCTAAATGGTTTAATTGAACATTGACCTAAAGTCCTAGTTTTGATCTCTTCTTGATGTATCTTCTCATACCCAACTACAATGCATCCCTAGCATTGATTTATATGACATCTACACATTGAGAACCAATTTCATGCAATATGATTCCAATGTCATATTTTCATGCATGAAACTCACTTTTAATGTGCCAAATTTCTAGGATTAAGATTCAAATTTATCTCCAAATCCTTTGGCACATTCCACAGTCCATCTAGTATTCCTGGAGAAATCCTCCTGAGATCATTGACTATGGACCCCATCTTGACTCCTAGAGTTCCCCCTTAAGCTCTTAGCCTTAGCCACCTCCCTAGATGACTCATCTATAATGTCAAGACCGCACCGGTGTACCTCCGGTGACTTTTGGCCTTCAACCCTAACCTTCTTAACTTTGAACATCTTATCCTTGGTTAAGTTTTTCTTCTTCCCTTTAAATAGCTTTCCCTTTCCATTTTTGGTCTTCTCTTTGCTATAATTATATGACATCCTTGCATATCATTTTTTTATAACATTTGATCTTATAGATCGGTATCATAGACCCGATCTATCATTGTTGGGGTTTTGACTACCCGACACCATGCCTAAGCTCTTAGATCCATTAATGAATCTTTCTAGGATTTTCTCTAATTTGTCAAGTTTTGCCCTCAAGGTTTGATTTTTCCTATTTAGGTTGTTAACCTTAGCATCACCATGTCCATCTTGGACATTTCTAGATCTACCCATTTGTCTAGGCATGTGTCTCCCTTTCTTTGGATTAATGTCTTGATCCTTAGGTCTAAAGATTCTAGGTTTATCATGGTACATGAATTCCCTAGGATTTTGATATACAACATTAACCCTATTTTTATTATAATATCTAAAACTAAAATTATGCATAGGCAAATAATTCTCATTACTTCTAACACGTATGGAGGAATTTGAAAAATGCTTAAAGTTAGGGATTACCTCCCTTACCCTTGTAGCTCCCCCTTGATATGAGCTTTTCTTCTTCTCCTTCTTCTCTCACTTCCTCAAATGCTCCAATTTCTTGAATTCTTCTTTCCTTGAACATTTGGTGTGGTAGTGTCCTAGCTCACCACACGTGTAACACCTAATGTGCTTTTTCTCCTTCTTTTCTCTACAACTCATGTTAGATTTTAAAGAAATTGACTTGGGTTTATGGTTTACCTTCTTGTTACCTAATGGACACTTGTCCTTGTAGTGTCCCTTCTTGTTGTACCCAAAGCAAATAATGTGATTTTTTGACTTAGCTTTGGTGGAGATGGACACTTCTTCTTACTCCGGTATGGAGGATGGTCTCTCCTCCCCCTCAATCCTTGAGGTGGAGACCTCTTCTTCCCCCTTTGATGAAGTGGATGATTCTTCAATTTCTTGTGTCGCTTCACTTGAGGAGATGGATGCCTTTTTTTCTTCTTTCTCCTCCTCTTCGGATGTTGAACTTCTTTCCTCATTCGATTTGTCCTTTTCCTCTTCTTGGATCGTTGAGCTCATTTACTTGGGCTCTTCCAGTACTTGAGCTTGTGTAGGGCTTTCATGAAGTGCTATCATCTTGCTTCATAGTTCATGTGCATTTTTGTACTCACCTACACGGCTAATCATATCGTTAGGCAAAATATCAAGTAATATCGAAATTACCTTCTCATTTGCTTTTGATTGCATTTGTTGCTCCTTATTCCAATATCGTGGTCGGAGCTTTTTTCCATATTTATCTTTTGGAACTTCAAATGGCTCTTCTAGCGCGATCATGAAATTTCAATCCATGTCAAACCAAGTCTTTGTCCGCATACTCCAATAATCGAAATTCTCGTGATCGTAGGGAGGTGGAACATTGATATCGTCTCCTAATCTTTCTTCAATCGTCATTTCCTCTAGCTTTCTGCTCTCTCGGTGGTTAGTCCATAGACGAGCGAACCTCGCTCTGATACCACTTGTTAGGACCTTGTTGTTTAGTTAGGGGGTGAATAGCTACTTTTCGATTTTCTTCCTACACGTGTTAGCAAGCGCAAGCGGAAAACTAAAACTATAAACTAAAACAATGCTAACACCAAACCTTTACGTGGTTCGGAGATGATACTCCTACTCCACGGCTGTCCGTAAGATGGACGATCCCAATCTGTCGGTGGATGACTCCCCGGAACACCTCCGGCTAGCTCTTGTCGCTCCTTGTGGGTGGAGAAACCTCGTCACAATCCCTTGACAACTTTTGAGCACTTGTAGGCTACTAACAGGCTTTACCCAAGCTTGTTTCGCCAAGGAAACTTAGCCAAAAATGAGCCCTCTTAAATAATGCTCGATACTGTTCTGACCATTACCAGTCGACTGGTGCTAACACCAGTCGACTGGTCCTCGTGAATTTGAATGTCACAGCCTGACGATTCAAATTATGGTCGACACCAGTCGATTGATCCTACGATCAGCCGACTGCCACCTTTCCAAACCTAAGGTTTGCCTTCCCGAGTACAATTCCCTCAGCACTCGAACCCTCACAACTTAGCTGACTCTTCATTCAGCAGCCTCGACTTGTTGCCTTCAAACCTTCTTCGACTTTGGCTCTCGTCCCTCGGATGCATGTAATGTAAGTACCCCTGGTTGATTTTGATGTGATCAACCAATTTAAGTTAGGTCCTGGTGTGTTTAATCCCTCTGCTAAGTGTGCAGGAGCTTAGGTACGGAGGAAGTCGAGCGTAAGACGTAGCGGACGAGAAGGATTGTGCGGGGAAGTGAGCCGATGGGCTTGGTACAATCCGAGGGACGCAGAAGCTGCGGAAGAGTACGCCGGTGGAGAGAGAAGGACGTGTGCGGTGTCCGAGGGACGAGAAGCCGGGAGGAAGGACGCTCGAGGGGCGAAAGGCCGGAGTCGGGTTCGGGTGAGCCTAACTCCAGTTGGCCAGAAATCGCTCAGAAGACGAAGAACTAAAAGACTGGTCAGTTTGACCATGTTAAACAAGGCGCTCGAAAAAAGAAAAATTTAATTGCAGCTAGGAAGACTCCATCCCAAGACCTCGACAGCATATGTTGCCATGGTTACCAGTTAGGATAACAGTTAATGACTTTAGAATGTTGCCAATGATTCTACTTGAAGATGATAACATCGAAGTCTAAAGCAGATGATAAAATCTTAAAGGATAAAACCTTATCTTTGAATCAGATCCAATGGATGTAGTTTAATCCATCCAAGATCAACCATCCAGATTACATCCATGGATCAACGGCCAAGAGAAAATTCCTCAACAATCAACAATCCAGATTTATTCTCTTAGGCTATAAATAGACTTAGAGTTTCAACCTTTTCAATCAATCATTTTATTCATTCTTGTAAAATCTCTAAAAGTCTAGCGTGCTATTTTTGTAAGGCTTCTCCGCCACAAGGAGATTTTTATTGAGCATCCACTGCCTTGGAAGCAACGTTCTCAGTTGCGACCAAGTTTTTTTTTTTAAAGACGAGTGCCTCCACTTTCATAATTTTTTTTTATCGTCTATTCACCCCCTCTAGCCGGTCCAACCCGATCCAACAAGTGGTATCAGAGCCAAGGTCGCCGCAGAAGGACTAATCGCCGACTGCAGCAATTTCAAGAAAATGGTTGGAGCCGTAATCTACCCGTCGAAATTTGAGGGGGAGTTCGCGATGTGGAAGCGCCGAATGCAGGTATTTTTCAAAACAGATATTGAACTGCTACTAATTATGAAAAATAGTTTTTCAGTTCCTAAAGACAACAACGACAAGGATAAAGAAATAGAGTTGTGGACCAAGAAGGAGCAAGCGGACTTTGTAGCAAACGGCAAAGCGAAATTTCATCTACTAGCCGTTCTTCCCGCGCAAGAAGTCAACCGCATCGGGAATTACAACTCGGCAAAAGAGCTTTGGGAGAAATTCCTGGAATTGCATGAAGGTACCTCAGATGCAAAACTAGTGTGACAAGACCTTCTTCGAAGCCAACTGACAAACCTTCGGATGGAGGATGGAGAATCAGTTGCGCATCTACACGCCAAGGTAAAAGAACTAATCACAGACCTTGAGAACCTCGGAGAAAAGGTAACAAGTCGCGACGCTCAAAGGTACGTCTTAAATGCATTTCCGAGAACCCCGGAATGGACCTCGGTAATCGATGCGTATTTCATTTCGAAAGATTTAACGGTAAGTACATTAGAGCAATTATTTTCTACTTTGGAACTTCACGAATCTCATTTTGTAGAAAAGAATAAGAAATCAGGCATCGTCGCATTGAATACAAGGAAGATCCAACTCGACGAGGAATCCTCGACTAGCGACGAAACAATAAAAATGGTAAGTTCTTTTAAAAGTTTTTTTAAAGCAAACAAATTTTCAAGAACGCAGAAAAAGAAGACGGTACCCAAAGAAGCGAATAATCAGATGCTACAACTGTAAAGAGGAGGGACACCTGAAAGACCAGTGTCCTAAACTCAAAAACCAGCCAAAGAAGAAAAAGGCACTGAAAGCCACCTGGGATGAGTCCTCGTCAGAAGAGTCGGAAGGTCAAGAATACGCGGGACTTGCGCTGATGGCAAATCATCAAGAAGGGAGCACTGATGAAAGGGGAGAGACGTCAGAAGAAAGCGACGACGAAGGAGGAACCTCGCTTTTCGAAAGCGACCCGGTAAGTGAGGTTTGTTTTCTTCCTCATGATCAGTTATATGCAGGAGTTAAAGCTTTGCTCAAATCTAATTGTAGATTAGAAAAAGAAAATTAAAAATTAAAAAATAAATTGGCACTTACTTCCTCTTCTGAAATTTTGAAAAATGAAAATGATAATTTGAAAAACTTAGTGTAAAAATTAGAACTTGATATTGCATATTTACGCCAAAAGAAAAATAGCTTTCCTGATAATTTAAATTGGTATTTTAAAAATCATAAGGGCTAATTTAAAAAGGTGCCCAAAAGCTATATTCCGCCTAAGTTTTTAATTAATCCTGTAGATAAGAACTTATTTTGGGTTCCTAAATTTGTATTAAACTGATAATTTTTTTGTTATTATATATGTGTGCATTTTGTTTCTCTAACAAAAATTATGTCTTTATTTTGCACAATTATGCTGTCTATCTACTGGAACTTCTTTCAAAATTTTTTGAATATTTTTTTCCTCTCGAAATTTGAAATTAAGAGTTTAGGGGAAAGACTTATTATAATTTTTTTTCTTCAAATTTTTCGAAGTATTTTTTTTCAATTTTTTAAAATTTACTCTTCAAGAACTCTTATGTGTTGGTTTATCATTTTTGGACTTGATGAACGAATTTAAAACTCAAATTTTTGTACAAACTCATATCTTAATCTTCGACTTTAACAAAAATATTCTGATTTTTTTTTCGATTTTTTATGAATTGTTTATTGAAATATGTTTTTTTTTATTTTCAAAATTCGATAGAAAAATATTTTGACTAGATCTGATTTTTTTGGATCTCCTCATCAGCTGCGGATTTTATCAAAAAAATTTTTAGATTTTATTTAAGTAATTTTTTTTAAAAAAATGGAATTAACTTTGAAAAAAATATGCCATTTTAAATTTGAAAAATCTGTGGCAACACGATTTTTTTTCACTTAGAATATTTTTTATCGCACTCAAAAAATTTTTTCTTCCCTAATTATAGTTTCCCATTTTTTGATATAATTAACGGGGGAGGAATAGTATTAAGTTAAGGGGTAGAATTTTAATTTATTCTAAATTAAATTTTTTTTTGAACTTAAACTATTTACATTATTATGCATGTTTTTTTATTTTGTTTACCCTAACTTAACTCGGATTGATGCACATCAAAAAGGGAGAGATTGTAAGTACCCCTGGTTGATTTTGATGTGATCAACCAATTTAAGTTAGGTCATGGTGTGTTTAATCCCTCTGCTAAGTGTGCAGGAGCTTAGGTACGGAGAAAGTCGAGCGTAAGATGTAGCGGACGAGAAGAATTATGCGGGGAAGTGAGTCGATGGGCTCGGTACAATCCGAGGGACGTGGAAGTTGCGGAAGAGTACGCCGGTGGAGCGAGAAGGACGTGCCCGGTGTCCGAGGGATGAGAAGTCGGGAAGAAGGACGCTCGAAGGCCGAAAGGCCGGAGTCAGGTTCGAGTGAGCCTAACTTCGATTGGCCGGAAATCACCCAGAAGACGAAGAACCAAAAGACTGGTCAGTTTGACCATGTTAAACAAGGTGCTCGAAAAAAGAAAAATTTAATTGCAGCTAGGAAGACTCTATCCCAAGACCTCGACAGCATATGTTGCCATGGTTACCAGTTAGGATAACAGTTAATGACTTTAGAATGCTGCCAATGATTCTACTTGAAGATGATAACATCGAAGTCTAAAGCAGATGATAAAATTTTAAAGGATAAAACCTTATCCTTGAATCAGATCCAATGAATGCAGTTTAATCCCATCCAAGATCAACCATCCAGATTGCATCCATGGATCAACGGCCAAGAGAAAATTCCTCAACAATCAACAATCCAGATTTATTCTCTTAGGCTATAAATAGACTTAGAGTTTCAACCTTTTCAATTAATCATTTTATTCATTCTTGTAAAATCTCTAAAAGCCTAGCGTGCTATTTTTGTAAGGCTTCTCCGCTACAAGGAGATTTTTATTGAGTGTCCACTGCCTTAGAAGCAACGTTCTCAGTTGCGACGAAGTTTCTTTTTTTTAAAGACGAGTGTCTCTACTTTCATAATTTTTTTTTACCGTCTATTTACCCCCCTCTAGCTAGTCCAACCCGATCCAACATGTAAGCCCATGGCTCGTCTCCCCATGTCATCTTTCGTGTATGCCTCAAAGTGCGCTTCCCTCGGCTCATCGTTCCTGCTTCCAACAGCCTCGACCTGTTGCCTTCAAGCTTTCTTCGACTTCGGCTCTCGTCCCTCGGATGCATGCAAGCCCACGGCTTGTCTCTCCATGTCATCCTTCGCGTATGCCTCGAAGTGCGCTTCTCTCGGCTCATCGTCTCTACTTTGTTCACGGTCCCTCAGATGCATGCAATCCCATAGCTTGTCTCCCCATGCTATCCTTCACTGGTCCTGAAGACGTCAAACTAAGTCTATGTGTATCCTGTAAACCTGCACACTCAAATACACATATTAGATCAACATGAAACCCTAACTTACCAATATTAACACACACATCAAAACCCATGATCTTACCTGATCACACTTGGGTCGATTGCACCAACACAACCTACATCCAGATGAGGTGACACCCCTTGATTACCTCCTCCCCCGATTGACCATTGCACGCCAGCATTTAGCGCCCAAGTGGGATCCTGGCGCCCAAGAAGGGATAAAACTACGATGGAAGAGGTTAGATAAAGCTTCGTCCAAATTATGTCACGTCATCAATCCAAGCTCCTAAAGATGACTAAGTCACCAATGGAGTTGAATCAGTTTAGCACTTGTTGGAGGCATCCAGAACTAATTTAGCCATTCGAAGTCAATTATAAAAAGAGGTATCGACTAGAGCCTCATCATCCTATTCCATGTGCTCTACTATGCTCTTTAGACATCGAAACTCTGTGCCTCATTCCTACGCTCAAACTACAATAATGCAACTATAGGGCCGGTGCGGGTCAACAGAGGGGGTAAATATCGATCCATTCATTTTCATTTTTTCGTCGTGTTCGTTTGATCTATCAAATTAGTAACGGCGGAATATACAAAATAAAAAAAACAAAAGACTCGCAGAATTTATTTGGTTCCTAAACCCTTAGAGTCATTATGTCCAAAGCCTACACACTCTAGCGTGAGTCCACTAATGATCTTCTTTCCGAAAGCGGAGAAACTCATCTTATAGTTTTAGCACAAGCACAAAGAATATTAAAATATATTACAATTGGTATCAAAGCAAGAGACTCTGATCCAACTAACCGCCAAAGGAGTAAACAGACCAAGGATTGAGGGGGAGAAGAACGAAAAGGTATAAATTTAATTATGGGTTTTAAAATTTACATAATATATTTCAAGTACAAGAAGAGAGAACAATGCAAAAAATAAATGTCCTACTCATAAGATTTGGATGGCATTGCCCGTAATAAAGGAGAAACTAATACTAGGAGCTCGAACAAGCAAAGCACACATCAAGCACTTCAAGTGTTAGGAGTTTGGACGTTACAAGAATAAGTGTCCCGAAAAAAGCCTACTAAATTAGGGGTGCAAAAAAGATTAATACAACTATTTAAGAAAATATCCCTAGAACCTGTAAGATAAAGTAACATCTCTATGCAATAAATTAGATAATATTTTACTAGATAAATTTGATGAAAAAATTTAAAATAATTCTAATAACTCGAAATTAAACTTAACTAATAAAAATAATAAATCTAAAAATTTAAATAATAAATCTGAAAATGAAAATAATAATTCTGAAAATTCAAATAATAAATCTGAATATAAAAATAATAAATCTGAAAATTCAAATAATAATTTTAAAATTTCAAATAATAAATTTGAAAATTCAAACATTAATAAAAATTTAAAATTAATTAATATTGAAAATCATATTATTAAGTCAGATTTAAATAATTTAATTCTAAATTTTTATAATTCAAAATTAATAAAAAATATTAAGATAAATTCAGAAATAATTAATAATAAATTTAATCTAAAAAATGTCCAAGTTAATCAAGATCAAGATAAAATTAATCATAATCTTAATAAGATTTTTCATTTATTTGATAATTTGGATAAATCAAATCTAAGAAATTCAAATTTAATTAATAATCCAAATAATCAAGATAAATCTCAAAATAAATCCAAAATAAATAATTCAAATTTAGATAATTTAATTAATTAAAAATTAATTGTTAATCAAGATTAATCTAACAACTCAAATTTTGATATAAAAAAATTTTTCGAGTCAGAATTTAATAATAAATTAATTATTCAATATAATCTTAAAAACAATTTGATTAATGCTAATCCTAGAAACTTAAATTTTAAAAATTTAAAATTAAATCTTAAAAACTAAGAGAATAAATCTATAAATCTTAATAAAATTAATTCAAATATAAATAAAAAAAATTCGAAACTAAATATTTAAATTAATTATAATAAAGTACCCTTTAATTACTAAATAATGAATAGTTCCAAAAATTCAAAATTAAATTCGAAAAATCCAAAATTGTATACCAAAAATCAAGAAAATAAATCTATAAGTTTTAACAAGTTAAATCTATCTTAAATATAAAATTTAAAGAATATCATCAAGTACCGTTTAATTAGGAAATAATGAATTCAAAAATTAAATCCAAAAAATTGAAATTAAATCCGAAAAAAATTCGAAAATAATTACTATAACTCAAGAAAATAAATTTACATATTTTAATATGCTAAATCCTGTTTTAAAATATCCAAAATTAAATTATTATAATAATGTACCTTATGGAACTTATTATTAAAATTCTACCCAATTAAACAATAAAATTAATAAAAAAACAAATATCAAATCAAGAATTTGATATATCATTAGAAATGAATTAATATCTATTTGACTTGATTGGCATATCCATAATTCTCCTGCTCATGTATATTTTAATCTAAATATTTTATGTTTGTTTAAAAATAATAAATAATCAGGTTAGGTAACGTTGAACCTGGGACGACTAACCCAGCTCCACGAAAGTTTTCCACTAGCCTTTTTTTATGTTTGTTTATGTTATATCATGTCATCATGCTAGCCCTACTTTATTGCTTAATTTAGAACGGTTAGATTGTCACGCTTTCAAAAAGAGGAGTCGCTGGTCCAATATACAATCAGACAACATCTCTCTTGTACGGTGGATAATTTGGAACATTTATACAAACACCCACACAATATATATGGTCTTTGGTCGCAAATACAAATATAACGACCAATTCTTGCCGGAGCAAATAAAAAAATGCATCCATTGAACTAAAATTCCACAGGACTTACCTAATCTACCATCCGGGTAGGTGTGCAGCAAAACATCGCATAATATCCAACAGATGACTCAAAAATATAAACCACGCATCAATACAATATAATTCAAGTCCACGACGTAAAAACAAATATAGTGTAAGGAATATGCTATAATAGAAATGTAAACAATGCGGAAAAACCTTAAGCCGGAGTCATCGGAGTCTGGAACTGCCAACTGGGCTCCCCTAGCAACCAATCAACATGAAAACAAAAACACAGTAACGGGTAGTGAGTCCAAGTGGACTCTGCGGATATAGAGATAGATATGCATGACAATATAAATAACTGTGCAAGCTATAAAGAAACAACAGAATACAACCTTAAGATAAATATCAAAATATGCATAACTAAAAGTACCGAATGAATGTACATACTAGAAATCAACTTATCCTAATCATAAAAGGCTCGTATCAAACGAGCAGGTGCAGGGTTATCAAACTAAACACATAATATCTCTTGTATATACATGTCAAACATATGCAGCAAACAAATACAGTAATCACAATCAAATACATAATGCATCATATGTACATGATGCAACGACATAGTCACCCCTAACACCAGTTAAGCCATTGAGACTTATCACATGTGTCGGCGGAGTGGGTAGGGTTGTGACACTGTACGCACTCTACCATCACTGTTCATGAGTGACCGAGTGGGCAGGATGCTGGTGGAGTTATCGCTTCGCCCCATATACAAATGAGAGAGATATCTCTCTCATCTCCTTAGATCACTAAGAAAAGAAGGGATCCCTACCTTCTACCACACTCCAGAACCACTACCCATGAACGTCCAAGTGAAGTAATACAGAGCAATTACACACACCCAAACGACAACCACTAACGCATGAGTAGTTATGTGTGCAGATTATGTAACGGGCGACGGGCTCTGATCACAAGGGAGCCGATAATCGTCAGCATGCAACAATATAAGGATGGTGCATGACTCTAACACATGTAACACCCACTATGTCATCATACAAAACTCAACCTAACATGCACAGGTCGAACACACGTATCATAACCTAACTATCATACATCTAGGTACACATGCAAGTAAAACTAGAATCAATCAATACAGATATAGAGTAACATGTTACTATATCTATGTGCATATGCTCACATAAATACTATATAGAATCAAGTGTCAAATGATGAGACTGTATAGACAGAAATTAGATCATATTAAAGATCAAGCAATAAGTATCAAACAGGATAACAACGGTAGTAGATACAAAGTAATAAAATCTACTGCAACAACATAAGCAATCTATACATAAAAATAAAATGGAGCTAAAGAAACAAGCAAGAAGTACCCGCCTCAAATTAGGAGTACATATATGAAGAGAACCCCGTCCGATAATTCACAGCAATAAGTTCAAATCAATGCCCTGTATTAAAGGACATATTTAAATAGCTATTACAAAAAAAAAATATTAACTAGCTAACAAGTCCCTAAACCGTATTAGGGTTAACTTAACCTTCGTATTTCATTTAATTACATTTAATTAAATGGTTAGTCCTTGCTAGATTGGAATTAGGTTCAAGTTTAGGTATAACCTAAGGGGTCATCTCATTTCTAATCCACCACCTAATCCAACTCTCCCATCCTCACTCAACTCACGTCAAGGGCTAATGGACAACCACTATCACCTCTAAAGAGCAACATGGATATCCGCCCTCAAAGCTCATGATATGGAAAGGAGCGCAAATAGAGCATAACCACAGATCAAGGTAAGCAAAACAAATTATACTATCCGTCTACAACTCAAATACTACATCGTTCCAAGATCAAACGATATCAACCAAAGCTTACCTAATTGCTCCCTTGTGTCAAATCTGTCGAGATCGAGAAACTACCGCAATCGAATTTTCACAACATCCACAGATCATCCAATGCCCTACAAATTGATATATACTGATCCAACAAAAGATATCCATGTCAAACATCCCAATTCAGTACAACAATACAATCCAACAGTAACATTTTGCAACAAGGTAATGAAGAAGGAAAAACATCCAAACCTAGCACTCCCACACAACAACGTTCAATCAATTGACCATCACAAGATCAAAAGACATATCTGAGACTCACGATAACCCAAATCGAGAACAAAACAGATCCAACTGATCCAATCATCCAAATCAATATCGGAATGCACCAAAACCTTACCTTAGGAAATAGCTGACGAACTACTGCCCAAGCTCCGATCTCCGATCAAACTACACAAGGAGAACTCCTCGGTTCCCGATCTATCCTGTGCAAGCTCAGTGACCAAACCCACGTTGGAGCCCCAAATGCTGCATATGCGAACAAACAACACATTTAATTTGTTCTACCCCCTTAAGAATCGAGTTAGGGATCAGCGTTACCTATTGCACCAGTGAAATTAGCTCTAAACTAATCCGGTGAAAACCCACAGTCAGCACTGTGAGAAAGGAGGTAGATTTTCTAGGGAGCTTACGATTGTGTGTCCAATCTCATCGGAGCTCAGCTGGAATCATTAGGTTGTCAGCGAGGGGAGTTCTGAGGTGGAAGATGGGTGGAGAAGGAGAGAGTGTCGTTCAGCATATCTGAGGGGGAAATGGGAGTTAGGCTGTGGAGTGGAGAAGAAGAAAGTAATTTATGGAATGACATTTTTGCACCTTAACCCTCCAAAATTAGCCATTCTAGATAAGCCCCCAATTATAGGGCTTTAAACAATTTAATCCCTTATAATTAGGGTTTTTGGGTAATTAACCCCCCTCCAACTTAACGTATCAATCAAGTCCTCCTTAGTTTTGGTTCCCCTCAAAGTTAACCCTTAACTTCGGCTTGGAGTCCTGGAAACTCTAAATCTTCTCCGGATGAATTTTTCAAAAAATTATCTGGAGCGATTCTGAAATGTCGTATTTAACATAGATAGGAAAAGAATTATTTAACACTTGCCCAACATAGTATGGTGGGGTGAGATGATAATATTATTAGGGAATTAACTCGCTACATTCCTACACTAATTAGATTAAGATTTTTCAATAAGTAGGTTATGTCTATAATTTCTTAAAAAGCTTTTATCTAAGAAAATGGTCGTTGCTCTGATAACCAAGAATGTCTTTGTGCCTCATCATAGTCTGGAAGCTAATTTTTGAAATGTGCGCTTAACTGACTAACAACTAAATCTATATCTAACGTACGGTCAAACAATCTATAAATTCAAAATTAAGTTTTAAATCAAATAAAAGTGACAAAGTATCCCACAAAACTTATAACGATTCCATTATTGATTATACTGAGATACTTAGAACTGGTGAGATGACAAGAACACTTAAATTAAAAATATTTTTAAATTTATTTCCAAAATTTTAGAATACTTTCTAAAAATCATTTTCAAAATAGTGATTTAATATAATAATATTTTAATATATTTCATGCTTGATTGGGTGTAGTATAGATATAATTTTTCTTGAAAAATCTATATACTTTGAATATCTTGATTGATTGATCAATATTTAAATACAGAATCCTTAGGTCAATATTAGAATTAAGTCTTCTAGATACTTAGGTAGAGTTTCTTATGATTAATAAGGATAATCAGGGTGTGTTAGGTTAAAAGGAGCTAGTGTTGAAAATTTTGAAAATTCTTTCTAAATATTTTTTTAAATGTTTGAATTCGAAAACTATTGAAAATGTTTTGAAAACTCTTTTGAAAATATTTTGAAAATGCTTTTGAAAATTTCTACAAACATTTTTAAAAAGTCTTAAAAGGTCTCAAAAATACTTTGAAAATATCTTGAAAACTTTTGAAAATGTTTTTGAAAATTTCTGCAAACATTTTAAAAAGTATAAAAAGGTCTTGTAAAATTTGAAAAATAATTTTGAAAAATGCTTTGAAAATGTCTTGTAAAATTACTTTAAAATTTTATATTTTAAAAAATATACCTTAAAAATTACTCTTTTAATCTGAATCAACCCCTAAAATACAGAGGTAGTTTGCCTTATTGTTAACAAGAATTTCTAAAGTTGTGTAGATTAAAGAGAATCCTAATTAAAAAATCAAACACATTTTTCTAAATTCTTTCAAAAATTAATTTTGCAAATCTATTAAACTATTTTAACAAAAAAATATTCTCTAAAATACATTTGAAAATTCTAAAAACATACTTGAAAATGTTTTTAAAATTCATGCAAATGTTTTAGTTTTAAAAATTCTTGAAGATGTTTTGAAAATTCTTAAAATTTTTTTAAAACCCTTGAAAATTCTCTGAAAAATCTTGAAAAAGGTATTTTGACAAACTTTATGGTACTTAACACAAACTTTCTTAAAAATCTTTAAAAATTTTGGAATCTCATTCAAAATTAATTTTTGAAAACAATGCATAACTCCCATAATATTCTAAGTGTTTTCAAAGGGAGAGATGATTGAGTCTTTTTGATAGATATTGTCTGTGCAAATCCTAATAAGTGATATCAGAGCTGTAGGTTAAATCTAGTCATGTGGGTATGAATTTGAACGAAGGAGGTGGGGAGGCCTGGAGCAGGTCAAAAGTGATTGGATGTTTGTAGGGGAGGCCTAGAGCAGGTCGGAATTGACCGGATGCTTGAGGGGAGTTCCAGAGCAGGTTAAAAGTGTCCAGATGCTTGAGAAAAAGTCCAGAGCAGATCAAGAGTGACCAGAAGTCTTTTTGGTAGAGTCCAAAAATAAAATCATGAGAATTTAAGCTCAAAGTGGATAATATCATATCATCATGAAAATATATCAATTATTTTGATCCTAACGGCAATAATGTTGGGAGTTGTTATAAGCTCAAACGAGCCTAGCATTTAGTAATACTTTGTTAGTTGTATATTTTGTAATCATTTCTTTCTAAACTATATTCTTCTAATGGTCCTTAAATTGTTGTCGAACCCTATCATTATAAAAGAAATTGAATCTCCTCTTTCGAGAAAAAGATCAATAGTGATTATTCATCGAAAATAATTAAAATAATTATAGATTTAAGAGTAATAACCATGGAACTACGAACCAAATAAAATCATCATATATATCTTCTGCTATTTCATTTGATTTTGTATGATTTTTGAAGCTTATTATTTACTCTAGCGTTTCTCTTTTTAATTTTTTTGACCAGATAGCAGATGAATTTGGGATGATCGGTCCAGTCCCACGAAAATTTTTCATTGATAACTAGGATAAATCAGAAAGCACATGTGATGGACGGTCTAGAAAGTCCAGCGTCCCAGGATTCACATCCTATTTAAAGGAAAAATTACTGTAAAATATATTATAACTATTATAACTGGGAATCAAATCGTGGATGCTTATGACTATAACCTCAGAAGCATTACTCTAACGTTTCTGGATCCAACAAATATGAGGCCAATTCTAATATTTACATTAATAAACTGCAACATGCTACAAGAAGTTGAAGGACTAAGTCTGACCATAGGAAAAATAAAGTCAAAGTGCATCAACTATGTATTCAGTATTTTCTTCTTGATAGTGAACGATCTTCGCCTCCATTCCATCCACTATGATTATGGCTAATGAGTTCCTATGAATTAATGATTATGATGTAAATATTATCATCTTGAGATTCAAAGATTGATAAAGTTAGTGTGCTCGTTCTTTCCACGCGCTAGCTATAATATCTAAATTAATAATTTTAATTATTTATCTTTTTCATGTTGATACTAAAACTAATTAATAAAAGTTTTAAAATGTACTAATCATTTTTTACTATCGTAATTACAACTGATGATGTTCAAAGTCTCAAGAAGGCCTCGATGTTCGAAGTCTTGTTTCAGTTGCTTCTATTTTGGGAGAATTGATTGGTTATCATTCTTCATTATTTTAGTAGATCATGCGGATGCAATTTGATAGAGTGTAAATATGAAAGTAACTTACCCAGATTGTTTGATGTAGCTCAGGAGTTAATGATATAGCGATAGAATATCTCCTTAGTTTTTTTTATATATTTAAAAATTAAAATTTAATGTTAGTAAATTAAGGGATAAGTTTTCTTTTATAGATGGATGATCTAAAAATGTTAAATTGATAAGGCGCTTGCTACAAATTCTTTTCGTTTTATCTAGTAGTTGATGATAAATTTTGGTGGAGTCAGACTCTTCAACCTTAAGATTAGTCAAATTGGATATTTAATGTAAACTTAAAAAAATTTATTTGATGCATAATTTGGTGAAAATATCATTTTATAAGATTATTTGATAGTGCAGAATCATTCATTCTATGAACACATATCATTAAAAAAAAAATCTTCATTTAGTTTTTATATAAGAAAGAACTAAATCAACCTTTCAACAAATAATGGGCTGTAATGGACCGTGAAAGTTTAATGAAGGCCGCTGCTTGGGCTTCATTCAGGTTCGGGCATAAACGAGGAGTTTGTTCTCAAATCCGACCCGTTATTTTAATCTATAATCGAAAGATATGGAAGCTTCCGCCGCGTTCCGCCGTAATCCCTCGTCGCTAGGTCTTGCTTTTCACGAGATCGAATCGAAGCAACCGAGCACGATAATCTTCTGCGATGGTAAGTCTAGGGATCCCGTTTCCTCCGCTAATCTCGAATTGTCACTTCATTCTCTTCAATTCCTTGGTTTTTTTTTCGCCACCCTTTCGGTGAAAAATCTGCGAATACGACTGGATCTATCTCCCTTTTTCTTGATCTCACGTTATACTGCATAAAGATCTGATTTTGGTTGTGCAGTCGAGTGCTAGGGTAGGGTCGAGGAGGGAGAAACCTCGAGCAATCCACCACGGGTTGAGCAAGCAGAAGAGGCAGGAGATCAAGGAAGTATTCGACCTGTTTGATACCGATCAATCTGGTATGGAAAATCGAGCGGAAGTTATTCTCGTTTAGAATAACAGTTTCTTCTGCTTCTTTTTTTTAAAAAAAAAACAACAACTTGAGCATCTTTTTCTTCTTAATCTGTCTTGTGTAGGTAGTCTTGATGCGAAGGAGCTGACAGTGGCCATGAGGTGCTACCATCCCGCTCTTCATGTCTTATGCAGTTTCTTGATGTGGCCGTGCTAACATATTTACTGTCCATTGCAGGGCCCTGGGGTTTGAAATGACAGATGAGGTTAAACACAATATATTGTTTCCTTTCTTTCTAGTTCCTACTATTTTCTTTCTCTATTTTTGTGCACGTGAAACTGAATTTCTTTCTGATTTATCTAACATCTATCCGTGCATTATATTCCAAGTATCATTAAAAGCTCCACATAGCATGTCATATAGCAATCTCACTAGGTTGAATGGCAAGGAAAAGTAAGCCATGGATACTAGGTGTATGAATAGACAGTAAGAAGTGTTTGGTTATTGCATTCGTATTTAGAGTTAACCATATTGCACAATTTATTGATGTAGTTGTCAAGTGAAATAGGATTCCCTATTTTGTAAGATTGTATATTCATATTATCATAAGATAATCATCGTCTTCTTTTGACGAAGAGGGAAGACCAATGACACCATCACATAGATGGCCTTGCCACCTATGTCATCTTAATATGTTACATATGGGAACAATCCCTCACTCATTTGATGATTCAGTTCTTGAAAATAAGGCCTTGATAACAATTTTCAAGTTCTGTACCAATTCAATAGCAAGCACCTTCACCAGATTTTTCATGGTAGGGCATTCAGATGGATTATGTAGTTCCCTTCTTATCGTTTAGATGCTATCAGTAATCAAGCTTCTTTGGCCTTTGAGTTCAATGTTGTGAACGGAACTCTTGCTGATGATGAGAGTAATCCTTATTCAAAGCTCTTTCAAAAACTCTAGCTCAACAGATTATTGCCTATGTGGTTGAAATTAAATTAATACGATAATAATGATATATTGCTACCTTGATGGAGTTCTCTCAGTAAATTGTTGACTTTCTTATGCAAACATCTAAGCTAGAGCTGTTTACTGTATATTATATCATTGCAACTCACTTGCTAAAACACTATATGCAGGATATCCACCGTTTAATGTCTGAAATAGACAAAGATCGGAATGGAGCTATTGAATTTGAAGAATTTCTTTACATGATGACGGCCAAGATTGGTGAAAGGGACAACAAAGAAGAACTTACAAGGGCTTTTCGCATTATTGACCAGGATAATAATGTCAAAATTCTAGCATCCTGCTTTATCACTATGCTTTCAGGGTAATACTGAAATTTGTCTTGGATCTATCTCAGGGGAAGATATCTGATGTTGACATTCAACGGATTGCACATGAATTGGGTGAGAGCTTTACACTTGACGAAATCCAAGCGATGGTAAAAACAGCTGACATCAATGGTAAGAAATCCTTGCACTTTAATTGTGGAAGATACATTGTGCATGTTTTCTCTTTCTTTTTTTTTTTGTCCTAATCATAATCATAGGCACTTTTAGTCACTTTTTTTGACGTTACCCGTAAATGGTATGAACATTGTGTTGGAGTATCAGTAGTTATTTTCATGAGATATTTTTTGGTATTCAGGTGATGGAGAAGTTGATATTGAAGAATTCCTGAGGATCATGAGAAGAACAAATTATGGCTATTAAATCTATCTGCTTTAGTGTTTCTTGCTATATTAAGATATACATATATAGCTTCTCAAGTTGCCCCCGACTGCTTGTGTTTTCATTATATATCACTCGAGACCAATTGTTGGTTTAATATATGAACAATAATTACTTAGGATATGTTAGCATTTTGAGTTTCGACACCCTGCTTGAGTTGGATTTTCAATTTGAATCAAGTGTTTTTTTTTCTCCAATGCACAGTTAGTTTGTTGGATGAACCCTTGGTTGGATCAGTTGATCACCAGGTGCTGAATGCAAGAAGCCTTTTTTGACCATATTATTTGGGTAAAAATCATAAGGGGACCTCTTATGTTACATGTCCCTTACATATCATCGGAAGGGCGTTCTGATTTTCAATAAAATAAAATAAAATAAAATAGGCGTCTATGATTTATTTTATAATTACTCTTTGATTCAGTAATATTATAGAAGTTATATATAATAATTATTGAGTGAATAATTAACTTCTATAATGTATATAAGTTATCAGATTACTTTTATAACGTGTTAAAGTTATTCAGTAGTTATTATAATATATTTATGGTGAATTTAAGATTTAAAATTTATATCAGATAAAAGTTATTTAATAATTGTTATAACATGTAGTTTAGTAATTGTTACAATGTGTAGAGGTTATTTAGTCATTATTATAACGTGTTTAGTATGAGATTAGTATTTAGGATATATATATTATTGTCAAAATAACTTTTATAATTATTTTAATGAAGATTAAATAATTTTAATTAAATTGGTAAATAATATTTTCATATAATAGTGTTCAAATATCTTAAATCATAAATCCCGTCTTCACATGGATACTTAGTTGATTAGAAGGTAGTAGATTTGTTACAATAGGATAGAGATCAATTTTTAACGGGTGCATGTTCTCAAGAAAAAACTTCTCTTACCCCTAACTATTTGGCCAAAAAGGCGGAACCGTTACCTTAGCGGCCCCTGGTTCCGGCCAATAGGTTTCCAGAGGGAGGCAAACCACGGTTATCACTGGTGTAGTGAGGCGCCTGGGGTCGAGGGAATTAATGCCAGCAGACCAAGGTTTTATCCTCGTGCGCAACTGACGACCCTCGAACCTGTGACCTCGACGAAATCGGTTAGGCGTCTTACCATCCGATCCAGCCCGTGGGGGCACCTGTGACCCGTAACTATTTGGGATCAACTATAAATTGATTTTGTGATTTATTTTTTTTACATAATTTTAAAACGAACTATGAAGGACGTCTGGGGTGAGTATAATCGCCCTCTAAATTTTAAATAATAAATTTATACTAAACATGTTATAATAGCTATTGAATAATTTTTACACGTTATAGCAACTTATCAAGTAATTTTTATACTATATAAATCTTAAATTTATTCTATATATATATATATATATATATATTATAGTAATTATCGAGTAATTTTTATATATTATAATAGTTATCGAATAACTTCTACTTTGTATAAATTATAAATTTATCCTTAAGATCTATTGGTAGTTTCTAAATGTTATAGTAATTATTTGATAATTTTTATAATAATATTAGGTTAAAAGGAATAAAATTATGAGTACGACGCTCATTTGATTTTTCCTTATATTATTTCACGTTATAAAATGGGAAAGTTTTCATAAACATCCTAATCTTAAACTCACCTTTACATGCAGTTCCTATTCGAAAATTTCTTTACATACAGTCCTTGGAATTGACAAGACAGTTTTGTGAGTATTATTTGAAGAAAGTTGAGTATAAAAGTTAGAAATTTGAGTATGTAAGGTTGCATCTACCACATCAAAAAATTGTATATTCAAATTTCCTAAATTAGTATTTAATCTCAAATAATTTATACTTAAAATCTTTACAATGTATATTCAATTTTCACTTTTTTATACTCAATTCATCATGTACTGAATATAAAAAATTTATTAAATGTGGAGTACATGTAAAGATTAATTTGAGATTGGAAAATTTTTTATAATTTACCGTTATAAAATACAGTTATGTATTGATTTTTCAACATTTATATTACATTATTCCGTGAGAAAATATCATATTAGCATATTATACGTACTATTTATTATCATGGCAATTCAAAATCTTTTGTTATATATAAACAAAGTTAATTGACATATCAAGTAACATGAAACAGTTGGAAATAAATATATATTAAAATGGTAAAAGTAATTCACTCGCCCGGTACTCTTGCCAATCTATTTCAAGTCAACATAAAAAAAATTAAATCATAAAAACTACTAGCTCGGACAATAAGAAGATAGATATCTAATTTTTTCAGGATTTGACTCTCAAACTCCATGATTATCACATCTCATCTACTAGTCATCAGTCCATCTCATAGGGACACATATATTAAACTTCTTCAAATAACTATATCAAATCGTATGATAACCTTTCGGAGTACATCAAAATCTTATGATATTTTTCTTTTGTAGTGATCCGGTTGGGTAAGTTTTTGGAGCTGATTAGGAGCCCGGTCGGATTGGGTCTGGGTCAGACAAAGTGTGTCGGGTTCAGTATCGGATTAGTGCGCTAGATA
Source organism: Boesenbergia rotunda (assembly GCA_024364735.1). NCBI lineage: Eukaryota > Viridiplantae > Streptophyta > Magnoliopsida > Zingiberales > Zingiberaceae > Boesenbergia > Boesenbergia rotunda. Next base: position 772,960 of record JAGFNQ010006335.1, on the reverse strand, counting down.
CTGATTTGGCTAAGAAGATCAAGATTCGAAGCAACTTGAGACGGGGCCCAATCAGTGGCACCCGAGCAGACGTTCCCGGCCGAGAACTTTAGCGGTCGGGGATCACCGGTCGGGAAAGTTTAGTCGGGATAAAACAGAAGCGTTTTGTCGGATCTTTTCACGAGTGTTCGGTAAGCAATAGGTCTCCCAGGCGGGGTCTCCTGGCCAGAGTGGCCGACCCAGGGTGGCTGACCCAAAATAGCCGACCCAGGATGGCCGACCCAGGGTGGCTGACCCAGAGTGGCTGACCCAGTGTGACAGGGTGGTCGATCCAGAGTGGCCGACTCAGAGTGACAGACCCAGGGTGGCCGACCCAGAGTGACAGACCCAGGGTGGCCGACTCAGAGTGACAGGGTGGCCGACCCAGAGTGACCGACCCAGGGTGGCCGACCCAGAGTGACAGACCCAGAGTGGAGAGTGACAGACCCAGGGTGGCGGACCCAGAGTGACCGACCCAGAGTTACAGGGTGGCCGACCCAAAGTGGCCGACCTAGAGTGACAAACCCAGGGTGGCCGACCCAGGGTGGCTGACCCAAAGTGGCCGACCGAGGGTGGCCGACCCAGGGTGGCCGACCGAGGGTGGCCGACCCAGAGTAACAGACCCAGGGTGGTCGACCCAGAGTGAGTGAAGGGTCGCAACAGTAGTATGGATCATCCGAATCTCCCCATTGTCAAAAGTGGATTTTTGACATAATCATGACCTGATAGAGCCGCCAACATTAATCGGGTCAGAGGAGACAACCTAGACAGACTGTAAGGCGGCTGTGGCAGTCTCACAGAGCAGCTAAGGCTGCCATTAGTTCAGTCTGCAAACTGACCATTCCTTAATGAGACATGACAGCTCTGACAAGGTAGAGAGCTTCCCCTCCCCTATGTAAACCCCCGTTAGGGTTGCAAAGAGAGGTTGGCTGCCATTTTACAACCTCAACTCCCCTTTGAGTGCCTCATTCCGGTCCGACCCGAGTGAGTGGAATCTGACCGGCGGTTAAGCCCGAGTCTGACCCCCCGTGCTACAGCAGACTGGGTCGTCTTAGTCAGACCGAGTCATCCGAGTGAGAATCGGTCTTCGCTTGTCGATAGGATCATGTGGAATAACAAATTTGAGTTAGACCATTCATTATAAATATTTTCAGATTTACTTTTGAGTAGTGTTAGTCCTCTTCAAGATTAATTAATCCAACGGATTGATGAATAGGTAGAGCTAATTAAAAATAAATAAATAAAATTTTACAATGTCTAGTTTGGAACATGACTATTAAGTCGATTACAAAATGTTAACACAAAAAATCAATGATACCTAGTTCATTAATGACTAGTAATAAGTTACCAAAATAATACTTCCGATTGAAAATCGAAATAATAAGTTGATAGTTTGGTTGCAAAGATCAGGAAAATGATAAACGTTTTGTTGAGGTTTGGAACCATTCTGATTCGAAAAGCATCCAGTTGAAGGCTTGGGATTGTTCCGGAGCTTCTCTACAGAATAATTTATTTATATAAAATACTTTATTTTAAAAAATATTTTAAAAGAAAATAGATTAATTTCTATTGTTTGGATGTTTTAATAAAATGTTGAAAAATATTTTTGTATTTGATGTATAGAGTTTCCTGGTTGAACTGGCTCATCTAGCCAACCCAACCGTTACCAGTCCGTCTAGACCAAACGGCCATCTAACTCACTCTTTCCTAACCACTTGGATCCATCAAGATCGATCAACCTACTCAAACATGGGCGGAGGAAAAATGATTTCGTTAGTCGATTGGGCTTCATCGTTAACGTTTCACTCTGTCCTATCATGGAAAACGCAAGTTTTGTTAGTAACATTCTTTTAGACAAAAAAAACAAAAGATAAAATCGTTCGCCCTTAGCGCCCCCGTCGTATCCGTCCCAAGACTATTATAAGGGAGGTAAAGTAACATTCTTTTAAAAAAAGACGAAATCGC
>JAGFNQ010006335.1:603020-766712 GCA_024364735.1 Boesenbergia rotunda | reverse complement strand
TGAAAGACGAATTTATTTCCTTACTGTATAGATTCCTGGTCCAACCAATCCTAAGATAAGATAGATGTTTTCTTTCATCCCCTAATTGCCGAGTAGAATGAATTATGGAATGTAGGCTCAATGACTTATGATGTTGCAAGTAAAATAAATTTTCGTTTGCAAGCTGCATTATTATGGACAATCAGTGATTTTCCAGTATACTTAATGTTATCTGAATGGAGCACAACTGGTAAATTAGCATGCACACACTGCATGACAGATTCTAATGCATTTTCATTACCTTGTAGTGGGAAGGTATCTTGGTTTGATAATCATCGAAAATTTTTACCTGTCAATAACCCTTTCAGGTGAAACAAACAAAATTTCCTAAAAAATGTTGTAGTCAGAAAATATTCTCCAATTTATGCTTCAGGTGAAGAGATTATTGATCAAATAGACAGTTATGGATTCCTACCAGTATCTCAACCTGGTTCTGATGAGATAAATAAATACATTGTTAGGAAGTGCAAGTGTGAATGGAAGAAGAGGAGTATTTTTGGAAGTTGTTATATTGGAAGTATCTTCTCATTCGACATAACTTAGATGCCATGCATGTTGAGAAAAATTTCTTTGATAATATCTTTAACATTGTCATGAATGTGTCTAGAAAAACTAAAGACACGGCAAAATCACGTGAGAAATTAAAAGAACTAGTTAACAGACCAGAGTTGCGTATGAATCAAACAACCAATAGATTTCCAAAGGCTTGTTATACATTAGATAAAGATGGTAAAGAAATTTTATATAATTGGTTAAGAGAAATAAAATTCCCTGATGGGTATGCCTCAAATATGGCTCGATGCGTGGATATGAATAAGTTGAAGATGTTTGGAATGAAGAGTTATGATTGTCATGTGTTCATGCAAAGACTAATTCCAGTAGTTTTCCACAACTTACTTCCACAGAATGTTTAGCAAGCACTTACAGAATTGAGTCTTTTTTATTAAAGATTTGACGGCAAGGTGTATTATGATGAATGATATGCTTCGGCTAAAAATAGACATTCCTCTCATACTATGCAAGCTGGAGCGCATATTTCCACCCAGTTTTTTTGATTCAATGGAACATTTACCAGTACATTTACCATATGAGACAGAAATAGCTGGTCCAGTGCAGTATAGATGGATGTATCCATTCGAATGATTTTTGAGAAAATTAAAGAATAATGTTCGTAACAAAGCAAGAGTTGAGAGGGTAATATGTAATGCCTATCTGGTTGAAGAAGCATCTTCTTTCTGCTCTTATTATTTTGTTGACAATGTGAAAACCAAACATCGTACGCGTCCTAGAAATGCTGATGATGATCAACCGAATGACCCATCATTACTTTCTATTTTCAACTTTCCCGATAAGCCAATGGGTGCATCTATTACTAGATGGTTAACTGAACAGGAATATGATATTGCAAGAACATACATACTGTTAAACTGCGATGAGGTCAAACCATACATAAAGTAAATTGACTTCTCTAATAATCCTGTTATCCTATATTAAATGTTTGCTTAATATACCAATTGACTTAAAATATTTCTCTGTCACAGCTTATACGAACAACAATTATATATACAAAATCCATCACTGGGTGCAAGTGAGGTCGCCGAAAAGTTAGAGGCCGAATTTGTATTATGATTTGAAATATATGTAAGTTGCAATATCATCAAAAAATTTATATATTTATGTCTATTCAGTTCAGTCATAATTTATGTTATAATTTATGTAGGTGAAAAATCGCAGAATATCAAATGTGTAAGATGATAGAATAATGAATCTTGCATCAGGACCACTCCGTAAAATAAAGGTCTACTCTGGATACTATGTCAATGGGCTCAGATTCCATGTGGCACAACGAGATTCACAGATATTAACATATAATTCTGGAGTTTGTGTTAAAGGATATATCGACAACAATAACACAGAGTTTGATTATTATGATAGAATTGAAGAAATCATAGAGATTGAATATCTTGCATTACCTATAAAATGGTGTGTGTTGTTCAAATGTTCATGGTATGATCTGACCCCAAGAACAGGTATAAGAATGCATCCAAACTATAGATTAGTAGAGGTTAATAAAAATAGAAAGTTCAATATATTTGAACCTTTTATTTTTGGAGTTCAAGCGAGTCAGGTTTTTTTTATCTTGAATACCCTACAAAAAGAAAGAGATCTAGTGAATGGTTGTCAGTTTGTCGAATGAAGCCTCGCTTGACTCTAGAAATATCGAATACCTTCACTGCTCAAAATCATGATGCATTTCAAAATGACGAAGTCGTGAGACATTTAATTGATTCACAACTTCTATCTACGTCTGAATTACTTGTAGATGTTAATGTGTCTTATGAGGATATATATGATGAACAGATGTCCAACAATGAGGATCTTGTTGAATTATCAGAGTCTAGTGAGGAGGACATCGATGCTAATGATATATAAATAGTATCATTATTGTACATCTAGTAAGTGATGTGTTGTTATATTTATTGTATTTTTATTACTCTGTTACTCACCTTTATTATGATGTGTTGTTATTATTATTTTGTAGATATTTCTATGGCAGATCAGCAACCAGTGATTCACAGTGGCCATCGAGTTTTACACATTGTTGGAGATGTGTAAGTATTTATTGTTAGATGTAATTATTGTTCATATATTATTTTTAATATCTTATATTGATATGTTTATTTTTGGTTATGCAATTTTACTCCAGATGATCATAAGGTTTCCAATTATATCACAAGTAAATTTAAAGAACGAGCATGCAAATCTATAACATGGAGGCATGTAAATCACGAAATGAAGACATTTTATTATAATGAATTTGTTGTAAGTAAAATCAATATATCTTTGATTTTTATATTATATTTACCTATTACTATGCTGAATTTTGAATTTATAATTGGAGAAAAGATATACATAGGAGGAGGGCTAGGAGGAGATTTTTAAAGCAACATGGAATAATTATTGTGCCAAGCTTTACAAAGACTACCTCTATTATATCAGACGAAAGGGCGTAAAACCGACGTATGTTTCTGAGAAGATATGGAGTGCATGGACGACCACTTGGGCTGAACAAAGATGGAAAGAAAATGATGATAAGGCTTGAGCTAATAGAAACACCGAGCCAGGTGGCCCGAATACCGGAACTGCTCAACATACGTCTGGTTCCAAATCTATGGTAGAGCATGCTCATGATTTGGTGAGTTTAATTTAATGTTGGCACGAAATCTAATTATCATTTATTACCATACTTGTATGATATTTGCCTAATATATATTTGTATATAGGAACGAGAACTAGCTCAACCGCCCGCTAGTATGGAGGTCTTTGTGAGGACGCACAAGAATAAAGATGGCACATTCGTAGATTCTCGTTCTGCGGCCATCCATGTAAGAACATTACTTAGTTTTTATTTTAGTAGTTTTCATCGAATTACTTTTTAATCATGTTCTATTTTACAATATAGGCGGAAATGACCGAGATAGTCGCTCAGGCATCTCAGCCTGCAGTAGAGGGGGGAGAGTCGCAATCTCTATCCACTGAGGAACTTAATGACATATATTATGATGTTGTCAGTGAACGAACAAAGAACTCTACCCTCTACGGTCTTGGCTCTCAGGCCAGAGTTGCATTTGATGATCGCTTAAGGGCTCCGAGGGGTCAATCCAGTTACCGTTCATCTTATTCTAGTGAGATACATAGAATATTTGAAGAAAATCGAGATCTGCGCACTCAAGTTCAAGCAGTGCAAGGAGAGATGGCGGAATGGATGATCGCTGAGAATGAGAGGAGGGTCGCTGATGAAGCGGCGAGGGCAGCTGAAGGAGCAAGGTGAGATGAGAAGCATCAGTAGCTTATTGCATAAAATATAGAACTCATGAGTCGTATACGATTACTCCTAGATTCTTTGCCTCGTCCGCCATCACAGGATGCCCCAGGGCCCTCTCATCCGCCGGTTAATTAAGTTTTTTTGAGGTATGTTCAATTACATATTAAACTTTGTAAAATATATTTATTTTGTTTATATAGTCTACTAATATGTTGATTTGATTTTTATTTCAGGGATTCTCTGTGATTCAGGCATGTTTTTATTTATAAAAAATATTTGAATTTGACACATGTTATTATTTTGTTTATATAGCCTACTAGCATGATGATTTGATTTTTATTTAAGGGAACATAGAGTTGGATATGTTTGTAGTTGTTTTTGTTCAGATATGATTGTAATAGATTTTTATTATATTGGTTATGCTTTAATATTTACATGATTTTTATTTTTACGAATGTTATCCGAGATTGAGGATGAATTTGATCTTTGAGTATCTATTGATGATGTCCGTTGACTCTGGAAACATGAGCATTAACATGAGGTGGTCACATCTTAGTTCATGAACATGAAGCATGAACAACTACCTTCTAGTGTAGAAAGTGAATGTAAGTTTTACATATGATTTTTTTTTAATCATAATGCAGTGTGATAGTGGAATGATCTTGTTATGATATGGAAATTGACAATATTAGAAATGGTCAATGGTAGGTTATAATCGTTTGTCCTCTGTGAAAAATTACAATTTGCATTGGCCCTGTTCCAATATTCTTTTTGTTAGATATATTGAATATCTAGTATGAATGGAAAGGGAGATGGTGGGACTTTAGTCTCACATTGAAACTTTCTAGTGAATGGAAAGTGAGGAGAAGAATAAAGGAACTTCATTGTGAGTAGGGCTTTAGTCCCGCATTGGGAGTTTTAAGACAAAATGTTTGGTTTATATTGTATCACAAGCATGATAGTTGTGAACAAATACTAGGGGAGAGGCTCTCTCTCACGCATGGGTGCGCAGGGGGGTGCAAATCCAGGGCCCGATTTGTTACTGAACCAAGTGAACTCGTGTGCGTGCACGACCCGCGCACGTCGAATGCCCGACCGATTGGGGCAAAATTTGTCCAAGCAGATGAACTAATATTTTGTCAAATTGATTTTTGCTCAAATGTAACTGATGCATTAATTTTGATCGGTATTGAATGCTGCAGTTGGGTACATCCTCAGTTCGCCACGAGCAACGAGTGCTTCGTTGCGCCCGTGGTTCGGCTGTTGTATTCTGAGATATTGAAGTTCATCTGAGCCTCGAAGCACCGCGGAGGAGGACGAATCTGTTTCAAGGAAACTGCGCTGCGCAGGCCTCAGCAACTTCCCGGTCGGAAGACGTCCAACCACTACTCGGGAGATCCCAGTCGGGAAACTCCACTCGGGAATTCCAATTCGGGAATTCCGCTCGGGAGCTCGCTCGGAGCTCACTCAGCCACTCGGAAAAACTACTCGGGTCGAGAGTTTTCACTCGGAAGCACGGGATTCTGCTCGGGAGCTCACTCGGCAACTCGGGAATTCACTCGGGAGCTCAGAAATTATACTCGGAAGACTACAGCTCGGGAGAAAAAGCAGTCGGGATCACTCAACAGAGATAAGTTGAAATTATTTTAGTGATTTCAATTTAATGTAAATCTCCGAATATCCTCCAACACGAATATCATCCTACACTTTTTTTGCCTGATTACCATGCTGACAAGGAATTAAGAGCAATGTATGCCCTGGCAAATTGATGAATTCCTTAGACCAAGAATATGCATTTTTAGTTAATAAGCATAGTGTCGCATGTAGGGACATGCTTATAATGCATTCATACAGTAGCATCTTTGTCTCTGTTCCTTAATTCCCTATTACACACGTGTTAAATCTATCCGGTGAGAAAATTTTAGTGGTAATTAATCCAAGTGTTGTCGAGCCTTCCTATTCTTTTCGGAGAAATGAGCTACAAGCTTACTTACTTTTCACAGTAATTCTGATGCAGCTTATTCTGCTAATAACAAATTATCTTTTATCTTGTGGTTTCACTAAATTTTGTTTATATATTTTTGTCTTTAATATGGAAAATTTTAAGAGCTTGTTTCTGGTTGTCTTGTCATCTAGGAAATTTATTCAGTAAAGCTTCCAGGAGATCCCAAGCTTGGGGAAGGGAAACCTGAAAACCAGAATCATGCCATAAAATTCACCCGTGAAGATGCCATTCAGACCATTGACATGAATCAGGTTGCTTTTTGATCCATTGTATTTTTTACAAAGTTCATTCCTTTACCAGTTATTTTTTTGTTAACTTATAATTTCAATTCTTTTTCTAAGTTTCTAATGTCCAATCTTTGGTCCTATAAATACAACAAGCTACTCCTTCAAAATTGCACGAGCAATACAAGCTGCTCCTTTAGCAGAGTAGCGCCCCCGGGGCTATGGTGCAGTGGTAAGGTCACTAGTTGTTAGCCCACGCATCCGCGGTTCGATCCCCAGCTACGGCGCATTTTACAGGAATTTTTCCTCCAAATGGGACGTGAACCCTGGGCTGCTGGGCTTCTAGACTGGCCACCGCGAGCGCTTCCCGTTTTACCCTGGTGACCGGTGGGAAACTTCCGTGGGGCCGGACCGGTCACCCCAGGTTCAATTTGTCTGCTGCCTGGTTCATCATTTTTTTTTTCCTTTAGCAGAGTAGCATTTGTAGATGTTCACGTCTTCTAGATGTTCACTAAGTTTCATTTGTTAAAAAAATCTTTTTCTAAGTTTCTAATATCCGCTCTGTATTCTACTTTATATAACTGGTATTTTGATTTAATATTCGCAGCCGCGACGAGGATGCTTTGAGATACGATAGGAAGGCGGTCAAATTTTTGTGTCTTTACTGGTGATTTTTTTACAACATTGCTGCATATATGTTGTTCATGACAATTTGTACTTCAATCTCACATTTGTATGTTGCATATAAGTTTGATCATGTTAGTTGTAAGCATATTCAAGTTTTCGAACGATATTGTTAAGTCCTTGCTATAATTATGCATATGTATATATGAAATGTGATGTTGTGAATTTTTGTAAGCTTTTGTAAGCTGTGAATTTTATATGATTTTTGAAAGAAATGTATATATGATATTACCTAAATACAAATTAAATTTGAAAAAAAATTATTTACCGATGGATTTTTGACGGAATTAATATTCCATCGGAAAATATCGAAATTAATTTCCGACGGAAATCGGGGGATTCCCGTCGGAAATTTCCGACGGAATTACTTGTTTCGTCGAAAATTTCCGACAGGAATACCTCGATTTCCGTCGGAAATTTCCGACGGAATTACGGGTCCGTCAAGAATTTCCGACGGAAATAAAATTTTCGTCGGAAATTACTTCCGACGGAAATAAAATTCCATCGGAAATTTTACCGACGGTACAAAAATTCCGTCTATAATGAATTATCGACGGATTTCACTTCGACGGAGAAAATTTCGTCGAAATTCCATCGGTAGATCAATTTACCGACGGAATTCCGTCGATAAATTCTGTCGGGAATTCAATTTTTTGTGATAGTGTTTCTTTCTAATTATATTCTTAGAGTCCTTAAAATTGTTGCTGAACCCTATCATTATAAAAGAAATTGAATCTTCATCTCTTTCGGGAAAAAGATTAATAGTCATTATTCATTGAAAATAGTTAAAATAATTACGGATCTCAGAGTAATAACCATGGAGCTACGAATCAAACAAAATCATCGTACCTTCTCCTATTTCATTTGATCTTGTATGATTTTTGAAGCTTATTATTTACTCGAAGGTTTCTCTTTTTTTTTTATTTATTTTTACCAGGTAGAAGAAGAATCTGAGATGACTTATCCGGTTCTATAAAAGTTTTTTATTGATCACTAGGATAAATCAAGAAGCACACGTGATGAGCGATCTAGAAGCTCAATGTCTCAGGGATCGCATCCTATTTGAAGAAAAAATTCCTATAAAATACTTTATAATTGAAAATCGAATCATAAATATTTAAAATAATAATTAATCATCCTACCACTATAACATAATATCAGGAACTTTACTCTAATATTTCTGGATCCAACAAATATGAGGGCAATTCTAATATTTACATTAATAAACTGCAACATGCTACCAGAAAAAGAAGGCCTAAGTCTGACCATAGCAAAAATAAAGTCAAAGTTCATCAACTATGTATTCAGTATTTTGTTCTTGATAGTGAACGATCTTCGCCTCCACTCCATCCACTACGATTATGGCTAATGAAAAAAAAATAATTAATGAGATTTTTTTAACTTCGAAGGATCGGTTCGATCTCATAAAAATTTTTCATCGATCGTCAAAGTAAATCAGGAAGTACTTGCAATGGGCGGTCTAGAAGCCTAGCGTCCAAAAATTACTACAAATACGTTATAGCTGAGGATCCAACCGCGGATGTCTTGGATAGCAACTTATCGCCCTATCGCTGCACTATAGTCGCGGAGGCATGATTATGGCTAATAATGATTAACGAGGTTTTTCCAACCAACCTCGGGTGACCGGTCCGACCACGCGGAAGTTTCCCACTGGTCACCAGGATAAATCGGGAAGCGCTCGTAGTGGACGATCTAGAAGCCCAGCGTCCCAGGGTTCGGGCTCCATTTGGAGGAAAAATTCCTGCATATATGCCGTAATTGAGGATCGAACCGCGGATGCTTAGGATAGCGACTAATCGCCCTACCGCTGCACCATGGCTCCGGTGGCATAATTATGGCTAATGAGTTCCTATAGATTGATGATTATGATGTAGATATTATCATCTTGATATTCAAAAATTAATAAAGTTAGTGTATTCGTTTTTTTTCATGTGCTAACTATAACATCTAAATTAGTTACTTTAATAATTTATCTCACTTGTATTAATACTGACATGAATTAATAAAAATATTAAAATGAACAATGATCTTTTACTATCATAATTACAACTGACGATGTTCAAAGTCTGAAGAAGGCCTCGATGTTCGAAGTCTTGCTTCAGTTGCTTCTATTTTGGGAGAAATGATTGGCTACCATTCTTCATTATTCTTCATTATTTTAGTAGATCATGCGGATGCAGTTTGATAGAGTATAAATATCAACTGTTGTGACATCTTAAGTAACTTACCAGCTTGTTTGATGTAGCTCATGAGTTAATGATATAGCGATAGAATATCTCCTTAGTTTTTTTATATATTTAAAAGTTAAATTTTAATTTTAGTAAATTAAGGGATAATTTTTTTTTATGGACGGTTGATATAAAAATGTTAAATTAATAAGGCGTTTGTTATAATTTTTTTCGATTTATTTAATAGTCGATGATAAATTTTGATGGAGTTCGACTGTTCTTCCTTCAGATTAGTCAAATTGGATATTTAATGCCAACTTAAAAAAAAATTATTTGATACATAATTTGGTGAAAATATCATTTTATAAGATTATTTGATAGTGCAGAATCATTCATTCTATGAACACATTATCATTAAAAAAAATCTTCATTTAGTTTTTATATAAGAAAGAACTAAATCAACCTTTCAACAAATAATGGGCTGTAATGGGCCGTGAAAGTTAAATGAAGGCCGCTGCAGCGCTGCTTGGGCTTCATTCAGGTTCGGGCATAAACAAGGAGATTTGTTCTCGAATCCGACCCGTTATTTTAATCTATAAATTATAATCGAAAGATATGGAATCTTCCGCCGCGTTCCGCCGTAATCCCCTCGTCGCTAGGTCTTGCTTTTCACGAGATCGAATCGAAGCAAGCGAGCACGATAATCTTCTGCGATGGTAAGTCTAGGGATCCCGTTTCCTCTGCTGATCTCGAATTGTCACTTCATTCTCTTCAATTCCTTGGTTCCCCCCCCCCCCCCCCCCCCCCCCCCCTTTCGGTGAAAAATCTGCGAATACGACTGGATCTATCTCCCTTTTTCTTGATCTCACGTTATATAATGCATAAAGATCCGATTTTGGTTGTGCAGTCGAGTGCTAGGGTAGGGTCGAGGAGGGAGAAACCTCGAGCAATCCACCACGGGTTGAGCAAGCAGAAGAGGCAGGAGATCAAGGAAGTATTCGACCTGTTTGATACCGATCAATCTGGTATGGAAAATCGACCGGAAGTTATTCTCGTTTAGAATAACCGTTTCTTCTGCTTTTTTTTTTTTAAAAAAACAACTAGAGCATCTTTTTCTTCTTAATCTGTCTTGTGTAGGTAGTCTTGATGCGAAGGAGCTGACAGTGGCCATGAGGTGCTACCATCCCGCTCTTCATGTCTTATGCAGTTTCTTGATATGGCCGCGCTAACATATTTACTGTCCATTGCAGGGCCCTGGGGTTTGAAATGACAGATGAGGTTAAACACAATATCTTGTTTCCTTTCTTTCTAGTTCCTACTATTTTCTTTCTCTATTTTTGTGCACGTGAAACTGAATTTCTTTCTGATTTATCTAACATCTATCTGTGCATTATATTCCAAGTATCATTAAAAGCTCCACATAGCATGTCATATAGCAATCTCACTAGGTTGAATGGCAAGGAAAAGTAAGCCATGGATACTAGGTGTATGAATAGACTGTAAGAAGCGTTTGGTTATTGCATTCGTATTTAGAGTTAACCATATTGCACAATTTATTGATGCAGTTGTCAAGTGAAATAGGATTGCCTATTTTGTAAGATTGTATATTCATATTATCATAAGATAATCATCGTCTTCTTTTGACGAAGAGGGAAGATCAATGACACCATCACATAGATGACCTTGCCACCTATGTCATCTTAACATGTTACATATGGGAACAATCCCTCACTCATTTGATGATTCAGTTCTTGAAAATAAGGCCTTGATAACAATTTTCAAGTTCTGTACCAATTCAATAGCAAGCACCTTCACCAGATGTTTCATGGTAGGGCATTCAGATGGATTATGTAGTTCCCTTCTTATCGTTTAGATGCGATCAGTAATCAAGCTTCTTTGGCCTTTGAGTTCAATGTTGTGAACGGAACTCTTGCTGATGCTGAGAGTAATCCTTATTCAAAGCTCTTTCAAAAACTCTAGCTCAACAGATTATTGCCTATGTGGTTGAATTAAATTAATACAATAATAATGATATATTGCTACCTTGACGGAGTTCTCTCAGTAAATTGTTGACTTTCTTATGCAAACATCTAAGCTAGAGCTGTTTACTGTATATTATATCATTGCAACTCACTTGCTAAACCACTATATGCAGGATATCCACCGTTTAATGTCTGAAATAGACAAAGATCGGAATGGAGCTATTGAATTTGAAGAATTTCTTTACATGATGACGGCCAAGATTGGTGAAAGGGACAACAAAGAAGAACTTACAAGGGCTTTTCGCATTATTGACCAGGATAATAATGTCAATATTCTAGCATCCTGCTTTATCACTATGCTTTTAGGGTAATACTGAAATTTGTCTTGGATCTGTCTCAGGGGAAGGTATCTGATGTTGACATCCAACGGATTGCACATGAATTGGGTGAGAGCTTTACACTTGACGAAATCCAAGCGATGGTAAAAACGGCTGACATCAATGGTAAGAAATCCTTGCACTTTAATTGTAGAAGATACATTGTGCATGTTTTCTCTTTCCTTTTTTTTGTCCTAATCATAATCATAGTACTTTTAGTCACTTTTTTTGACGTTACCCATAAATGGTATGAATATTGTGTTGGAGTATCAGTAGTTATTTTCATGAGATATTTTTTGGTATTCAGGTGATGGAGAAGTTGATATTGAAGAATTCCTGAGGATCATGAGAAGAACAAATTATGGCTATTAAATCTTTCTGCTTTAGTGTTTCTTGCTATATTAAGATATACATATATAGCTTCTCAAGTTGCCTCTGACTGCTTGTGTTTCATTATGTATCACTCGAGACCACTTGTTGGTTTAATATATGAACAATAATTACTTACGATATGTTAGCATTTTGAGTTTCGACAGCCTGCTTGAGTTGAATTTTCATTTTGAATCAAGTGTTTTTTTTTCCTCCAATGCACAGTTAGTTTGTTGGATGAATCCTTGGTTGGATCAGTTGATCTCCAGGTGCTGAATGCAAGAAGCCTTTTTTGACAATATTATTTGGGTAAAAATCATAAGGGACCTCTTATGTTACATGTCCCTTAAATATCATCGGAAGGGCGTTCTGTTTTTTCAAAAAAAATAAAATAAAATAGGCGTCTATGATTTTATTTTAAAATTACTCTTTGATTCAGTAATATTATATAAGTTATATATAATAATTATTGAGTGAATAATTAACTTCTAAATGTATATAAGTTATTAGATTGCTTTTATAACATGAAAAAGTTATTAAGTAGCTATTATAATATATTTATGACGAGTTTAAGATTTAAAATTTATATTAAGTGTTATTTAATAATTATTATAATATGTAGTCCAGAGATAAAAATTATTTAATAATTATTATAACATGTAGTCCAGTAATTGTTACGTGAATAGTTTATTCAGTCATTATTATAACGTGTTTAATATGAGATTAGTATTTAGAATATATATATATATGTCAAAATAACTTTTATAATTGTTTTAATGAAGATTAAATAATTTTAATTAAATTGGTAAATAGGTATGTTCATATAATAATGTTCAAACATCTTAAATCATAAATCCCGCCTCCATAGGGATACTTAGTTAATTAGAAGGTAGTAGATTTGTTACAGTATGATAGAGATCAATTTTTAACGGGTGCATGCTCTCAAGAAAAAACTCATCTTACCCCTAACTATTTGGGATCGACTATAAATTGATTTCGTGATTTATCTTTTTTTACATAATTTGAGAACGGGCTATGAAAGACATCTGGGGTGAGTATAATCACCCTCTAAATTTTAAATAATAAATTCATACTAAACACTTGTAATATCTATTGAATAATTTTTACACGTTGTAGCAATTTATTAGGCAATTTTTATATGGTATAAATCTTAAATTTACTTTATATATATGTTATAGTAATTATCGAGTAACTTTTATATATTATAATAGTTTTCTAATAACTTCTACACTGTATAAATTATAAATTATAAATTTATTCTAAATACGTTTTAATATCTATTGATAGTTTCTAAATGTTATAGTAATTATTTGATAATTTTTATAATAATATTAGGTTAAAAGGTAATTTTAAAATAAAATTATGAGTACGACGCTCATTTGATTTTTTTTCCTTATATTATTTCACGTTATAAAATACAGTTATGTATTGATTTTCAACATTTATATGACATTATTCCGTGAGAAAATATCATATTAGCATATTATACGTACTATTTATTATCATGGCAATTCAAAATCTTTTGTTATATATAAACAAAGTTAATTGACATATCAAGTAACATGAAACACTTTGAAATAAATATATATTATAATGATAAAAGTAATTCACTCGTCCAGTACTCTTGCCAATCTATTTCAAGTCAACATCAAAAAAATTAAATCATAAAAACTACTAGTTCGGACAATAACTAATGTATAAAAAAAGATAGATATCTAATTTCTTCATAATTTGACTCTCAAACCCCATGATTTTTACATCTCATCTACTAGTCATAAGTCCATCTCATAGGGACATATATTAAACTTCTTCAAATAACTATATCAAATCGTATGATAACCTTTCGGAGTACATCAAAATCGTATGATATTTTTCTTTTGTGGTGATCTAGTCGGGTAAATTTTTGGAGCTGATTAGGAGCCCGGTCGGATTGGGTCTGAGTCAGACAAAGTGGGTCGGTTTCAATATCAGATTAGTACGTTAGATACTGATCTGGCTAAGAAGATCAGGATTCGAAGCAACTTGAGACGTGCCCCCAATCAGTGGCACCCGAGCAGACGTTCTCGGCCGAGAACTTTAGCGGTTGGGGATCACCGGTGGGGAAAGTTTAGTCGGGATAAAACAGAAGCGTTTTGTCGGATCTCTTCACGAGTGTTCGGTAAGCAATAGGTCTCCCAGGCGGGGTCTCCTGGCCAGAGTGGCCGACCCAGGTGGCTGACCCAAAATAGCCGACCCAGGATGGCCGACCCAGGGTGGCTGACCCAGAGTGGCTGACCCAGTGTGACAGGGTGGCGATCCAGAGTGGCCGACCAGAGTGACAGACCCAGGGTGGCCGACCCAGAGTGACAGACCCAGGGTGGCCGACTCAGAGTGACAGGGTGGCCGACCCAGAGTGACCGACCCAGGGTGGCCGACCCAGAGTGGCAGACCCAGAGTGGAGAGTGACAGACCCAGGGTGGCGACCCAGAGTGACCGACCAGAGTTACAGGGTGGCCGACCCAAGTGGCCGACCTAGAGTGACAAACCCAGGGTGGCCGACCCAGGGTGGCTGACCAAGTGCGACCGAGGGTGGCCGACCCAGGGTGGCCGACCAGGGTGGCCGACCCAGAGTAACAGACCCAGGTGGTCGACCCAGAGTGAGTGAAGGGTCGCAGCAACAGTAAGGATCATCCGAATCTCCCCATTGTCAAAAGTGGATTTTTGACATAATCATGACCTGACAGAGCCGCCGACATTAATGGGGTCAGAGGGGACAACCTAGACAGACTGTCAGGCGGCTGTCGCAGTCTCACAGAGTAGCTAAGGCTGCCATTAGTTCAGTCTGCCAACTGACCATTCCTTAATGAGATATGACAGCTCTGACAAGGCAGAGAGCTTCCCCTCCCCTATATAAACCCCCGTTGGGGCTCCAAATAAAGGCTGGCTGTCATTTTACAACCTCAACTCCCCTTTGAGTGCCCCATTCCGGTCCGATCCAAGTGAGTGGAATCTGACCCGCGGTTAAGCCCGAGTTCGACCCCCCCCCCTCCCGTGCTACAGCAAATTGGGTCGTCTTGGTCAGACCGAGTCATCCGAGTGAGAATCGATCTTCGCTTGTCGATAGGATCATGTGGAATAACAAATTTGAGTTAGACCATTCATTATAAATATTTTCAGATTTACCTTATAGTAGTGTTAGTCATCTTCTAATTAATCCAACGGATTGATGAATAGGTAGAGCTAATTAAAAATAAATAAATAAAATTTTACAATGTCTAGTTTGGAACATGACTATTAAGTCGATTACAAAATGTTAACACAAAAAATCAATGATACCTAGTTCATTAATGACTAGTAATAAGTTACCAAAATAATACTTCCGATTGAAAATCGAAATAATAAGTTGATAGTTTGGTTGCAAAGATCAGGAAAATGATAAACGTTTTGTTGAGGTTTGGAACCATTCTGATTCGAAAAGCATCCAGTTGAAGGCTTGGGATTGTTCCGGAGCTTCTCTACAGAATAATTTATTTATATAAAATACTTATTTTTAAAAAAATATTTTGAAAGAAAATAGATTAATTTCTATTGTTTGGATGTTTTAATAAAATATTGAAAAATATTTTTGTATTTGATGTATAGATTTTCCTGGTTGAACTGGCTCATCTAGCCAACCCAACCGTTACCAGTCCGTCTAGACCAAACGGTCATCTAATTCACTCTTTCCTAACCACTTGGATCCATCAAGATCGATCAACCTACTCAAACATGGGCGGAGGAAAAATGATTTCGTTAGTCGATTGGGCTTCATCGTTAACGTTTCACTCTTCCTATCTGGAAAACCAATTTTGTTAGTAACATTCTTTAGAAAAAACAAGATAAACGTCGCCCTTAGGCCGTCGTATCCGTCCAAGACTTTATGGGAGGTAAGTAACATTCTTTTAGACGATGCTCGATGCCAGGTCGCCGAGCCGTCCAGCCCACGGAAGTTTCACGGTCCCAATAATGGAACTTGGGGGAATTGAACCCACCCCAGATTCGCGCCTCATGAAAAAAATCTTGTAAATCCCGTACTAAATCGAACCCGGTACAAATAACATTTTTGTGAGGAGAGAGAGAGAGAGATTTTGCAACCTAAAGCAATGCAAAAATGCCGGGTAGGGCTATAAACAAGTCAAGCCGAATCGAATTTTAGAATATTGAAATTTATTTGATAAGGTAACTTGGCCAGATCGAACATAAAATGAATCAAGTCTTTAAAATGATTATAAAACTTACTTGATTTCCATTTAAATGTTATGAACTCTTAATTCATACTTGATTGTTCAAGCACATTTGATTCATTTAGAACCCCCATACCGAATGATCAAATAATGTGTGAACATTCAATATAAAAAATGATCAATGGAACTATAACACAATCAACTTTGTTCGCATGAAACAAACGAGCAAATAGCAAACCATACGAATGAAAATGTCATCAAACCACAATACAAATCATGGTTCATCAAAAATAGATTACTGAACCAGGGCATCGAGATTTGAAGGCCGTGCAATCTTTATCTTCCTCTCATGCTTGATGGAAAAACTAACTAAAGCGGAGACAGGGAAATTTCTGTTATTAAGGAGACAGACAGGAAGGATTCTTGATACCAATATGGTGTAATCAAGTTTTCATCTAGCCTTGGTTTGAGGCTCCACTGGAGGCTGGCTTAGCCACATATACTTGTTTCATTTTGGGAGCAATATTCTTGTCCGCACTTGTACCTTGTTTTTTGAACTGGAATCTTCGATGCCAATCGCCTCCCGAGCATGCACGGTTCACATTTCCACGTTGCTGATCACCATATCCAGCTGCAAGAAGGTGATTACTCCCAGGCATTGATGGTGGTTGAGTCTTAGAGTGAGCATCTGTTACTTGGCCACTAGGTCTGCTGTTACTTGAACTGATTCGCCCTCCATGATTAACAACAGCATCCATAGCTCTTGCTACTGTGCTTGCAACTTTCTTCTCATTCACGTTTATAGTGCTTTCCAGAGGGCTGGCCAACTTGTTATTGCTAGTGCTCGAAGTTGGTTGCTTAGCCGAAACAAGCTCAAGTGACATAATCGGGACAGCAGAATTTGTAATCGAATTGTTCTCACTAGCTTCGGCAGATGCAGATGCAGATGCAGATGCACGAGGAACATCAGACTTATTATTTCCCATGGATGAATCTCCAGTTCGGCCAAATTGTAAAGGGATCCTATTCTCTGGCAGAGGTGGCGGCAGCTGTTGCTGTAGTGGAATGGATAAAGGAACAGAATGGAGCGGTGGAGGCACAGGAGACCAAGCTTGCAGCGGAATATTGGCAGTTGACTGAACAGAAAGTAGATACTCAAGTTACAGATGTAAACTCACACTAATATTGATTCTGACTGACAAGAAGCAAAATGTCATACTTCCTGTCAAATTTCAACCACAGGAAAACCAATCCATCCAATAATCATAGAAACAAAAAATGCGACTTGGTCCTCTTTGAACAACAGTGCACTATTTGTAATTGCATATCAGAATTTTTAAAAACAAAAACCTAGTTTTTGCCTATAGTTCAATTCACATTCCACATACCTGGAAAGGATTCATGTCAAACATGGTTAGAGGAGAAGCAACCATCAGAGATGATCCTGGACCTAAATTATGGACAGTACTTGGTGCAGTGGTTGGGGTTCCCTGACCTGATACAGCGTTTCGATTGCTTGGATCACCGTCATTGTCTCTAGCATTAGAAAAAACTTGTTTTTGGCTCCACTCTGGTTGCTTTCCAGCAGGTATAAATGCAGTCCCCATATAACCTAATCCTATTTGCCCAAATTGTCCAACTGGAGGAAAATGATTGTAGACGACCATGGTAGAGGGGCATTGAACACCAGGCATTCCTCCAGGGCTGATGAATGTGCCATTATAACCTGCCGGTGGGCGATAAAAAGAGTCAACACCAGAATGGTACTGATGCCATGCTCCCAGTGTGCTAGAACCCAAAGAACCATTTTGAGATTGACTCTGTGAGCCAACAGACTCATCATTGGACCCATATGAAAAAAGACACCCATCTACTATTCGATTCATCTCAAAGCTAGGGAAATGTGAAGGTGGTGCCCCAGAAAATTGTGAGAGCATTGACATGGAAGATTGTGGACTTTGTAAAGCAGACCATACTGAGAGTGGAGTATCAACAGAAAGATCTGCTGGAAGAGCAACTGTTAAGGACTCTTCACTGGAAGACTGGACGGTTATTTCTTGGCTTGCTGCTACACCTGTTGAATTTTTTCATATGCTCTCATTATATTCTGAGAGCAGTGACTTCATAATAATGAAATATTGAAGATACAAGAAAAGATAATAGGGGTTCTTTTATCACCTCGAGCAACCAATGCACTTCCATCAGCAGAAGAGTAAGTTTTGGTGTCTGAAGAGGAACCAACAACAGGTTCAATAATTTCATCATTGGTAATGGCAGCTACTGCAATAGCTGAAGCAGCTGCTTCAGCTTCTGCCTCTGCATCTTCAAGACTTGCAGATGGGAGACTAGAAAACTTTTCTTTGACTAGAAACATAGCATGATTGCTGTTTGCCAAATTTTGATCTTTACTCGAGTCTGATTTGCTAGAATCTGGAGGGCCAAGTCCCTTTGAAATGGTTTGGCTGACGGAAGGCAAAACATTTGGTAGAATCAATGCTCCTGAACCAAGAGTTAGACAAACTCAACATTTTGTCCAGAAACACTTGGAATACATTAAAATATAAAAGAAGAAAATTGCTTGCCAAATTGGATTTTCTTGGCGGCAATCAGGGAATTAACTGATGCTGCACATGAAGAATAAGTGTTCTCTATAGTCACAGCAGAAGATGCAAGTTGTGGGGGTTCAAGAGCATTGCTAGATGCTACTATTGAGTCAAAATGTGATGGCTTCATAGCTTCATCAAGCTGAGTCTGAGTCAAATCAATTGCCTAAAAGATGACAATATACAGAGTTCAACAACCACAAAATTGACCCACAATGCACATAAAATTCAATATTGTGGATGAATATTATAGAAAAAACAAAAGAGACAGAATATTCTGCTGCCTATGGCAATGAAAAAAAAGGCTTCTAGCAATATGATTATTATTGAAAGTTTTCCAGAACTTACAAATAAATCCAATGTAGTAATGCAGACTGCCATGGTCAAGCAAAGATCATTAAAACACTAAAAGGGAAAAATTCTACAAATATCTGGATGCCGCATGAATATCAAGAAAACAAAAGTTGACTAAAAGAACACGTCTAGGCTAATCATTATTGTGAAACAAATTATTAACAAAACCATTACATAGAGCCTACAAGTGCAATGGGATCTTGGTAACATATTCTGACCATTTACAGCTTACAACCATTTAAAATTTGCCCTGCAGGATAGTAGATACAAGATGGTCAACAATCTGCTCATAACAGACTAAATAGCACGTATCCTATATTTCACTTAAATTAAATGTGCTGCTTATACACATTAAGAAAAAAATGGCAGTGGCATGACAGATGCATCAAGACCCAAACAATTCTTGTTGCTCTCTGGATAATAGGAGATCTAGGTCAAAACAAGAAAAAGATAGAATAGGGTGTATAAGAGTTGAGTCCTAAACACGGAGACAAAACAAAAAAAAAGGAACCGAGAACAAGGCAAAAGTAATCCCAACAGATATTCATACCTTTTCTCGAATTATTTTCAAATTAATCAACAGAAGTGGAAAATAAAAAGAACCTGGCAGCTGATTAAGGACTTGGTAATATAAGTGCCAAAACCAACTCGTTAAATTTTACTTTATTGGATCATTGTCAAATCAACGCGTGAAAATTGAACTAAACCACAATTATCCACAACAAATAGGTAATATTCAGGGTAATTATCAGTGTGCTGATATTGAAAAGCCTCATAAAGAAGAAAATTAACCAAATCTCTTTTGATCAGTGATGGATAAGAATTATAAAAGAGTACATAATTATTTATTAGACTGACAACTGTTTACAAATATGGCCAAATGACTTGCAGTTTATAGGAAATTCATATCATTTTACATCAATTGTGAATAGTGCCTAACACGAAGAATAATGAATCCCACAAAAATGGGAACAAGTGAAATTTATTTTGATTTAAAATTTAAAGATTTGATTAGTCAAAAAAAAAACAAAATTGAAGGCACAGAAAAACAAATTTTCTAACTACACAGAATCTCAATTCAAGAATTTGTTTGGTTTTGATATTTTACTTTCTCGTTACAGAGAACTATAGAATCTGAATAAAAAACTCTTTATCCACATAACAATGGACTGAGGCCACATATTTTGCGCCAGATGGGTTTGATGAACTTGTAGTGCATGAGCCATTTCTCTTTCCCATTCCCACAACCCCAACCTTTTTACATTCACAAAACTTAAACAAATTTCAAGTAAGCTTAACCCACTGCATCCTCAAACCTTCCAAGCATTTTACAATGCAACAAAATGAAAGAGATTGAATATTTCACAAAATAGAAGCAGCTCAAGGTTTACTCCATTTGTAGCTTGTTCTTTAAAATGTTTTTCTCCATCCAAAATACTCAAAACTTGAATACTTTTGTAAGTTGTTTCATTTCAGCAGTCATTAAGCACAATGCAAGAGGAGAAAAATACATATCCAATAACCACATCTATCAATTTCCTGATATAACAAATATGAATTTGAAGCAATTGGATGAAATCAACATAATGCAGGGCAACAGTCATTTTTCGAACAACCTTTCTGCATTTAGCAAGCACATGATCATGTACATCTAATTCTTTTTTTTCTTTTCTTATTTTGCTTTCCTTTTATTCAAACCAGCTCTGCTAAGCATGGCTTTCCAAATAAAGCTGATTTAGATCGTGATTGACAGAGTTGAAAGATATCTGAGAATAAGGATCCAAATAACAGAAAAACAAATACAGCTGTAATAAATTGAAAGTTTCTAAATATGGCCAAAGTTTATATGTCTAAGTTAATATGGATAGTAAAATGGTCTTATCACTATATGATTGTTTATAAAACTGAACAAAAAAATGTAGAAAATCACTGATCAGACTACAAAAAAAAAGATCTAAGAGACAGTTGGTCAGGAGAGAGAAGATGTCAAGCAAGAGTGGGGCAGCGGTTTGCAGCCACCCCCAATTTATATGTTAAATATGGAAATTTAGGAGGGCCTAAACGCTTAAAAGTCCTAAGTTAGGGGTTGAATTCAAATTAGCAAGATTAGGAGGGCTAAAATGCAAAATGACCTCACTTACAAATCCCTCTTTCTCCTCTTCGCAAACCGAACGCCCTTCTCCTCTGTGCGATCGACACCACGGCCGATCCATCTTCTTCCTCCCTTTTTCTCTTGATCTCTCTCACGCGACCCACTGTCATTTCTCCTCCACAGCTTGGCCCGACACCCCTTCATCCACAGATCAGATCTGAGCCCTGGCGACCTTCTCCTCAGCTTTCCTTGAGACGATCCACCCTTGGGCCATAAGGAGGTAAACCCTACATCTGTGCTCTGCTCTTTCCCTTGATTCCGGGTAAGTAGTTCTTGCCGCCTGTGGGATTGCAGTGGTTGGGAGCAAGGTTTAAAATCTCGACCCGTGCCGAGGTTTCGGTCTCATACTGGAACAATACGGTTTCGGTATCGTATCGTGTGCGGTACGTTTCGGTAATTTTTTTTTTATATAATTTATAATATTTTTTTGTTTTTTTATATTATTTTTTTTATTTTTATTGATTTAATATCTTATAAAATTAAATATTTTTTTAAAGAATTTCTATCATAATCGAATTAAACCTTACTAGTTCTATACCACTTTTATGTTCTGGAGCAAAATGTAAAAGTAAAAAGTTTAATATCGTAATATTATGATCCAAATTTCAAATTTATTCTAAGATAAAAAATATTATCTATAATGAATATATAACTTAACATAAAATGTTACTTTACATATAATAATTATATAAATTATTTATTTATTCATTTAATTAATTATTAATTTAAATAATATATATTTAAAATGATAAAAATATCAGAATATTAATTAAATAATAAAACAGTAAATATATAAAATAATAAAAATATATCAAAATATAAATATAATTTTTTAGAAATTTTTTAAGGTTTTTTTAGAATTTTTAAATAATATTTGAAACATTAAAAATAAGTTTCAGAAAATTAATTAATAAAATTTATTTAATTTTAAATATATTTTTAAATATTATTTATGTGAGGAAATGTTTTATAAACATTTCCTCACAAAATCGCCAGCCCTAGCGGGCGAAGCGCGGGCGACGGGCGGGGAGGCGGAGGCTGCGTGTGCCCGTCAACTCGTCCGGAGGAGCTTCCGGCGGCGCCGGAGGAGTCCGGCGGAGCTTCCGGCGGCGCGGAGGAGTCGCGACGCCCCGCGGCACTGCGACGCGACGAGGGCCACGCGGCGTTTCTTCCTCGCTTGGCGTTTCTTCCTCCGGCGCTTGCCGCCTCCGCCCATCGCCGCGTGACGCGAATCGCCCGTCCGCCGTGCCGGTTTCGGATCTCCAGCGGAACGGTACGATCGCCCCGTGCCGGACGGCACGGGGCGAAACTTTAAACCATGTTTGGGAGTGACGCTGAGATCTTGGGGCAGAATCGGGGTGGATCCTTTTGCTGGTCTTGGTTGCGGGCAGGGCTGAGCAGAGCATCGGGGTCGGCAATCGTGTGAGGTAAGGAATTTATCCTTGGGTGTTCTTCATCTTGTTTGCTGTGAAGGGTTGGTTTGGGATCTGGAGTAGGTTGAATCTGTGGTTTGGTTGGAGGTTGCTGTAAATTTCCTTTTGGTTTGCTCTGTTATGTGCAGGTGTATTGCCGTGCACATGCTGTGAACTCCTTTGAGCATGGGCCTGTGTTTGGTTTCACTTGTTGTCAATCTCAATTGTGGCATGAGATGTTCGGGTGCTGATTTGGATTGGGAATGGTTGTGCCATTTTAGGATTTCCGTGGGTTTTGTTTGGATGGATTAGGCTTTTGGTCTACCCCTAGATCTATTTTGAATGTACTATATTAGCAGAACTTGATGGGAACTATAGTTTTGATTAAGGCTAATACGGGTCTGAACAATGTTAAATCCAACTTGGAAATGTGAGTTCAGAGTTGGGTTAATTGGAGATTAACCAATACTTGGGTTAAACTTGGTGTTGGGTTTTGAAATTAACTCAGGGTTTAATCATTAGTTAGGGTTAACTAATGAACCACACAATTAGAATGGATCTAATTATGTTTCGTATTTAGTTTAGCTAAATAATTACTTGTATAAATAGCTAAACTATGTATTTTGATACAAGACTTTGATTCGGATACGTACGTTGAGCGTGAGAAGGTTCTCTCTGAACCGTATACACTTCATTTAAAGCGGGTCCTTCTTCTATATATTCCGCAGTTTATTGAAATTAAATGCATGGCTAGTTTATTATCTGAGTAAGTTGATTTACCTCGACTCCGTCCTATTTTATATCGTTACTTGATACTTTCGTTACTTGATCTTTGAGTTGATCAAAATCATGTATATACAATCTCACCTGTTGTTTTCCTAATCTGTAAAGTAGCGTTTGTACGCGAGTACTTAGTGATGATCATTAGACATAGCTAGGGTTTTGGTTGACACTAAGTATACCCTACCTAATATATTAGTCGCATGTTTATTGATCATGAGATTGGTTGGATGCTTGTGTATCATACAGTTGCATGATTATGACCTGGTTGAGGTTGTGCATATTAGTAACATGCACCATATCTGCATTGTTGCATGCTAGTGATCATCGGCTCCCTTGTGGCCTAAGCCTGTCGTCAATCATATAGTTTCTGCACACTCAATCACTCAGGGATAGTGGTAGTAGTTGGAGTGCGAGCAGCCGTCCTATTGTGCCACACTTGACCACTCATGGGTAGTGGTTGTTGGAATTGTAGGCAAGTAATTGACACCTTCCGTTGTTTGCGAGGGATAGTAGAGTTGTTGGTGGCTCCCCCTTTTCCTAAGGTTTTGGAGTAGTTGGCTCCCCAACATCCTGTCCACTCAACAACTTATAATAGTGGTAGTTGTTAGAGTGCGCACACTTGTCCCAGCCTTACCCACTCTGCCTCACAGATGTGATGTGATGACGGCTTGACTGGCGTCAAGGGTGACACATGTCATTGCATCATGTGCATTTATTGCATCGTGCATTTTCTTGTGCTTGTTGCATTTGTTTGAACTATGATTGTTGCACTTATTTGACATACATATATGAGTTATTATTTGCACTTTCATTCAATTATATATGTTTATGTATTACTCTATTTCGGATACTACATACCGTTGTTTCTATCTACTAGATGTATCCTTTTATGTCATGCATTTATCTCTCCTTATACCCACAGAGTCCGTCCGGACTCACCACCCCTTGCATTTATTTCGTTTCAGGTAGTTAATAGTTGCGTTTCGTGGAGCCAGGATAAGATCCATCTGTTAGCCCCTCAACGTCGAGTATTTTACTTTGTTTCATGTTTTCGTTATTAGATTGGTATTTATTTTAATAGACTTGTATTTATTTCATTGGTCTTAGAGTTGTAGACTTTGTGTGTATGTCTTTGGCCTTATGTTTTATTCGGAGTTTCACACTTTTGATAAGTCGATGTCAAGTAAGTTTTATTGTAGTTATATTTGTTTTCTTCTTATTTATTTTGCATGATTCCAGTCATGTGGGTTGTATAAACTATATGATTGTGATTGTTTTTATTTTATTTCCAACCGTGTGGGTTGTAGTTGGTAGTGGCCGTGTTGGTCTTGTATAATTATTTCAAATTGTCCGCTGTACAAGAGAGATGCTGCCCGATTTTCTATCAGACATGCGGCTCATTAGGGCGTGACATTGTAACTATACTTGTCACCAAGGTTCTAAAATTCGCTAGACGCTAGTTGGGCGCCAAACCAGCACCTAGGCCGCCTAGGCAGGGACTAGGTGGCGCTAGGCGGATTGATCGACATCAACATAATTAACATAATAAATCACATATTATAACTCCAAGTCTTCAACACAATAACATTAAATTTAAAATAAGTTCAAACTTCAAAATTACATAACTAATAAAATATCTAGTCATAGAATACAAACTCAAATTTAAAATGAGTTCAAACTACAAAATTACACAACTAATAAAATATCATAGACGCAAACTCAATATCATCGGACACAATCTCAACATCAAATTTATTCTACTTCTTCTTCTCCATAATTTTCAACAATTTTGTCTTCATCGAACACAAACTCAATATCATCATTGTGTTCCTCTTCTCTTCTTCGGATTCAAAATCATCCTCGTGAAGTTCACTCACTCTAGAGCTTCTTCGGAGTTGTAGATTTTCATCTGCTCCACTTGCTTCATCAACCATTTGCAATGTGAGCTCAGAACCTAGTTCAACTTCATCATCTTCCCCACCATTCACAATCCAACCTTGTGTATTTGAAGCATCTTTTGCAAGAAGGACATCGGCATTCCCTTCTTTTTCTCTTTTTTGTTTGTTCAACAATCTAGAATTAAATTGGACAAATACTAGATTGTTCAACCGGTTGACATCCAACCTGTTTCTTTTCTTTATGTGAATCTCAAAAAGAGAGAGAGTAAATATTAAAGTTAGTAGCATGAATATATACTTCAATTAAAGAATAAAGACTTAAGTTTAAATCATACTCCTTCAAATGCACTCCAATTTCTTTTACACCCAGATGCGCTTGTAGTTAATGAAAATATCCTCAATGTCACTCTTAGCAAGTTGGGTGTATGAGCATCGTATGCTCTCCACCATACACATGGATCAAATGTATCATTATTTTTTTCACATGCTTTTATTGCTAGTGTTTTTCCAAATAATCCAGTCTTGTCTCTATATTTTGCAAAATCCTTGTTAATAATTGTATCTTGTAGATCCAACTCATTGGCATGCAAAATTTCTATGCATTCAAAAATCCCCATCGCGACCTCATAAAGAGCAATAAAACTATCTTTATAGTAAAAATAGGAATTCAACAAAAAAGCAATGATATGCAGTGATATATCAAGTCTATCCTTCATTTTTAACTCAATAATTGCTATGATAGATTGATAATTTGATTTCACGCTGTTCAAGGCCACCTTGATATCTTCTTTAGTTTAAAAAAGCTCCCCATATAGAAACCCCATCGATGACTTTCTATCTCCATCTACCAATCAAAGAACTCTAACTAAAGGAGCAAATATTCTCAAACAAAGTGTCACGCCATTCCAAAAACTCATGCTCATCACATTAGAGTAAGACAATTTTACTTTATTTGACTTTGACCATTTACATGTCTCCCACATATCACTTGTAAACATGACCCCTTAAACTTGCTTTTTTTCAATCAAACTTTTGCAATGTGAGGAAATTTGATGCACATCAGGTAACTCCTAGCCGAACTATGTCTCTCTTCTTCGTGAAAATTTTCATCAATGATAAAGTCTTATGGTGAGCATAAATGAAAATAATAAAATATTTGGATTCCTCAAAAACCTTTTTATATCGTAGAAGCTTACCAATACTTTCAAACATGAGATTAACCGTGTGAGTTGCACATGAACTCCAAAAGATCCCAGGTTGCTTTTCTTTCATCCATTTAGCTGCAGTCACTTGTCAACATACTCAAAAATAAATTCAGCTGTATGTGCCTCACCTGAAGACTCTTGGACTCTAAAAATGTAGTACCCTCCTTGCAATTAACACACAAATTTAAGAAACTTCTTTTTCTATCACTCCATGCATCTATCATGATGGAGCACCCATTCTTGCCCATTCTTCTTTATGTTTCTTTAGCAGTTGTTTAGTTCTTTCAACTTCGGCTTTTAACAGTAGTTCCCTCAGTTGATATTGTGTTAGAGGCTTGAATACTGGTCCAAATTGACCGACTGCTTCCATTAGTTGCTTGAAGCTATCAATATCTACGACATTGAATGGGATTTCATTTTCATAAACTCATCTCCCAACATATTGTTGAACTTGTTGAATTCTCTCTTTGAAAAGAGCCTCATTTATATTTTTTTGGCGAAGCACTTTACTCCGACTGGAACTTACATTTTTTGGAGCAATTGTTGATGTAAATCTATCCATGGCGCCAAGAGGAAGAGGTTTTTTAGATTCATATATCCTTTCAATTTCAGAACCTTTTTCTTCATTAGGAGAAATAATCACCTCTGCTCTACAACTTTGTTCTTCCATTATTTTGTTCTTCTTTCTGTTCCTCCCTTCTAAAATAGTCTATTTGCACTTGTTTTTATCTTCTTAAGATGCTTTTTGACAACCAGAAACATTTCCAGATATATTTCCTATGTGCTCCTTGATCCTATATACTCCCCATAACATTATTTTTCTACACAACATACATTTTATTTTGTCTAAGTTCTTAAGATCAATCAACATCCCAAACTCCCATCCGATGTTATTCGACTTTCTTCTGAGAATCCCAGATTCAGGTTGAATAACTAATTCTGTTGAAGATGGATTACTTGTCATTGTAATTATAATAACATGAAAAGCAATTTAAAAATAAATTTAAAAAATTTAGAATCATTAATAAATATTAAATATTAAATAATAACAAATCTAAAAAATTTATATATAAAATAATTAAGTTATAATTATAATTTATATATAAAATATTTGGGTTTTAAGACTTAAGATCATTGAAATTAATAAATAAAAAATATATAAATTAGTAAAATAAAATAATCAGAATATAAATTTATTTATATAAATTAATAAACTTTATTAGAATTTTTAAATTTTAAATATAAAATTTTGAATAAAAATATGATTTATAATTAATAAATATGATTTTAAATATAAGATATTTAATAAGATTTATAATTAATAAAACTTATAAAAAAATTTAATTTTACATACATTTTTATATAATTTTTTGATATAATTTAATTAGGATTTCAAGAATCTAATTCTAATTAACTATTTATTTGAGAAAATGTTTAAATTAAATTAAATAATAAATATAAATAACAAAATTTTAAAACAAATGTCATAGCATTGCGACGCTACCGGCGACGCTGGACTCGTCCTGCGCCGAATGCCTCCGGCGACGCCTGCGGTGCGAAGGCATTGTCCCGCGACGTTGTATGTGTTGCGACATGCCTCCGGCGCAATCGGATGCGTCGCGGGACGCTTCCAGCACCGAATGCCTCTAGCGACGCCGAAGGCATTGTCCCGCAACCCTGTATGCATTGCGAGACGCCTCTGGCGCAATAGGACGCGTCTGGCCCCACCGGAAGCATCCCACGATGCCGGAAGCATCACGGACTTGCGGTTGTGGAAAAAACCAGAAAACAGGAAAACAAAAAACTGAATAACAGGAATTTTCGAACCTACCTGCGAATTCGATCGACTTCTGGAGGAGAAACGGCGTTGCAGGAGGCAAATGAATCGACAGAGTTTTAGGATTTTAGGGCTTTAAAAAAAAATTCTGACATTTTCGCGACGCTACGATTGGCACCGCGTCACGGCGCCTAGCATCGCACAGGACCGCCTAGGTTGGTTGCAGATTGGGTTTCTGGGCCGCCTAGGGTATTTTTTCGAACACTGCTTGTTACAAGGAGAGAAAGTAATAAGAAAATAAGTGCAAAAATAATTGAGGGCTCTTGCATAGGGATTTCTAAATGATACTGTCAGTTTCAAGGCCCTTTTCTAGCGCCACCCCCCACCCCCAACCAACACACACATACACACACACACACTTTCCTAGACATTTGCCAATTCAATTTATTCCGTCAAATTACCTGTTTTGCCATTAACATGCAGATTTTCCCCATATCAAATCTCCTATTAATCAATACTATCAATTGTCAATTGTCTTAAGTTCCTTTATCATAATTTGTTAGCTTATAAAATGTGACTTATCTACAATATTAATAGAAAGCTTATAGTATACACACTATATCATAACCTAATAAAATAAAAAGAAATCAAATTATTATACTAGTGGATCATGGATTTCTGGATAGATTCCACAAGTTCACAATCAAACTTATTAGTTCATCCTTGTTTTCCATCCTGTCTGAGTTTCCTGGATTAAGAATATTTACTCTACACATAAGTTTAGGTGAAACTTCACCATAAGGTCTGGTGATAATAAACAACTCGGGCTTTAGTTGTATTTTTAAACATAAGAAAGACTACATTATCTTAAATTCTTAAATGACAGAAACTAGAACTCAAAGGAAATCCATTATATTTTTCTCTTGTTTCATCACATATTAGTCAATATCATTTTAATATAATCCATTAGAAATAAAACCTAGCAATCTAGATTGAGAATAATGATATGTTTAAAATCAACCGATATAATCCATTAGAACTGAAGCTTGAAGGGATGACAATAATGATGATCAGTAAAGGAAAAAAAATCTAGCATGTTATTTGACAAAAAATATTCTTGCATATGATCTTTAACATAGAAATCAATCAAGCTAGCCAACATAGCTAATGCAAGCAAATCAAACTTGTCATGGAAATATGGAAAATCATAAGAATTTCTAGTTTTCAAACCCTGTAAAACTACAAATCCGACTTCAGTCAATAAAAGAACCTAGATCATGCAGACCAGAAGTATCTCCTTATAAAATAGTAAGATAGTTCCACCACACTTTCCAGGCTGCAGAATGGGGTTTTACCATAGTAAGATTCTACCAAGAACTGCTACAACTTGAAACAAACAATGCTCTGTATTCACATGAGGAAAACTAGTTTAATGAGCAGATGTTGTTCTCTTGACGTATTTACTTTAATCGGACACACAAATAAGAACCAAGTTGTCAAAGCCAACTAACAATGCAAGATAAACATTATGGAATTTTAAAACATTACCAGATTTTCATTGTCCCATGAACTCAAAGGCAATGCAGAATAACCATGATTTACAATTTTGTTTTCTGATGGCCCAAATATAGGCATTGCCTTCCTATCAGATACAGCAGGTGCAGGTATCACCCGACTTGATCTGTAAAAAATGCATTTTGATTAAAAATTCATTTGTAGAAATAAAATAAACCACTCAAAAGATAGTCCATACTTCAATTTATTCAATCTTTTTTCAGAACCGATATTTACTGGAGTGCCAATTGGAGGCAGAGCCTGAGATGAAAAATCGGCAGTAAATGTGAATGATTCTTCAAGTTTAGTAGATCCCTTTACCCCAGCAGTTAGTGGATTAGAGAAAACACTATTAGCAGTGTCTCCCAGAGAAGATGCAACTGATTTATTAGAGTTGGCTTTAGAGGCACTACTTTGTAAAGCAGTAGATTCTTTAACAGGTGCCTGTTGACCACATAAAGAACAAAAGAAAATTGTCCTTTGAACACTTCTAAAAGAGACTATTCGAGAATCACATGGATTGTTAAATAAATTACCTTTTGCACCCTAGCCTTGGACTTGTTTTCTTTAGCCCTTTGTTCCCGTCGATCATTCACATTTGCCTTTTGGACCTTACCTCAATAAAGTCATCCTCATTACTAGGAACTTCAATTCCTGTTTGCTTAAAAACACGAACGACTCCATTCAATAAAGGGGCATCACTGTCATCCGCGAGAGTGCCACTTGCATTTGTGTTGCCTTTACCAGTATGAGATTTGCCAAAGTTGGTGCTCTTTGAAATAGATTCATTACTTGTAACTTTGTCAATATTCCTGTCAGAACTCATTGCTCGAGAAGTATTAGCACCTGAACTAGAGTCATTTGGTTGATAGATAAGCCTGGTTGATTTTGTCAAATCTTCATCTTTCTTACCTAAGTTCCGTATAGTAATTCCAGTAGCTCCTGAATTCTCATCTAGCCCCATATTATTTAATGAAACTGTGCTTTGTGTTTTCTTCGCCTGAATATTATCTCTCACTCTGAACTCAGTTCTGCGAATATGTCTCTTTGATCTACGAGGAAAGCCACTTAAATCTCCCTGCAGTTCATCCATATTAGGAAATGATGGCGCTGGAACAGAAGTTCTAACACTGTGAGCATATCTCTTCCTTTGACCCCCAGCTAAAGTACCTGGAGAAGTTTTTGGTCCAGGAATGTACCTTGACGAATGAAATTCACCATGCTGTTGAGGTTGAGACTCTTTTCGCCTACCATTGAACCTATAGCTTCTCATCTCATTGGTATCATCATAAACATGACTTTCAGCATGACAGACCGACTCATTTGTAACTTTCTTGTCGCCCAAAGTTGATGTATTTGTCTTCTGATAAGCTACAGAAGGATTCTTTCCTGTCTCAACGAATGGTTTAAGCTGCTCAGCTGGCAAATTACCTGCGGATGATTCAACTATTTTTTGCACAACAGAAATTTGATTAACAGAAAAACCAGAAGGTTTTTCATCTTGTGGTTTTGTCATCTGAGAAATGTTTTGAGCTGCTTGGTTAGACAAACAACCTGCAGGATTTTGATTAAATGAATAAGGAGCTGGAACAGGAGGCTGACTGATGGATGTGCCATGAGGGACTGGTGGCAATGTACTCTCAGAGAGAATTTGGGCATACCTTAGCTGACCAAACTGGAACAAAGGAGAATGTGAACTAACCTGTGGCAGAGATGGACTTGTATGTGTATAAGAATGAATTGGCATTTGAATAGAACCAATCTGAATGGCTTGTATAGGAGAAGGAATCAGAGAAGGACCAGAAAACAGACCAAACTGAAGACTAACAGGAGCTTGAACCTGACTAACAATAGAAGGGAAGGATAAACTTGGTGGATCTGTTGCTGAAGATGCCATAGACAAGCTTGTGGCAGGAGTCATAGGTTGATCAAGCAGTCTTGAGCTTTGAGATGCCTCCAAACTGCTTGCAGAATAGTCAGATGCTCCTGTTGGATCAGCTGGATCAAGAGATAAATTGTGCAGTGACTGTTCCATTTCACTTATATTTGTTGAATAACTATCAGCAGTGCCTTTTCTTGCAGATATTTCACCATTAGTAATCAATTCTGCCAAGCAACCTGCAGGGACTGCATGTAATTTAAATCCCTTTCACTGTTGCTAGAAGATATCTCAAAGCTATCTATATTTGGAAGCTTAATTTCAACACCTTCATTAAATCCAAGAATTACTTGTTCCATATTGCAAGTTTGTGTATCAGATTGTAAATCTTCCATATCCTGAACCTGATGAAGATTACTATGGTCACCTTCAAGCGCTTCAGCTATGTCTCGGAATTCATGGTACTCATTTTCCAGTGTCTCTTCGTTGGCCGCAACAGGCCATTCATCATCAACTTCAGGAGACTCTGAACTTGAAGTTGTCATTCTATCCATAGTACCACCTTCTAATGGGAATACAATATGCTCACTGTCAGATACAATATTATGGTCGCCATCAGCAGAAGCTGGAAGTGGGGGAGAATCCCTAGAAACATCCATCTCATGGTGTGAAAGAAGTGCAGGCGAACTAGGTGGGTTCGAAACAGACAAGGAGAGCTGTGAACCACATCTTGCGCTCATTTTATCTGATTCTCGCTCTGAATTGATAGAATTCCCCTCAAAAGAAGTAGCCTTGGGGGTTTGTTGAAGACTTTCCTGAAACAAATTGTCATTACCTTTCAGCATAACCTGATGATCATATCTACTTGCATGACTATAATGATTATCATTGTCTATGAAACATGATGGACTAGCTCTTTCTTTAGTGTCTCTAAAAGAATTTCTATGCAAGGGGCTACATAGGGAGGTGGAGGCACATAAGGTTGCCTTGGTAATTGGCAGGACCTTGTGAAGGAGGAAAAGTCATCAATCGAGTAATCAGATGATGGTTCATTAAATTGGGCATGGGAACTTCCATGTGAATTTCCTTGCACCATTCTAGCATCTCCAGACTTGAGATCATCGTTAAACTCAGTATCAGCATCATTATTCCTCTTGAAATAATCAAGCCTTTTGTTAGAGCTCCATCTTGGTTTCCACTGTTCGTGGTATTCATCTGGCATTTGGGAAGATTCCATCATAACTTCTTTAGAGGATGGTCTACCAGGTATTGGTTCAGTACCACCATGGAACTCTTTCCTCTTGTAACCAAAAATATCCTGCCTTTGATTTCGGTAAGGCTTCTCTTCATCTAGAGAAGGAATAATTGAATCAACATAGGAATATTTTCCTCTGTCAACAACAGAAGGAAAACTATCCCTGGGAAATTGAGACCTAGAACCCACTTCCAGAAATCTATCCACAGATGAAGAATCAGAAAATCCAGAGCCAGTGATCCGTTCTACCATCCTTTCACCATCCTCCCAGCCTCCATCTTCTGCAACTAATGGAATGTCTCTTTCCCTAACAACATCAGGTATTTGTTCATTAGAAAATGTAAGAACTGTATTATCTTTTCCTTTATTTTCAGCCTGTCGTCTAGAAATTCTGGCTTCCAACTCCAAAAGCTTCTTTCGTGCAGCCTCTTTCCTTCTTTCTTCCTCCATTTGATATCTCCTCTTCTCCTCTTCTCTTGCTATCCTTTGCTCTTCAGCTAGTCTAGTAATCTCCAATTTCTCCTGCTCTTCTCGCAAAGCAAGCTCTCTTGCCTCTTCTTCAAGCAACCTTCTTCTTTCCTCCTCTTCTCTGGCCAACCTCCCCTTCTCTTCCTCTTCTTTTCGTGCAAGTTCCAAGGCTCTAGCATGCTCTTCCAGAACACGTTGACGTTCCTCTTCTCGCAACCTCAGAATTTTCTCAACCTCTGCTTCAAATGACTCTCTAACTGGGTCATGCAAATCAATTTGTCTCTCTAGAACCATCTTCTTCGACACTTTAGCGTGCATGTCCCTCATACTCCCTGAAAAAAAATCCTTGCTATCGAATTCAGCATCTTCGAGGAATGCCTTTACACCACTTGATGAAGACGGTTTTTCTCTACCAAAGTTCAGTATTGGATTGCTCAAGGAAGTAGCTTTATTATTGGACAAAGAATGGCCCTTCAACAATGTGTTATTCTGAAAGGAAGTTCCTTTTGACCAACTACTAGGATAACCATTGTGGTGGTTATGGGCATTCTTTGCAGCACTATTACCACTGAATGATTCTGATACAATTTTATTATCAATTCTTAAACTCTCAAGGGAACCCAATTCTGTCCTTTGGTACCTATAATCTTGGCTTCGCTTCCTAAAACCATCGCCAAAATTTTCTCCATAAAATGAATGAGCATTGATGCCATCCACATTAATTTCCCTGCTTCCACTTGAGGGTCTAACATTATGTCTATCTTTGTTTGCTCCAAATGCATTCACATTTGGTCTATTCCTTGGATTTGTTGAAAACCTTGAATAGCCAAATTCATGAGTGTCATTAGTTTCATTGTGTAAATTCCTCCCCAAGGAACTGCTTTTCAAGAAATCCCTGGACCAAGGACTGCTAGTTCCTATATCCTGCAGCAATCGATCATTGTATGCATCATGAATCTGAACAGATTCAGACCTTGAACACCCACGATCCCTCTCTCGTTCAGGAATGCAAAGACCTGTATCACGCTCATCATCTGTCCAATCTGACGTGTGATGCAGCAAAACCTGTGGCAACAGAGCAGGCAAGTGTCCATCCTGCTTCTGCAAGTTGTCTGGAGAACCAAGTGGCTGGATTGACCCCCCATCTACATCTGACACGTTATCTGTTATAAGACGGGATGATCTGATCTGAGGCCGCATCTGGAGAGGTGCATGTAGGACAGGCACCTCTAGGCCATTAGACTGCTCCTCAATTCCCTGCCTTTGCTTCTGCTTCTGCTTCAATGCCTCTCTCTGCTTCGGAGCTGAGCTGAACGTGGCTCTCAATGAAGGAAAGTCTTCGCCCTTCAAGATCACAGCTTTCTCCAGAAACCCTTGAGCAGATGCAACATTCAGCAGCTGGCCACCTGGACGAGCACCTGGCGGCGTGTAAGGTTACCTCCAAGCTCATTGCCTGCGATGGCTGATCTTCCCAAGTGAGCCTGCCCTCTGATGCTGCCGTCCTTCTCAGGGACAGAAGGCGATGCTGGCGGAATCTCTGGTTTGCTCCAGCCTAAAACCGAAGAACCAGTACGCGATCCAAGCCCTAGGCTTCCCTGCCCAGAACCGGAACCAGCGGAAGCAGCATCGAAGCGTTCGTGTTCCTTTCTCAGAGACGGAAGATTCAAGGGGGGCGGAATGGCAAGCTTCTGAGCGGCCTTCGCCGACGATGAAACCGAGCTCCGAGCTCTGGATAGGACGACCATACCTCCACTCCCACCGCCTCCGGCGGAGCCAGAGCGAAGGCGGCCATGTACAAATGAGGAAGAGGTGGGTTGGCCGTACGATTTATTGAGATTAACGGAAACGAATTTGCTCTGATGGGCCATGCCAAAGGGAGACGCTGTCTCCCGTCGCCGCCACTCCGATCGGCCAAACCCTAACCCTCGATCCCTTCACGGCGAACCGATAGCGATGAGGATTAGGGTTTATGCCGCAGAAATGCTAATAAGGGAGAGGGGTAACTTACCCCTCTTGGAGCAGGCTTGGCCCTGCGGTGGAACGGAGGAGGAGCGGTGGCGCGGCGAAGCGGGGATCAATTCAGACCGCGATCGCGAGTAGAGAGAGACGGCGGCTTCGTTTAAAGGGATGGTTTTGGAAGGTAGCTTAAAAAAATGCAGCGAGCATTATTATCGCCTTAATTAACACAATTTAATCCTCTATTTATTTGGTCATTTGTTTAATATTTATTTTATTATCAGTATTATTAAGTATTACCAAAGTCAGTTTAGCAATAATCAAACTATGCCAAACTATTATTTAATTTGGGTTTAGATTCCTAAAATTTGGGATTTGATATTGGGCTGGAAGAGATAGTGCATGAGTTATTGGTTTAGATAACAATCGAATTTGAGATAATTGATCCGGTCTCATAAAAAAATTTTATCGACCGTCAAGATAAATTAGAAAAGTACACGTGAAGATTCATTCTGATAATCAATATTCTCAAATTTATTACCATTAAAGAGAAAAATAATTACTTTAATTTACGTCATTTGTTATTTTAGCACGTATGAGTTCATGTATTATTATTCCATCTTGCATGACAACACATTGATGCATGAGTTGTATTTTTCCCCCGAGTGTAGCCGAGTTGGTATTCAGCTCTAACTTGCTATTAACGAGGCATGATTTAATTTTAATGTAGGAAGATGATTCAGTTAAGATTGAACCAGTCCTTGTAATTTATTCTACGTATGAAATTATCCTGAAAGAACCACTACAATGACACTACACATTTTGTCATCAATGGGTTGTGATGGGATCGAGCACCTCGTGACTGACACGTGGACGGAAGAAGCTATATGGCGAGATCTACCGAGTCTAGACGACTCTCTTTCCTTGATCTCGAGCCCCCTCAGGAAGGTAGATCCCCGAGACCACCTCGGGTAGACATACACTTGAAGATCGCTCCAGGAGGATACACGCCTGAGGTCACCTCGGGAGATCAGGGCCCCGAGAGCACCTCGGGAAAGCGAGCGCCCGGGATTCCCCCGGGCCAAAGGACCCCGAGATCACCTCGGGGTAGCGGAGCCCAAGGATCACCCTATCCAGTAGCCCGACCTCAGATAACCGTCCTCTTTCTTCGGATCTACGGATAATTATCACCAGTAATTATGGGATAATCATGACCCATAATTTGCGGTCATTAAAGCCTTAATTATCGCAAAGGCCCAGATTTAATGGTTGCGAGGACCTTTACAGGGATTAACCAGTAACCGACAATTGAGGGGACGTGGAGAAGAACGTGGGGACACGTATGACTGTCGCCTCAGGTATAAAAGGTACTCCAACCCCCCAGGTAAGGGGTTACGCTCATTCTGACTCACATACTTCTCTTTATTTCCTTCTATCTACGAGATTTTCTGGGACAGACTTGAGTATCGGAGTGGGCTCTGTCGGATAATCTTTGGTGTGTTCCCGTTATCACTCGTGTTAACTTTGCAGGGTGGGAGCTCCTCCTCTCTCATCATCATTCCCGTGGGCTGAACTCTGGTGACTGGTCATCGACGTCGATTCCTTCCGGAATAAGTTTGGCGCCGTCTATGAGAAACTATTAACGCACCAGAAGGACCACCGATGGCAGAGCTGGAGAGACAATCCATCGTTTTGACGAAAGAGGAGTTAGATCGCTTAGTGGCCAATGCTGTCAAGGGGGCGCTCGAACAGCACCAAATCAAGTAGGCCACCTTGCGGCGAGTAGCTTCTGTCCAAGAGGAGATCCCCAGAATCTCCACCTCGCACCCCCAACAGCAGAGATCTGTCTCACCACCGGGGAGACACGCTGAAGCAGTCCCGGTCTACCGGCGGGATTCTCTAGGAGACTTGGAGAAGACTAACTCAGTAGCCTCTAGCGCGCTGAGATAAGAGGATGGACTAGGGAGGAGGGAAGAACCTGAGGCCCTCTCAAAGGCGCCCTCCACCCCTTTCTCATTGGAGATTGTAGAAGATCTCATGCCGAAGCAGTTCCGCAGGCCTGTGATTGCCGACTACGACGGAAAGATAGATCCTGAGGATCATGTCTGCAAGAACGCGATACTCATGCACCAGTACACTAATGGTGTAAAGTGTCGGGTGTTCTTGAACATCCTATCAGGAGCAGCCCAGCGATGGTTCCAGAGGATGCCCCAGGGTTCTATCAACTCCTTTATGGAGTTTAGAACTGCCTTCCTCCATCCTTTCGCCAGCAGTCGTCGCTATCAGAAGACGACGTTAAATTTATTTGCTCTCAAGCAGAAGCCAAAGGAACCACTCAAGGATTACATCCAGCGGTTCAACCGAGTGGCGCAGGATGTGCCAACTGCGACGTCGGAGATCCTCGTCAGTGCCTACATCCAAGGGCTCTCGGAAGCGATTTCTTCCGATCTTTGGTGAAGAAGCTACCCACCAGCTTCGATGATTTGCTGGGGCGCTCTGTCAAACACGTTAACATGGAAGAAGAGCAACACGTCTGCCGCAAGGAACCAGCCAGGGTCCCTCCTCAAACCGCTGCATGGTCAGAAAGGAGGGAACCTCCGGCTCCAGTGGGCTGGTAAGCGAAAACTGGTAAGCGAAAACTGGTAGAGACAATGGGCACCCAGCAACCAGAGCCGTTGATGAAGTACTGTGACTTCCATGGTAGTACGACACATTCCACCGAGGAATGCCAGGCCTTGAAGAGAAAATTGGATGGGGAAGTAGACCCCAAACCTCGGAAGAAGTGGAATAAGATGGGGTATCGCCGGAGGTCCCTCGACGGAGCTTTTCCCCTCGCCAATGACAGTCAGTAGAAAATGAGGCTCGACATCAGTCTAGATCTCAGTCTCGATCGTGGTCAAGAGGGAGAAGTCAGGAGGTTGCACCCCGCAGGTCTCCCTCATTAGATAAAGACCCCAAGAAAGGCAAGGCCCCTGCATGTGGCCCTCCTTCTGGCCACGTCGGGGTGATCTCTAGAGGTCCTACCGGAGGGGACTCCAACCGTGCAAGGAAGGCTCATATTCGGCGATTGGAGAACTACACCATCGGGACGAGTAGTAGTCAAATTCGCGGCCCCATAATCTCCTTCAGCCCAGAGGACTTGGAAGACGTAGAAGCTCCCCACGAAGATGCCCTGGTAATCCTTACACGCATTACAAATTATGAGGTTAAGCATATCTTCGTGGATACAGGTAGCTCCGTGAACATCCTGTACAAGGCAACCCTAGATCAAATGTAGATTGACAAGGATAAGCTGCATCCGATTTCGACGCCGCTCTTCGGCTTCACCAGGTACCGAGTACAACCAATAGGGCAAATCACCCTATCGTTGTCGCTGGGTAGTGACACGCTGGAGAGGACGAGGAGGACTCCCTTCCTGGTTGTGGATGCTCTCTCATCCTATAACGCCATTTTGGGACGCCCGACACTTAGCATATTCCAGGCGGTGGTCTCGGTCTACCACCAGAAGATCAAATTTTCGGTAGGCGATCAAGTGGTTGAGGTTAAAGGAGACCAGTTGGTGTCCCGGCGATGCTACCACGGGAGGTTAGATCAGAAGTGCGTAAGAACCCGAAGACTCAGGAAGCTCTACAAATCGATCTCGCCAATCCCTGAGAGTAAGACAGGGGCGAAAAGTTGAAGAAGCCCTAGCATGCCAACTATATCCAACCCTATCATGCCCAGTGAGATTTGTGAGAGGTACTATGTACTTGTTTATGTATTCTTGTTGTCTTGCAGTGATAGTCATGAAATAAATGAGACGTCTCGTCATAAAAAGTACCAATATATCTGTCTAAGACCCTACTACCTCGCGGTGCTGCGGAGGCCCGAGGTGAGTAGGCTTAGTCTGGGTGCTGCGGATGCCCTACCAAGAGCTGTCTAAAACCCTATTACCTCGCGATGCTGCGGATGTCCGAGGTGAGTAGGCTTGGTCGGGGTGCTGGAGATGCCCTACCAAGAGCTGATAAAACCCTACTACCTCGTGGTGCTACGGATGCTCGAGGTGAGTAGGCTTGGTCGGGGTACTGCGAATACCCTACCAAGAGCTGCCTAAACGCTACTACCTCGCGGTGCTGTGAATGCCCGAGGTGAGTAGGCTTGGTCGGGGTGCTGCAGATGCCCTACCAAGAGCTAATAAAATCCTACTACCTCGCGGTGCTGCGGATGCCGACCAAAAGCTGCCTAAACCCTACTACCTCGCGGTGCTGCGGATACCCAAGATGAGTAGGCTTGGTCGGGGTGCTGCAGATGCCCTACCAAGAGCTGCCTAAACCCTACTACCTCCAGTAGTGTGGATGCTCGAGGTGAGTAGACTTGTCAGGGTGCTGTGGATGCCTTGCCAAGAGCTGCCTAAACACTACTACCTCGCGGTGCTATCGATGCCCGAGGTGAGTAGGCTTGGTCGGGGTGCTGTGGATGCCCTACCAGAGCTGATAAAACCCTACTATCTTGTGGTGATGCAGATGCCCGAGGTGAGTAAGCTTGGTCTAGGTGTTGCGGATACCCGACCAAGAGTTATCTAAAACCCTACTACCTCATGGTGCTACGAATGCCCAAGATGAGTAGGCTTGGTCTGGGTGCTGCAGATGTCCTACCAAGAGCTGCCTAAACCATACTACCTCACGGTGCTGCGGATACCCGAGGTGAGTAGGCTTGGTCGGGGTGCTGTAGATGCCCTACCAAGAGCTGATAAAGCCCTTACTACCTTGTGGTGTTGCGAATGCCTAAGGTGAGTAGACTTGGTCTGGGTGTTGCGGATGCCCGACCAAAAGCTGCCTAAACCCTACTACCTCACGGTGCTGCGGATGCCCGAGGTGAGTAGGCTTGGTCGGGGTGCTGCAGATGCCCTACCAAGAGCTGCCTAAACCTTACTACCTCGCGATGCTGCGGATGCCTAAGGTGAGTAGACTTGGTCGGGGTGCTACAGATACCTTACCAAGAGCTGCCTAAACCTTACTGATGGATCGCTTGTGTCCGCTAGAGGGGGGGTGAATAACACTTTTTTGGTCGTTTCTCTACAGAGTCGTTAGCGCAGCGGAACAATAATATGTAAAGGAAAATAAAAGCAATGCTAACAACCTGATTTACTTGATATCCACCCTGGACGGGTGACTAATCCAAGAATCCTTCGGTGGATCAACCCCCGGATAACCTCCGACTAGATCTGTCGCTCCTTGTGGGTGGAGAAACCTCGCCACAATACTTCGGACGCTATCTGATCACAAAAGACTACTAACTCACTTTACCCAAGCGAGTTTCGTCAAGAAAGATAGTAGGAAACGAGCCCCTTTAAATAGGCCTCGAATCTGAAACAACCGCTACCAGTCGACTGCCAAAATGACAGTCACCTGGTCCCACTCAGATTCGACCGTTACAACACAACGTTCGAATCTGCCAGCCTGTTCCAGCCTATACCAGTCGACTGCCAATGGGCTAGTCGACTGGGATACACCTAAGCCTAGGGTTTCACTCCTGAGTACAAATCTCTCCGCACTCAAACCCTCCCGGCTTAGCCCCTGAGTACAAACACTCATACTCAGACCCTCACAACCTAGTTGACTCTTCACCAGCAGTCTTGACTGTTGCCTTCACGTCCTCTTCATCTTCGGCCCTCGTCCCTCGGAGCGCACGCAAGCCTCCAGCTTGCCTCCATGCCATCCTTCACGTACGCCTCAAAGTCCACGTCTCTCAGCTCACCATCCCTGCTATCCAATAGTCCCTCAGATGGGCACGCAAGCCTCCAGCTTGCCTCCATGCCATCCTTCACCTGAAGACATCAACCAAATTCATGTGTTCCTGTACACCTGCATGCTCATGTACACATATTAGTCCAGCACGAATCCTAACTTAACCATATTGCCCACACATCAAAATATCATGATCCTCCAGATCATCTCAGAGCCGATTGCCCTAACAATCTCCCCCTTTTTGATGTGTGGTAATATGTTAAATTAGGTAAACATATAGCAGTGATAATATTAAAAACAATTGAAAATTAAAGCATAACACATAAGAGGCAACCTCCCCCTTAACCTATGCTTTCTCCCAGATTTCAATTCTTATTGCTAATCCCAAGTTAAGTTTTCCCAACTTAACTCTAAAGTCACAACCCAACCAAAAACCAAGTTAGATTTTGACCTAACCTAACTTAACACTCACATTTCTCCCCCTTTGACACCATCAAAAGATTGCCCTAAACAACCCTACCCCTGGTACCAAATGGAACCAACCAGATTTCTGAAAAACTCCTCAGAAATCACAAAACCACAAACTGTCCACACTCCCAGTCGACTGCGAGCCTGCCAGTCGACTGATACGCCAATTTTAGAATTTCCAGCCGAAATTCAGAAACACGTAAAAAATTTCAGAAAATCTGGAAAAATGTAAAACTTTGCAAGCACGAGTGTTAAGGTATTCCCTACCCTAGAAAAATATTGGTTCATGAAAAACACCAACCGTGCTTGTCTTTTGGTACAAACCCTAAGTTCCTCAAATAGTGTCAAGTTTGTATCAATTTTGAAATCCAACCATGATTTCCTATATTTGCCAAATTCATTTACCTCCATTTGACATATAGAATGAATTGTAAACCTCCCCTCTCATAACGATATTTTAATTTTGACAAAACTCCCCCTCTTTACCTCTCAACCCTAGATAATCAAGACAACTCTCTTTATGCTTTTATTTAGAAACACATGATATTCAATAACAACCAATATATCATTTCAAGATAGAAAATGAAAATATAAAGACTACCAACTTGAAAATCATAGCATAACATGTATCATCAACAATAACAAACTCATGTATCGAGGAGTAGAATGAAGCAAGTTAAGATCAAAGCATGACATAGCATAGTCATAGATTGTATTATACATCAGAATAAGAAAAATATAAAAGCTGTCATGAAACAAACATATGAAAGAGTAGCATGGGCTAGAGCCCAAAGTCATCCAAACAATACATCATCAGAATGAGAAGTGTTTGAGAGGTATATATAAATACATAAAATGATAATGCTCTCAACACTAAACATCATCCAAAAACTGCATCAACTGGTCAGAAGAACATATGATCATCACTGCCTGGAGGTGGAGGAGGAGGAGGAGGACCCTGAAAAGCGAGATGTCACTGTTGCATCATCTCATACATGTCATCCTGGCGGCTGGTAATCCTATCAATTGCTGTCTCAATCCTCTGCTCCGTCTGCCGAAGTCCGTGGATATCCTCACGGATGGCGTGAACATCCTCCTGAAGCCTGTGGACATCAGATCGAAGCTGGGTGTACTCTGCGCGTGTAACCGCCTCGTCAGGCTCCTCATCTGAACTTGATGACTCTGGACGCTGCTTCCAGACAAATATGCCCTGCCTACTCTCAATACCTGCCAAGGACAATTGATGAGTGCCAATCTGATCATAGTCCTTGGACAGGTGCTTGACCTGACCACTACCCATACGGATGCCAAAACGTAAATGGAAAAACTCGGTCAGGATATGGCAGAATGGCATATATATCTTCCCATTCACACTCTGGGAAGAATGGCATATGCACTGAAGACCTGTAAGGAGACATCGATGTCCAACCTCCTCTC
This sequence comes from Boesenbergia rotunda, assembly GCA_024364735.1. Classification (NCBI taxonomy): domain Eukaryota; kingdom Viridiplantae; phylum Streptophyta; class Magnoliopsida; order Zingiberales; family Zingiberaceae; genus Boesenbergia; species Boesenbergia rotunda. The sequence continues at coordinate 723,867 of JAGFNQ010006335.1, read as the reverse complement.
CAAGGCGTACATCATCACCAAATGTGGGAGTCTGATCCTGGACCTCCCTTTGGTGACAATAGGCAAAATGCACTCGATGACGATCTTATATAAGACATGGCTAGACGGTCTCATGGGTTTAGCATCAAAAAGACGCTCCGACTCATTCCTGTGTCTTCTAAAATAATGCATATGTATCTGATCAATGGTGACTCCAGGAAACTCTAATGGTTCGACAACAGTGGGAAAGTAAATGGATGCATTGTTTGACGCTCTACACTGTAGGAACCCAGCTAGACCCATGACTGAGAAGGGGATAGGAACACCAGCTACCCGAGACTCATACAAATTATTATCTGAGTCAATGCAAGTCAGATTTGCGTAAAACTCTGTACACAAGTCAATATCTATGTCATGCTGGCAATAGACCAGCTGATCCAGTTGGAAATGAGTGATCATTTCAACTAGTTGAGGTGACTTCTCTTGAAAGAAGGTCTTGTTTAGGTATCGGCAATTCATCACCATGAATTCATTTTCTTCAAATCGTTTCTTACATTCCTGGGACCTAAACCTTGACCCTCCCTGATGGGATGATCCTTCACCCCTAGGTTTCTTAGAAGCCATCCTAAAACACCACACACACCCATGCATGTCAAGACACCCCCAAGAGAAAAACATCAAAGAACATGCACAAAAACATCATGTTAGTGCCAAAACATGGTTTAAATGAGAAAAAGAACCTTAAACAACGATACCTTTTCATTCTCTGCATGATTACATGATTTTGAGATCACGACTTGAAGAGAAGAGGTTGTAACAAACCCTAGAAGTAGATCGGGGTTACCGGAGGACTTAAGGAGGGATTTTAGGGCTTAGAAGGGCCTAAGGACAGAGAAGGATCTTGGAAGAGGAGAGGATCGCCGGGAAATCGCCAAAACCCTAGAGTTTGGCTTCCCCCGGCGCACCCATTTTCTTTTATAAAGCCCGCGTCCCAGTCGACTGGCAGGAGGCCAGTCGACTGGGAAAACCCACAGAATGTAATTACACTCTGGCCCAGTCGACTGCGGTTGAGGCAGGTGACTGATAAACCATACAGAATGTTTGTGTTCCGAAATTTTCTTGTCCCAGTCGACTGGTAACTGATTTTTAGATTCCCGATCCAAACTTCAGAAATGTCTAACTAATTCCATAAATTTCCAAAAAATATGAATTCTTGTGGGAGGATTTGTGGATCTTATATTTACCTGGGAAAAATATAATTTCAACCAAAACTATCCTGAATCCCAAGCTTGGTACAAACTCCGAGTTTCTTTAAAGTGTATCATGAAACCTTTCCCAAAAGTTCTAATTTTGACTTCACCTTGATGACCCTTCCCATACTCATTCATAATCAATTCATAACATCAAGTTATATGGTACTTAGTCATTAAAACCAATTTGTCTCAATTAAGATCCCAATTTCACCTTTTACTCTATAATTCTCCCTTTAGTGTGCTAATTCTCTAAGATTAAGACTAACCTTAGCCTCTTAAACCTCTTGGCACACCCTGTAGTCCTCTTCAATCTCCTAGAAGTAGACCACCTGAGATCCATTGACCATGGATCCCTTTTTGGCTCCTAGAGCTCTCCCTTGAGCTCCTAGCCCTAGTTATTTCCCTAGGCAACTCTTCTACAAAGGCAAGACCACACCGGTGCTCCTCCGGTGCTTCTTGCCTTCTACTCTCACTCTCTTAACCCTATAGACCTTATGCTTGGTCAATTCCTTTCCTTTTTCCTTAGATGATTTTTCTTTGCCATTTCTGACCTTCTCTCTTCCATAGTTATAGGGCACCCTTGAATATGACATTTTATCAACATTTGCCCTCCTAGGGTGGTATCCTAAATCCGGTCTACCATTCCTGAGAGATTTATCTTTTTGCATCATGCTTACCCCCTTTGACCCTCTAATGATTCTATCTAGGTTTTTCTCTAACTTATCAAGTTTTGCTCTCAAAACTTGATTTTCCTTTTCCAACTTTCTAACCTTAGAGTCATTAGATCTAATTTGATCATTTCTAGGTTTACCCACTCTTCTAGGCATATTTCTCCCTTCCTTAGGGTTTATGCCTTGGTCCTTAGTCCTAGAATTCCTAGGTTTATCATGCATCATAGAATTTTTGGTGTTTTGGCATGAAACATTGTTTCTATTCCTATCATGATATTTAAAACCAAAAACACGCATTAGCACGCAATTGTTATCAATTCTATCATTCATACATGCATCTTGTAGCTCCCCCTTGATGTGAGCTCCTCTCTTCCTTTTCCTTTTTCTCCCATTTCCTTAAATGCTTCATCTTCTTGAGCTCCTTACTCCTTGGACACTTTATATGGTAGTGCCCTAGCTCCCCACATGTGAAACACCTAATTTTCCTTCTTTTCTCCTTTTGAGCTTTCTCATTCCTACAACCCATATTAGAATTTAAATGAATAGATTTGGGCTTAGGAATTACCTCCTTTTTACCTAGTGGACACTTATCCTTGTAGTGCCCCTTTTTGTTGTAACCAAAGCATATGATATGCTCTTTTGATTTAGCTTTGGTGGAAGTGGAAGTCTTTTCTTTGCTCTTGTGGGGATGAGGGTCTCTCCTCCCCCTCAACCCTTGATATTGATACTTTTTCTTCTTCTTCTGATGAGATGGATCCTTTTTCACTTGATTCCTCTACATCACTTGATGATTCTCCTTTTCTTTGGTCTTCTTGGATACTTGAGCTTATTTCTTTGGACTCTTCTTGTGTCGGTTCTTATGTATTTCTTCCAATTTCGTCCATAACTCATAGGCATTTTTATACTTCCCTACATCACTCAAGATATTAGTAGGCAACATATGAACCATGATATTTTCTACCTTTTCATTGGCCCTTGCTTGTTCTTGTTGCTCCTTGGTCCAATACCTAGGTAGGAGCTTCTTTCCATGCTAGTCCTTAGGGGTCTCGAATGGCTCTTCTATCACCATTACGCACTCCCAATCCATGCCAAGTCACATCTTCATTCTAACTTTCCAATAATCAAAATCTTCATGCTCATACGGTGGTGGGGAGTTTATATCTTCCCCAAGTTTATCTTCCATCATTCTTCTTCCTCTAGCGTGTGCTCCCTCGGCGGTTAGTCCAATCGAGAGCGGAACTTGGCTCTGATACCAACTGATGGATCGATCTGGCGTGCTAGAGGGGGGTGAATAGCACTTTTTCGGTCGTTTCTCTACAAAGTCATTAGCACAGCGGAAACAATAATATGTAAAGGAAAAATAAGAACAATGCTAACAACCTGATTTACTTGGTATCCACCCCGGACGGGTGACTAATCCAAGAATCCATCAGTGGATCAATCCCCGGCTAACCTCCAGCTAGATCTGTCACTCCTTGTGGGTGGAGAAACCTCGCCACAACACTTCGAACGCTATCTGATCACAAAAGACTACTAACTCTCTTTACCCAAGCGAGTTTCGTCAAAGAAGATAGTAGGAAATGAGCCCCTTTAAATAGGGCTCGAATCTGAAATAGCCGCTACCAGTCGACTGCCAAAATGGCAGTCACCTGGTCCCACTCAAATTCGACCGTTATAACACAATGTTCGAATCTGCTAGCCTGTTCCAGCCTATACCAGTCGACTGCCAATAGGCCAGTCGACTGGGACACACCTAAGCTTAGGGTTTCACTCCCGAGTACAATTCTCTCCGCACTCAAACTCTCCCGGCTTAGCCCCTGAGTACACACGCTCATACTTAGACCCTCACAACCCAGTTGACTCTTCACCAACAGTCTTGACTGTTGTCTTCACGTCCTCTTCATCTTCGGCCCTCGTCCCTCGGATGCGCACGCAAGCCTCCAGCATGCCTCCATGCCACCCTTCATGTACACCTCGAAGTCCACGTCCCTCGTCTCATCATCCCTGCTATCCACCAGTCCCTCAGATGCGCACGCAAGCCTCCAGCTTGCCTCCATGCCATCCTTCACCTGAAGACATCAACCAAGTCCATGTGTACCTGTACACCTGCACGCTCATGTACACATATTAGTCCAGCACAAATCCTAACTTAACCATATTGCCCACACATCAAAATATCATGATCCTCCAGATCATCTCAGAGCCGATTGCCCCAACAGTTATACCACAGGACACTGCACCTCATGTCACTAAAGATAAGCATAGGGTACCTTGTCGTAGTGGGAGGGTTGTTATTCAACTTAAAAGATCTCATGTTCTTGGAGAGTCTATGGATTGGGTCCTAAGTGAGCATGAGCTGGATCCCTAGACCTATGACAAAGATCATCTACTTTGAAGAAATAAATCCGGTAATATGGATTTGTTCAAAGGATGGTAGTGACGGAAACGAAGTGACATTCTTGTACTATACGTAGAGAATATTTTTTTAGTTGGAAACAATAACAAAATATTATCAGACGTAAGGGTATGGTTGTCCGCACAATTATGAAGGACTTGAGAAAAGTTAGACACATCCTTGGGGATCAATGATCTAAGGGATCTCCAGAAAAGAATGATATGCTTATCTCAAGCTTCATATAAAACATTGTCCTAACTCATTCTAGCGTGGATACCTCCAAAAAGAAAGTTTTGTACTTTTCAGTTTTGGAGATACTCTATCTAAGAGATATGTTTGGATTATCAAAGGTGATAGAGTAGGTAATGACGGTTCCTCTAGCTCATTGTATGCTAGAAATGAGCCCAGATATCTGTTGTGTCGTAGGCATGGGTAACAGATATCGGAGTAACCTAAGTCAAGGAAATTGGAATATGGTAAAAGCATCTAAGGACTATATGCTAATTTACCAGGAAGACCAATTTCTGATGGTTATATGGATAAAAATTCCAATCTAGATAGGGGCGTATAGGAATATTCCTTGGGTTTTATGTTTTACTTTTAGGAGGTAAAACCATTATAAAGTAGAGTGTTGCGTAATGCCTGCGTAATTGGCCCTACGGTGAAAGCTGGATATTCTGGCCGCCTGCAAGGCAGCCAGTAGAGCTACATGGTTCATAAACTCAAGATGGAATTCGATGTGATTTCTGATTTGCTCAGTATTATCACGTGTGATGTGATTGAAATGGTGCAGTTGCAAACTCGAAGGAATCACGAGTCCATAAGGCAAGTAAACATATAGAGCGCAAGTACCACCCAAAAAAAGAATAGCTGTTGTTGCCTAGTTTGCATCAGCGAATGATCTTGGTGGATCATTTCAGTAAAGCCTTAGCAGTGAGAGCTTTAGGCTTGTGACGAATCTAGAGGTCAGATGTATGACATTTTGAGAACAGCAAATTCTTTGAGTATAAGTGGGAGATTGTTAGGATGATTACTAAAAGCTTTGCATTTTGTTAAGGATACATCTACATTTTAAAGAGAATCAGAAATCACACAGTGCATGTTTATGTTTATATTAGTATGTGCACTAAACGTCTAATGCTTGACATTAAAGATAACATGGTGCGTGGTGTCGCACAGAAGATCATGTTATTAAGTTCCTTACCGAAGCATAAGAAAGAGGCTCACAACCGAGACGGAGTTGGGCAAACCATCGACATAGTTATAGTGTAATCAGGTGTGGTTTATCTTAACCATAGGATTACACTAGTGTACTTTGTGTACATTGAGTAGGACCAAAAGAGAGGTCATCCAATTTTTGTACTGACCTAGTAAATTGGATTAGACCTCGGATGCTATTATGGAGTACGATCTTTGAATCCCGAAATAATGGCAGGCATATATTATTAATTATTGTTTCTTTGATTTACTCATGGGCAAGATCTATTCTGTTAGATCAATAGACTCGGTAAATTGTGAGATAATATTAATAGTATGATGTCTCATTGATTATTGACGGAATCCATGTCCTGGTGAGTCAGGGTGATGATGCCCCCTTGGTGAGCTCAAAAGGATCGTCATGCCATATCTTGCAAGTGGACTATGGTCCGGCATGTCGAAAAGGCTGAGTAGTACTAATCAAGGATCAAGAAAATAATTAATTTAATTATCAGTAAATTGAATTAATTATCGGGCATACAATATCTTAAACACGGGGAGATGGACGACTCGTAATAGGTGGAGCCCATATGAAAATATGGGGGTTGGTGAGGAAGTACAATGGGATCCTTTAGTGGAATGGATCTCCATTTAATGGATCAGGTTTGGATCCATTTGAGGGCCAAGAACCAACTCCTCCTCATGGTCCCTATCTTAGCCCAATAAAGCCCCATAAGAGTCATGATAAAAGGCCGGATTAATTAAGAAATTAATTTGGGATTAATTGATTTATTAATCTTAAATTAATTAAGGAATTAATTAAGGATTAATTAAGGAATTAATTTGGATTAATTAATTTATTAATCTTGAAATTAATTAAAGAATTAATCATGGAATAATTAAATTAATCTTGGATTAATTAAGAAATTATTCTATATAAAAATTTGGATGTAATAATTAAAGGAATTAATTATGGATTAATTAAGAAATTATTCTATATAAATTTTTATAATCAATCCATATTTAATTGAAAAATTTTTCCAATTAAACTAACTAAACCCCTATATAAATCCCACCTCTCTCTAATCTCTAATCTCCTCTCCCCTAAACCCTTGGGCGCCGGCGACAAAGAGAGAAGAGAATCACCTCTTCTCCTCTTCTTATGGCTTCTTCCCTCCTTCAAGGTTGCTGTCGACAAGGGAGGATCCTTCTTGATCCCTTGGTGGCACACGGCAAGAAGAGAAGGAGGAGAAACTAGCGGTGCAAGCGGTGGAGGTCGGCGCCGGCGGTGGAGGAGAAGAGAGGTTTAACTACTCTTCTTCTCCCAATCTTTTCTCTTACTTGCTTTTCCGCGGACTCCCACTGGACAAGGGGAAGCCGTCTTCTCCTTTGTGGTGCGTGGAAGAAGAGAATGTTGAGGCAATCGGCCCTGAGAAGATCTGGAGGATCATAGGGTTTTGATGCGTATGGGCAATATGGTTAAGTTAGGGTTTATTGTGTTCTCATATGTGTACATGAGTGTGCAGGTGTACAGGTACACATGGACATGGTTGATGTCTTCGGTTGAAGGATGACATGGAGGCAAGCTGAAGGCTTGCGTGCGCATCCGAGGGACCGGTGGATAGCAGGGACGATGAGCCGAGGGATGCGGACTTCGAGGCGTATGTGAAGGGTGGCATGGAGGCAAGCTGGAGGCTTGCGTGCGCATTCGAGGGACGAGGGCCGAAGATGAAGAGGGCGTGAAGGCAACAGTCGAGGCTGCTGGTGAAGAGTCAACCGGGTTATGAGGTCTGAGTATGAGTGTTTGTACTCAGGGGCTATGCCGGGAGAGTTTGAGTGCGGAGAGACATGTACTCGGGTGTGTAACCCTAGGCTTGGGTGTGTACCGGTCGATTGGCCATGGGGCAATCGACTGGTGCCAACTGGAACAACTGTCCAGGATTCGAACGTTGTACTGTAACGATCGAATCTGAGTGGGACCAGTCGACTGCACCAGAGGCAGTCGACTGGTAGCGACTATTTCAGATTCGAGCCCTATTTAAAGAGGCTCATTTCAGACTACTATCTTTTGATGAAACTCGCTTGGGTAAAGTGAGTTAGTAGTCTCTTGTGCTCAGATAGCGTCGAAGTGTTGTGGCGAGGTTTCTCCACCCACAAGGAGCGACAGAGTTAGCCGGAGGTTATCCGGGGATTGATCCACCGACGATTCATGGATTAGTCACCCGTCCGGGGTGGATACCAAGTAACTTTCTGTTGTTAGCATTGTCTTTTTTGTCTTTTGCATATTATTGTTTCCGCTGCACTAACAACCTTGTAGAGATTCAATGAAAAAGTGCTATTCACACCCTCTAGCACGCCAGTCGATCCATCAGTTGGTATCAGAGCGAAGGACCGCTCTTGATCGGGCTAACCGCCGAGGGAGCACCCGCTAGAGAAGAAGAACATGAAGATAAGTTGGGGGAAGACATCAACACACACCAGCCTACAATCATGGAGAATTTGGCCATTGGAAGGCAAGGATGGAAAATTGGCTAGGGATGGATTGGGAGTGTAGAATGACTATTGAAGACCCCTTTGAAATTCCGAGAGACAAGCACGGGAAGAGGCTTCGTCCTAGACATTGGACAGATGAACAACGAGAGCAATCTAGGGCAAACGAAAAGGTAATAAATATATTGATTAATATGTTGCCTAAAAACGTGTTGAGTTGTGTAGGAGAATATAATAGTTCGTATGAGTTATGGAGCAAACTAGAAGAACTTCACAAAAACCCTACACAAGTTCAACTAGTAGAAGAACTCGAAGAAATAAGCTCAAGGGTCCAAGATGAAGAAGAATTGATCATCTCTTTGAGTGAAGAAGCATCCACCTCATCCGAAAGAAAAGAAGTATACACATCAAGGGTTGAGGGGGAGAGATCTTCGTCCCCACAAGAGCAAGAAAAGACTTCCACCTCCACCAAGCTAAATCGAAGGAGCATATTATATGCTTTGGGTGCAACAAATGGAGGCACTACAAGGATAAGTGCACACTAGATAAAAAGGAGGTAATTCATAAACCCAATTCCATTTATTTAAATTCTAACATGGGGTGTAGGAATGAGAAGGCTAAAAAGGAGAAGAGAAGGAACATTCGATGCTTTACATGCGGGGAACTAGGGCATTACCATACAAAATGTCCAAGGAAAGGAGAGTTGAAAAAGATGGAGCATCTAAGGAAATGGGAGAAAGAGAAAAAGAGGAGCTCACATCAAGGGGGAGCTACAAGGGTAAGGGAGGTAATCCCTAATTTCACTTATGTTCAAAACTCTTCCATGAATGCTAGGAATATAAATGATTGTTTGCCTATATGTAATTTTGGTTTCAAATATCATGATAGAACCAAAAACAATTTTGCATGCCAAAATATTTAAAATTCTATGTTTCATGATAAACCTAGGAATTTTAGGACTAAGGACCAAGGCATAAACCCTAGGGAAGGGAGAAATATACCTAGAAAAATTGGTAAACCTAGAAATAATCAAATTAGGTCTAATGATTCTAAGGTTATGAAATTAGAAAAGAAAAATCAAGCCTTGAGAGCAAAACTTGATAAGCTAGAGAAAAACCTAGATAGAGTCATTAGAGGGTCAAAGGGGACAAGCATGATGCAAAAAGATCAATCTCTTAGGAATGGTAGACCGGATTTAGGATATCACCCTAAGAGGGCAAGTGTGAGTAAAATGCAATATTCAAGGGTGCCCTATAACTATGGTAGGGAGAAAGTCAAAAATGGCAAAGAAAAGCCAGTTAAAGAAAAAGAAAAGGAATTGACCAAGCAAAAGGTCTATAAGGTTAAGAGAGTGAGAGTGGAAGGTCAAGAAGCATCAGAGAAGCACCGGTGTAGGCTTGCCTTTGTAGATGAGCCTCCTAGGGAGGTAACTAGGGCTAGGAGCTCAAGGGAGAGTTCTAGAAGCCAAAATAAGATCCATGGTCAATGGATCTCAGGTGATTTCCTTCTAGGAGATTAAATGGGCTATAAAGTGTGCCAATGGGTGTGAAAAGCTAAGGTTAGCCTAACTCATAGAGAATTGGCATACTAAAGGGAGAATTATGGTGAAAAAGGAAGAAATTGGGATTTTAATTGAGAAAAATTGGTTTTAATGTCTAAAACTATATAACATGATGCTCTGAATGGATTATGAATGAGTAAGGGAAGAAACATCAAGGTGAGGTCGAAATTAGAACTTTTGGGAAAAGTTTCATGATACAATTTAGAAAAAGTTAAAGTTTGTATCAGTTCTGGGATTCGGGATAGTTTTGACTGAAATTATATTTTTCCCAGGTAGATATAGGATCCACAAATCTCCCCACGAGATTTCAGTTTTTTTGGGAATTTGTGGAATTAATAGTGCATTACTGAATTTCGGGCTGAAAAACTAAGTTTCAGATACCAGTCGACTGGCAGGAGGCCAGTTGACTGGGAAAACTCACAGAATGTATTTACATTCAGAACCAGTCGACTGCCATTTTGCCAGTCGATTGAGACGAGGGTTTTATAAAAGGAAATGGGCGCGCCGGGGGAGCCAAACCCTAAGGTTTTGGTGATCCACCCGACGATTTTCTTCTCTCCCGAGCTCCTCCCTCGTCCTCAAGCTCCACTAAGCTCTAAAATCCCTCTCTGAGTCCTCCTCTAACCTCGATCTATCCCTAGGGTTTGTTAAAACTCTCTTCTTCAAGTCAATCCTTCAAAAATCAACATCATGAAAAGAATGGCGAAAAGGTATCATGTTTTTAAGTCTAGTTCTTCATTTAAAACCTTATTTTGGAACTAATGTGCATTTTGTGCATGTTTTCTTGGCTATTTTTTTTCTTTTTGGGGGGTTGGTATTGGTATACATGCATTGGGTACTTTAGGGCTGTGTCTAAGAGATCTAGGGGTGAAGGATCATCACGTCCAGGTCCACAAGCCCCAGAAGAGTCCAGGTTTAGGCGCTTAGAGTGTAAAAAGAGGTTTGAAGAAAATGAGTTTGTCCCAATGCATTGTCGGTACTTAAACAAAGCCTATTTTTAAGAAAAAGGACCTCAGATCATTGAGATGGCCACCCATTTTGGCATAGAACAGCTGGTTTACTGTCAACATGATGTTAATATTGATTTGTGCAAGGAGTTCTATGCCAACTTGACGTGTATTGACTCAGAAAATCATGTTTATGAATCTAGAGTGGCCGGTGTTACCATCCCCTTCACAGCCATGATTTTGGCTAGTTTTTTAGAGTGTCGGGCTTCAAACAATGTTAATACTTATTTTCCCAACGTTGTTGAGCCGCTTGAGTTCCCAGATGTAACCATCGATCAGATTCACTTGCACTATTTTAGAAGACATAGGCATGAATCTGAGCGTACTTTTGATGCCAAACCCATGAGTCCATTTAGTCATGTTCTATACAAGATTGTTATAGCGTGTCTCCTACCCATTGTTACTAAGGGGAGGGCAAGGATTCGATTGCCTCATCTAGTAATGATGTATGCTCTTGAGCGGAGGTTGGACATCGATGTGTCTCTTCATGTATTTACCTCCATTTGCCACTTTTCCCAAAGTGTTAATGGGAAAATCTATATGCCTTTCTGTCATGTGTTGACTGAGTTTTTCCAGTTACGATTCAGTATCCGCGTCACCAGTGGTCAGGTTAGGCACCTGTCCAAGGATTATGACCAGATAGGTACTCGTCAGTTATCCTTGGCAGGTATTGAGAGCCAACAGGGGGCATTTGTCTGGAGAGAGCGTCCAGAGGCATCTAGCTCAGATGAGGAGCCCGGTGAGGTGGTTACACGTGCAGAGTTCACCCAGCTTCCATCCGATGTCCACAGGCTTCAGGAGGATGTTCATGTCATCCGTGAGGATATTCACGGAGTACAGCAGACTGAACAGAGGATGGAGGCGGCAGTTGATAGGATTACCAGTCGCCAGGATGACATGTACAAGATGTTGCGACAGTGGCATCTCGCTTTTTAGGCTCCTCCTCCTTCTCCTCCTCCAGGCGGTGATGATCCTATGTTCTGACTAGATGATGCAGTTTTTGGGAGTTGTTCAGTGTTGAGAGCATTACTATTATCTGATGTATTTTTATACCTCTCAAACTTCCATTCTGATGATTGTAACTATTTGGATGACTTCAGGGCTTTGGCCCTAGCTACTCTTTTGGATGTTTATTTCATGACTTCTTTTATGGTTCCATGTATGATACATTCTCTTCTATGTTATTGAAAATTATGTCTTAATTTGATAATGTTTTGAATACTATTTGAAAGTTCTTTAAGTGCTAATAGATGAAATGCTGTGTTTTTAAAGTCATGATCCTTATATATGTTCATAATATGATTTGGAAATTCTATATTGTCATATTACCTAATACAATTTGGTTGAAAATCAAATCATGGAGTTTATATATAAAAGGGCATGATCATTTAGATTTAAGAAAGAATGAGGGGGAGCTTTTGTCAAAATGGAAATATCTATATGAAAAAGGGAAGTTTGGGGATCATTCTATATGTCAAATGAAGGTGAATGAAATTGGCAAACATAGGAAATCATGATTGGATTTCAAGGTTGATACAAAGTTGACATTATTTGAGAATTTTTGGGTTTGTACCAAAAGTCAAGCACGGTTGATGTTTTTCATGAACCAATATTTTTCTAGGGTAGGGAATACCTTAACAAGCGTGCTTAAAAATTTTCATATTTTTCCGGATTTTCTGGAATTTTTAATGCGTTTCTGAATTTCGACTGGAAATTTTGAAATCTGCGTATCAGTCGACTGGTAGGAACGCAGTCGACTGGGAGAGTGGACAGAATGTGATTTTGTGATTTATGAAGGGTTTTTTAGAAATCTGGTTGGTTCTTATTTGGCACCAGGGGTAGGGTTGCTTGGGGCAATCTTTTTTATGGTGTCAAAGGGGGAGAACTTGAGTGTTAAGTTAGGTTTAGGTTGAAACTTAACTTGGTTTGGGTTGTGAAACTTTAGAGTTAAGTTGGGAAAACTTAATTTGGCATTGGCATTAAGAATTGAAAAATGGAAGAAAGCATAGGTTAAGGGGGAGGTTGCCTCTTGTTTGGTATGCTTTGTTTTTCAATTGATATTGCTATTCTTTATTTCTATTGCTGCTATGTTTACCTAACTTAACATATTGCCACACATCAAAAAGGGGGAGATTGTTGAGGCAATCAACCTTGAGATGATCTGGAGGATCATAGGGTTTTGATGTAAGTTAGGGTTTATTGTGTTTTCGTATGTGTACATGAGTGTGCAGGTGTACAGGTACACATGGACCTAGTTGATGTCTTCGGGTGAAGGATGACATGGAGGCAAGCTGAAGGCTTGCGTGCGCATCCGTGGGACCGGTGGATAGCAGGGACGATGAGCCGAGGGACGCTGACTTTGAGGCGTATGTGAAGGGTGGCATGGAGGCAAGCTGGAGGCTTGCGTGCGCATCCGAGGGATGAGGGCCGAAGATGAAGAGGGCGTGAAGGCAACAGTCGAGGCTGCTGGTGAAGAGTCAACCGGGTTATGAGGTCTGAGTATGAGTGTTTGTACTCAAGGGCTAAGTCGGGAGGGTTTGAGTGCGGAGAGACATGTACTCGGGAGTGTAACCCTAGGCTTGGGTGTGTACCAGTCGACTAGCCATGGGGCAGTCGACTAGTGCCAACTGGAACAGTTGTCCAAGATTCAAACGTTGTACTGTAACGGTCGAATCTGTGTGGGACCAGTCGACTGCACCAGAGGCAGTCGACTGGTAGCGACTGTTTCAGATTTGAGCCCTATTTAAAGGGGCTCGTTTCAGACTTCTATCTTTTGATGAAACTCGCATGGGTAAAGTGAGTTAGTAGTCTCTTGTGCTCAGATAGCGTCCGAAGTGTTGTGGCGAGGTTTCTCCACCCACAAGGAGCGACAGAGTTAGCCGGAGGTAATCCGGGGATTGATCCACCGACGGATTCTTGGATTAGTCACCCGTCCAGGGTGGATACCAAATAACTTTCTGTTGTTAGCATTGTCTTTTCTGTCTTTTGCATATTATTATTTCCGCTGCGCTAACAACCTTGTAGAGATTCAACGAAAAAGTGCTATTCACCCCCCCTCTAGCACGCCAGTCGATCCATCAGAGAAGAGAAGAGAGTGGCACGCCGGAAGTGGAGCCTCTCCTTTTGGTGATTGTTGCCGGATATGGAGAGGTTGAGGGAGAGGTTTTCTTCCTTGTGGTGTTGCTGCCGCAAGCTAGGAAGAAGATAGAGAGGTTGGCGTGGGCTGTGGTGAAAGAGAGGAACTCATCCTCTTGACTTCATCATCATCTTCTTCAAGGGGCCGCCGGGTGGTGAAGCAAAACCCTAAACGTAGGGTTTTGTGACTTGGCGCAAAGAGAAGGAGAAGAGGAAGGATTGATTCACGTGCCTTGGTGACTCCACGACTTGGGAGATCGTAACCCACACGATGTCCAAGAGGGCAGGGTCATAAGATAGAAGACTGCTAGGTAAACGGCGAGGTATATTTCTCCCGGGCTCAGTTTTCGTTATGATATGTTTTGTTTGTGCCATTATGCTTTACCTTGTCATTTTATGTAAGTTAGTTTGTTATTTTGATTTGATATCATAGTTAATAATTAACTACTGGACCTCAAAGATAGACACAAAAAATCAACGATCCAAATCGTCGTCTTTTCCGCGGTTAGTTAATCCGGAAAGTTACAAAGCCTTTGTGGCTAAGTTGTGACTGTTGATGCAGTTTGACCCTGAGTGTTATTTTGCTATTTGACAACGATTTAAGTTTGATTCAAGTTTGGTTGAATTCGGATTAAGTCCAGGTGGATCGGGAGATCGCACGCTGGCATGTGGAAAAGTCCTAGCTTGGAGGGTTAGGTGTGGAAAAATCCTAGCTTGGAGGGCTAGGTGTGAAAAGTCCTAGCTTGGAGGGCTAGGTGATGGAAATCCTGATGAGTGAAGCCGGGTCCTGGTGAGTGAAGCCAGGTCCTGGTGAGTGAAGCCAGGTGATGGAAGAGAAATTCCGGTTAGTGAAGCCGGGTCCTGGTGAGTGAAGCCATGTGATGGAAATCCCGGTGAGTGAAGCCGGATCCTAGTGAGTGAAGCCAGGTGATGGAAGAGAAATCCCGGTGAGTGAAGCCGGGTCCTGGTGAGTGAAGCCAGGTGATGGAAATCTCGGTGAGTGAAGCCGGGTCCTAGTGAGTGAAGCCAGGTGATGGAAATCCTAGTGAGTGAAGCTAGGTTGAAATCCCGGTGAGTGAAGCTGGGTCCTGGTGAGTGAAGCCAGGTGATTGAAATCCTGGTGAGTGAAGCCAGGTCCTAGCTTGGAGGGCTAGGTCGGATGAAATCCTATCTTGGAGGGCTAGGTTGAAGTCCCAGTGTGTGAAGCTGGGCATGGCACGAGTCAGAGATGAGTTGGAGGCTTGTTCTCATGACTTAGAGGAGATTTGACCTTCCCTGGATCGGTTTGGTGAGAAGACATGAAGAAGAGAGTTCTTACGTGAGATCTGCGCTGAGTGGAGCTCGGGAGAAATTCTGCTTGTGTTCTTGTATGTTCTAAGTGCTAACTAAGATCTTTCTTGTGTTTCATTGTGCTTAACATTTTATCTCTGTTGAAACGCTGTGGAGAGGTTACTCCACCGAGAAGAAGGTTGCTTTCTATCCGGATTTTCCGAGGCTTGATCTGCCGACGATTAAGGGATCACCCACCTTAAGGGCACGCCAAGGAGTAGGGGCAAGTTATCCCCGAACCTTGTAAATCCTCTTGTTAGCGTTCTTGTGTTTGCTCTTAGCTTAGTGTTTTCATTTCTGCATACTCTGTTTTTCTTTTAGCTTCCGCTGTGCTACTAACGTTTGAAGTGCAGAAATTCGATAAGCGTTAAATTTCGGTGTCTGGCTATATTCACCCCCCCCCTCTCTAACCATCCAAGGTCCAACAGTGACTTGGACTAATTAACACGACGATGAATCGGTCGTTATAAGGACAGGTCTCTATTCGGATTAAATTTTTAATCCGTGGGCATGGAGATGTCTCTCAGATACGACCACGCAGTTGGCTTGGAAATCACCAAGCCATACCCTACAGAAGAGACGTTCGCCACCCTGAGGGCCAACAGGTTGAAACTAAACCCAGCTAAGTGTTTGTTTGGGATAAAAAGTGGCAGGTTCCTGGGGTACCTAGTGACAAGAGGGGGATCGAAGCGAATGCTGAAAAGGTAAAGACCATTCTGGATATGCCACCCCCGAGGAACTTCAAGGAAGTACAGCGGCTGAATGGAAGGATTACGACATTATCCCGATTCATCTCCAAATCCACAGACAAGACCCTCCCATTCTTCAAAATTCTGAGAAAAGCCGTTAAGTTCGAGTGGGATGATCAGTGTGATAAGGCCTTTGCAGAGTTGAAGACATATCTTGCAGACCTCCCTACCCTGCATAAACCCGTGGGGGGGGAGACCTTATTCGTCTATTTATCAGCAGCCGAGCAAGCGGTGGGATCGACGCTCGTCCGAGAACAAGATCAGATAAAATACCCCATCTATTTCTTTGGGCACCTTTTAAAGGACGCCGAAACGCGGTACACCACGATGGAAAAATTGGCCTACGCTTTGGTCCCGATGGCCCGAAGGTTACGACCGTACTTCTTAGCGCATCCCACCATGGTCCTCACCAATAGCTCGCTCGCTCGAGTCCTCACTAACCCTGAGTCGTTGGGCAGGCTGATAAAATAGACGACGGAGCTAAGAGAATACGACATTGAGTATCAGCCTCGAGTCGCCATCAAAATGCAGGCCCTCTCCGACTTTATGCTGGATATCGTCCTGGAGGCAGAGGCCGAAGGTATGTGGAAGGTCTATGTAGATGGATCCTCTAATAGCCAGCACAGCGGTGTTGGACTGCTACTGATTTCCGCTAGGGGAGACACATTACATCTGTCTATCCGACTTCACTTCAAAGCTACCAACAATGAAGCCGAGTATGAGACAATCCTAGCAGGATTGCAAGCAGCCAGGCACATGGGAGCCAGTCGGTCACGGTCTATTCATACTCGCAATTGGTGGTTCAGCAAATAGCGGGTAGTTTCGAAGTCAGGTGCGAGCGGCTGCAGAAGTATGTAGTCCTCTACGAACAGCTGAGAGCCGCCTTCTCGGAGGTCATCCTGTAGAAGATCTTTCGGTCGGACAATGTGCGGGCCGACGAGTTGGCCAAGCTGGCCAGTTCCATATCCACCTCGCAGCTGAGTGAGCCTAGTGTGGCAGAAATGATGGTAGCCCAAATTGGAGAAGAGGCTAGAGCTGACAGACAAACAGACTGGAGGGATCCCTACATAGCATTCCTCCGGGATGGATCCCTTCCGAGTGGGCGCCAAGGGAGTCGGTTGTTTCGCCGGCGGGTGGCCAGGTTCACACTAGTTGGGGATCGGCTATATAGGAAGGCCTTCGCCCAACCCCTCCTAAATTGCGTCGGGCCGGAGGAGACTGGCTACGTGATGAGGGAGGTACACGAGGGCATCTGTGGGAGCTACATTGGAGCAAGATCCTTGTCTCGAAAGATCCTTTTGGCGGGATACTTTTGGCCTACCTTGCAGGCTGATGCGCTTAATTTTGTGGCCCGGTGTGAAGCTTGCCAGAGACATTAACATGTAAATCACCGTCCGACCGGGCCCTTGCAAGTTTCCACGGTATCTTGCCCTTTTGACCAATGGGGAATGGACATTGTGGGTCCCTTCCCCATTGGGCCCTAGCAGAAGAAATTTCTACTGGTCCTCGTTGACTACTTCTCCAAATGTGTAGAAGTCGAACCTCTAGTGAACATCACGAAAGGGGTTGTGATGAAATTCCTATAGAGGGACATTGTCTACCGGTGTGACATCCCACACAAGTTGGTATCCGACAACGGGTGACAATTTTCTGAGCGTAAGCTGAAGGAGTGGTGCGAAGGATTAGGCATTCAACAAGCCTTCACCTCCATCGCATACCTGTAGAGCAATGGACAAGCCGAAGTAGTCAACCGATAAATTCTATGGGGGCTCAAGATAAGGTTAGACCACGTCGGGGGCAGCTGGGTCGAGGAACTCCCCAGCATCCAGTGGTCCTACCGGACTACCCCGAAAGAAGGGATGGGCGATAGCCCTTTCTAGATGGTTTATGGTGCAGAGGTCGTTATCCCGGTGGAGGTGGGGGATGAGTCCCCACGACGGCAGTAGTATCACAAAGAAGACAACGACCAGGAGCGGTTAATTGATCTAGACCTCATCTCGGAGGTGCGGGATAAAGCCGTGGCCAGGTTGGAGGCATATAGAAGAAGGATGCAGCAAGCCTACAATCTCCGGGTGATCGCCCATAACTTCGAAGTGGGTGATCGAGTTTGGAAGAGAATAAAGCCAGTCGGGGACCCCGGGAAGTTGGACCCGTAGTGGGACGACCCCTATGTCATCATCAAGAAACTCATAGGTGTTGATGCAGTCTGACCTAATTGTTGTTTTGATGTTGACACCGATTTAAGTTCGGTTGAGTGATAATTGAGATCTGATAGTTAAGTTCGGATTAAGTGTACTGGTCAGAGATGGCTCGGTAGCTCGTTCTCCGAATCGAGATGTGTCGGAGAGGGCTCAGTAGCTCGTTCTCTGGACCGGGTTGAGTCGGAGAGGGCTTGGTAGCTCATTCTCTGGACATAGGTCAGAGAGGGCTCGGTAGCTCGTTCTCTGGACCGAGATGAGTCGGAGAGGGCCCGGTAGCTCGTTCTTCGGACTTAGGTCAGAAAGGGCTCGGTAGCTCGTTCTCTGGACCGGGATAAGTTGGAGAGGGCTCGGTAGCTCGTTCTCCGGATATTGGTCAGAGAGGGCTCGGTAGCTCATTCTCTGGACCGGGATAAGTCCGAGAGGGCTCGGTAGCTCGTTCTCCGGGATCAGACTGAGTCAGAAAAGGCAAGGGAGCCTGTTCTCTAGACTCAGGGTCGAAATGATCAGAGCTGGATCGGTCTGAGATCCGATCAGGGAGTTGGCACGAACTCTCTCGATAGTAGATCGATCACAAGACCGATTCAGGATGTCTGATCAGTCTGTTGACCGATACAGAAAGCATCTGAGTAAACATAAGGTTTTTTGAACGGTCTGGGGACCGATCAGAAAACATTCTGTGAGGTCACAGAGTGATATCTGATCGGTCAGTGCGACCAATCAGAACTGGGATGGACCGATCAAGATGGACCCTGATCGGCCAGCCACCTGACTGATCGATCAGGATGACCGATCAACACTGCCCTGATCGGTCAGTAAGATCGATCAGGCTGCTTTGACTGTTTCCAGTGGGTTTTAGGGATCGGTCTGGTGACCGATCCCCTGGTCTCTGATCGGTCATTGAGACCGATCGGAATTTCACTCGATCGATCAGAATAGTGTCTGATTGGTCAGGAGGGTGTCTGATCGGTCAAGGTGACTGATCAACCCCTCAGAACATTAATTCAAATGGTTGTCAGATTTCTGATTTGCTTCTGATTTGCTTCGCTAATGAGTATGTGAGTGTGCAGATAACATAGAGCTGTGAAAGTCAAATGAAGGAGCAAGAAGAAAGGGTTCAGGGTGGCTTTTACCTATGCTATTTTGTTTGATACACACTTCTAGGTTTCAACGGTGTCTGACCTGAAGTTGCAGCTGAAGAGGATGACTTCAGTGAGCTCAGAAGGGATCAGTGAGTCAGTGAGTGACGACGCCGTGGGTCAATGAGTGACGAAGCCTGTAAGTGTAGTGCAGAAGAAAAACTTAAGAAGAAGCTGGCGAAGCAGAGGAGCACAAGAAAGGAACTAACAGATATCGAAGCAAAGGGTTTTGCTGTGGTGTTGTTGTGCTCTCTGTGTTCTTTCTTCTTGCTGCTTACTACTGTTGTGTAGCATCCTTCTCGTTGTCTCCTGTGCTTAACTTATTATTCGTCTGAGACGTTTATGGAGAGGTTACTCCACCGAGAAGGAGAAGATTTTTGCTGGATTCACTCTGGGGCCTGATCTGCCGACGATCAAGGGATCACCCACCTCTCGGGCACGCCAAGGAGTAGGGGCAAGTTATCCCCGAACCTTGTAAATCCTTGTGTTAGATTCTGTGTATGTTTCTTTCTATTTTGTTTTCCGCTGCTAACTTGATCATAGGGAGAAAGAAGCAAAGTTTTTAGTGGGTGGCTATTTACACCCCCCACTCTAGCCATCCTAGATCCTAACAAGTGGTATCAGATCCTAGGGCTCTTTCAATCGGATTAACACCCTAAGAGTAGAAGATGGCTTTGAGAGGAGAAGGCTTCAACACCAATCGTCCACCTTTCTTTGAAGGAGCTAATTTCCAGTATTGGAGAATCCGGATGGAGTATTACCTCAAGACTGACATTGGCATGAGTTCTCAGACAAGGAGGGATTCACTCCTTCAAAGAATGCCGAGGGCAAGGAGCTTGATTCATCTCGATTGTCAGCCGAACAAACAAGGAAAGGGGAAGCAGATGCCAAAGCTGTGGTCACTCTGTAGTGTGGGATGACCAAAGATCAACTCATTAAGGTTGGTCCCTTCTCAAGTGTCAAAGATCTGTGGAACAAGCTCATAGAGCTACACGAAGGCAGTCGAGACTCCCGGATAGCCAAGAGGGATCTCTTCCTCAACCAACTTCAGAATCATTCCATGAAGGAAAGTGAAACTGTGAGCGAGCTTCATGGTCAGTTCAAGGAGATCCTTAACGGCTTTCACTCAATCGATGAGAAGGTCGAGAACCGTGACCTCTTAAGGTATGTACTAAAGTCCTTTCCTAGGAGTGCCTTGTGGTCATCCATGGTGGATGCCTACAAGGTATCCAAGGACCTTTCCATTGTAAAGTTAGATGATTTCTTCTGTGAAATGGAGCTACATGAGCTTGCTAACAAATGCCCAAAAGAGAAGGGTATTGCTCTTATTGCAGGGGAGAAAGGAAAGAAGAAAAAGGGAAAAAAGAAGGAGAAGGAGGTCTCCTCTTCTTCATTCGAATCTAATGAGGATGGGAGCAATTCTTCATCAACCGAGATGGCAAATTTTGTGAGAAGGATGATGAGGAAGAGTCAACACTACAAGGGGAAAGGTAAAACAAGTGAAAGTAATAATGATAAGACTAATATCACTTGTTTTGAATGTAACAAGAAGGGGCACTATAGAAGTGAGTGTCCAAAACTCAAGAAGAAGAAGGAGAAGGCAAAGAAGAAGAAGGCCTTAAAGGCCACATGAGATGAGTCCTCATCTAGCTTATCCAAGGAGGAGAAGGAGGAGAAGAGCACCCGCCACGTGGCTCTTATGGCCTTAGAAGACTCGTACATAGAGAGTGATGACGAGTCAAGTGATCATTCAACCACGGCTTCATCATCTTCGGATGATGAAGAGGTAATCTCTCCCGAGCTTGATAAATGCTATAGAACTATTGCTTGCATGACAAATTTGCTTAAAAAATATAAGGACAAGATAAAATCATTAAAATTAGAAGTAGAACAATTGAGAACTTCTAAGGATGATGAAATAGATGATTTACATGTTGAGGTCCTTGAGGATGAGAACAAGGTCATAAAGAGTGAAGTTGAAAAACTCAAGAATCTTCTTGGGAAATTTTCAACTAGCTCTAAGACCTTGGATATGATCCTCAATGCCCAAAGAGCAGTCTACAACAAGGTTGGTTTAGGTTACCGACCTAAGGAACCTAGTTTTGTCTCATTGATATCTAGAACCCAATTTAAATCATCAAATGCTTCTAGGGTTCAAGGACTTAGGAAGAAAATAACCAAGGCATGGGTGCCAAAGAATTGCATTGTAGGTGCATTATGTCCCAAGGTTTGGATACCTAAATCATCTATCTTTCGTATTGTGTAGGCACTGATTGAGGAGGACCATCTATCAACATGGTTTGTTGATAGTGTTGGGTCGGTGCCGTCGATAGAGGGGGGGTGAATATCGACCGAGAAAATCTCGCGGAAACATCGTAGAAAAACTCGTCGGTTCATTCTTAAACAGAGCGTTAGTAGCAGCGGAAAAATGATAGAAAGAATAAAAGCAATAACAACACAGCGCACGCGGGATTTACTTGGTTCCCAACCCCCCAGGGTCAGTACATCCAAGGCCTAAGCACGGGAACGCCCGTTCACTATTGGTCTCTTTTCTAGACTTTCCGGAGGCGGAGAAACCCGTCTTACAGTGTAGAAGTACAAACAAAAATATAGAAAATTAAGTACAGAATAATAAACGCAAACCGAACAAAACAAGGTATCTGGATCTCCGAAGTGCCGCGCACTTCCTCCTGGAGTCTCCTGGTCATAGAGCCTCGTCTTTAGCACGTTGTCATTGGTCAGAATGATCAGAATCACTCTTGCAACTTGTGTCTGAAGCAAAGGGGTCGAAGCCACTTTTGTAGGCTTCATTCGGGCGCCTATGACGATGGGGGCGCCCCTATAGACTTGGTCAAACTTTATCTCTGCGCCGAACTCGTCGCAGCTGATAAAATCTCTAACCAGGGTGCCCTGGACCTCCCAGGCGCCTGAGTGAAGGCTTATCTGTGTTTCGAACTCGAAACAGCAAATACAGCTTTCAACTTGGGCGCCCGTATCTTCCCGGGCGCTTGAATGGAAGCCTATTCTGCTTTCTTCACGAAACTGCAACTTTTCTTCTTTGAGCCAGGCACCCCTATTGATGGGGGTGCCTGACTGCTGCTGGGCGCCTGGCTTCAAGGCATCCAACTGCCTTCTGTGTGATTTTCCTGCTTTGTCTTCCATTCTTGGTACCTGCAAGTTACACAAACACAAAGCACTATACACACAATATTAGCCTTAAGGACTTGGTTCTGACTTCGGATTTCCACGAAACCCTAGGTCGAACCGATGCAAGTTCCCACCCCCGAGAACGCGCCTTTCACCTACTCCATTCAGGAGACGGTTGCTACCCAGTCCTTCGGGTGAACTTTTGCTTAGCCTCCGATACTCCCGGATCTCGAGACGTCCGAACCCTGACCCGTCTCTACTTCTGTCCTTAGTCATCGCTCAACTAATTGCTCAGTCCCTTGGACCAAGACTTCGTGCCCAAACCCTAAGTCCAGGACTTCGGTGCCCAACCCTCGGTCAGGTCTTCTTGCCAGTCCTCGACCAGGACTTCGGTGCCCAACCCTCGGACAGGTCTTCTTGCCCAGTCCTCGACCAGGACTTAGTGCCCACCTTCCGAGTAGGTCTTCGGTGCCCAGCCCTTTGCCAGGACTTAGTGCCCAATTCTTCGAACCAGGACTTATTGCCTAGGTTAATCTAGGAATTTGGTCCATTTTGTTACTCCTCTCTTAACTCCCCTTCTCTTGTTTAATGTATCACTGACTTAAGTATATTATCAAACATTAAAACACTTAGAGGAGGGCATCACTGATGCAACTTGCACCAACAATCTCCCCCTTTTTGATATTTGACAATATCTTAAGTTAGATTGGTTGAAAGGGCTAAACCTTGAAAAAGTAATCTAAGTTTTGAAAATAAGTTTTGATCTTTTGGAAAAAGCTTCTATCTTAAGCTTACTTTCCCCATTTTTTGAAAAATATTTTGATTTTTTTTTGATCCTTTTGGAAAGAGAAAAAAAATTATTTCTAACTTAAGGCGCATCTCTCCCCCTTTGTCATACATCAAAAAGAAACCAAAAAAAATGCACCAACAATGGAAACATTTTGTTCTTTTGAAAATATTCAGTATAAATTTTTGAAAGCATAGTAATACTAAGTACTTAAATTTCCAGAATAAATTCATTTTGAAGAGTATTATGCAATTCTGAAAAATATTTTGTATTTATAAGAAAAAAAATTTCCTTAGAAAAATTTAGAAAAGATTTTTCAAGAATGCAAGTACTTTTGAGATAAATTGAGTTTTTGAAAACAATGCAAGTACTTTTGAGAAATATTTTTAAAAAAATATAAGTACTTTGAAAAATATTGTGAGGTTTTTGAGAAGTATAATTACTTTTGAAAAAAAATTATTTTTTAAACATAATATTTCACTTGACTTTGTTTCTTTTCCAGCCTGACACAATCCTAGGAAACCTTGTTGACTACAAGGACATTTTCCTAAGTGTCTTGGAAAATTCTCCAAATTCAAGTAAGTACTATTTTGAACATAATTTTGATAAGCAAAGAATGATAGTACTTTGTAAGTATATTTTGAGAAATGTACGAATTTTTGAAGAATAATATTTTGCTTGACTTGGTTTATCTTCCAGTCTAACACAATCATAGGAAACTTTGTTGACTACAAGAACATTTTCCTAAGTGTCCTAGAAGTTCTCCAACACAAGTAAATATTATTTCAAAAATAATTTCATGAGCCTCAACAATTCTTAAAAATAGAATAATAATATTTTGAAGGACTTATATTTTCAGCAAGATTGAACATGTTATTAAATAATTTCTTTTAATTTGACCTCTCCCTAAACTTGACCTAGTCCTGGGAAGCTTGTTGACCACAAGTACTCTTCCTCTAAGACTTTAGGGTTTAGTTCAGATCAAAGGAATTATCCAATAATTTTAAAACAAATAATTAAAACAAACTTTTCAGAACTTTGACTTAGACTCCCCCTAAATCTGACACATCCTAGGAGTCCTTGTAGATCATGAAGTGAACCATCCTCTATGTCTTTAGGGTTTATCAAAATTAAACGTGACCTCGACACAATTTTAAAGCACAGTTTTAAAATTTTGAAGCATATTTTGAAATAAAGGTAATTTGTTAGATATAGTTTACGAAAAACATAAGACATAGTATTTAAAGCACAGTTTTCGAAAATCATTTAACAGACAGTGATTTTTCAAAAGACATTTTTGAAAGAAAATTAAAGGAATAAACCATTCCCCCTGTACCCAACACCTTTGACTCTATCTAAGTGCCTTAAAGAACTTTAGTGTTGTCCTAGAAGGCTTGTGTCTAATTGTGTGAGTCAAATAATTTTTTAAAAGGATATAATTTTTGAAAACATATAATATATAATCAATTAGACAAGCATGAATTCCATAAAAACATTATTATGTTAAAGCAATATTTTGAAAGTATATTTTTAGAAAAATATTCTAACAATTTTGAAAAACAATTTTGAAAACAAAATTTCAATTTATTAGTCCTTAACATCTCACCCATTCTAGATGTCTCAATACAGCAAGCATGGTTGCCTTATGGGTGTATTATGAGATGCTTGAATCATTTTCTTTAATTTATTATTAAATCTAAGATTTAATTGAAACATGTGTTAGATTCAAATCTAGCAATAGTAAAGTGAATTTGATTTTCAGTAATTGGCATCCAGGTCTTGGCGAGGCACTAGGCCTTCTTTGGTCGTAGCCTTATTGGATCATCAACCCTTTCCTTGACAAAGTCTTTTATAGAAAATTCATCTTCAAGTTACTTCTTGAAAGATTTTGGTTTAACTAGTTTAGGTTTTGGATCGGTAGCTTCGGCTAGTTCCACCAAAAAGGCTTCCCTAACGTACTATCATCTCACCTCTACTTAATACTAGGTTGATCAAGTTTCAATTATTCTTTTTCCTATAACCGTTCTAATTTATGTAACAAATTAAACGTGAATGACATGAAATATATTAAGGAAAATAGCAGATGCATGACATGACAATTATGCATATGAGTCAAACAAGTTAACAGGCATTTTAATTAAGTTTCTAAAAATGTATCAAATTCCCGATTCGATACATATCATGTGAACCCGTGAATACGCCAACCCACTTTGACATATTTAATGTTGTTAATTTTGATTGTTTCAGTTTGGTTAAAATTTTATTTAGTTCAAGTTTAAGTTATTTAAGAATTAATGGGAATTGAGTTAATTAAGGATTAATTAAGTTAATTTAAATTAATTAAGGATTGAATTAATTAAGGTTTAATTGAATTAATTTGAATTTAATTGAATTAAGTTGAATTAATTCAGATTTAATTGAATTAAGATGAATTAATTAAGATTTAATTGAATAATTAAGGTTAAATTTGAATTTGAATTAATTAAGATTTAATTGAATTAATTAAGATTTAATTGAATAATTAAGATTTAATTGAATAATTCAGATTTAATTGAATAATTAAGGTTAATTGAATAAATTAATTAAGATTTAATTGAATTAATTAAGATTAAATTGAATAAATTAATTAAGATTTAATTGAATTAATTAAGATTTAATTTGAAATAATTAAGATTTAATTGAATAATTAAGATTTAATTGAATAAATTAATTAAGATTTAATTGAATAATTAAGGTTGAAATTATTAACTAATAGTTGTGGGTCTAAGTTCATAATCTTCATTATCTCGAAAATTTCTGACTCATCCACTACTTCTTCCTTACTTATCTTTTCAAGTTTTTCCAATAATTCTGATTTATTTAAACCTTTGTGATTTTTATTAACTATGTCCTTTATCTTAAAAAATTCCATCTCCTCCTCAAAATTAGATCTTTCAATATCTTCAAAGTAGGTGGAGTAATTAGGGCCACTAGTTAAAGTTTTGTAATAATCTTCAATATTATCTATAATTAAGTTATCATCTAAGAAAATTTCATCTATATTATCCTCAAAAATATTTTCAACAAAATCATTTTTATCCTCAGAAATGTCTTCACTAATTTCAGAATTATATTTAGAATTATCCTTAAGATTTTCAAATTTGAATTCATAATTATCTACAGGATTTTAAAATTTGGGTTCAGATTTATACAAAGGGGTTTCAAATTTGAATTCATAATTATCTAAAAGATTTTCAAATTTGAATTCAGATTTATCCTTAAGATTTTTAAATTTGAATTCAGAATTATCTTTAGGATTTTCAAATTTGAATTCGGAATTATCCTTAGGATTTTCTAAATTCGAATTAGGAATTATCCTTAGGATTAAATTTATTTGAATTAAAATCATCAGAATTAAGATTATCAGAATTAAGATTATCAGAATTAAAATTATGATAATTCTGATATCGCTACGATGGTTCATGTACAATAGGAGATGCGTGACGAGCTGCGCTCGTGGATGGTAGGTTATCCACCCCCGCAGTTATTTCCTGGGTATTAGCCATTGAGCAGCACACCTCTGGGGAGTTTCATGTCTTCCACTGACATAGACATTCCTGCATTTGATCCGATGCAGTTTGATGTCCCCCGTGCTCCCGATGATCATATCTGATGTATTTTTGATTTCGGCTTTGACCCATGCATGTTTGTTGACATTCTCTATTGACTATGTGGTTGATGACAGTATGCTGTGTTTGTTTTTATTTTTATCATCAGCTATTCTTTGTTTTTACTCCATTGATTAGTGTCATATGATGCATATACGTATGTTGCCATGGTATATTTCTGTTATATGTCTTTCATATGCCTTTCATTACTCCATTCATTACTCTTCGTTTCTTTTGGTTTTGAGGAGAGAACTTTATTGTAAGGGGGAGATTTTTAAACATAATAACCAGTCTACACTCTTTTCGGTGTTTGACAAAAGGACAGAGGATGATTAGTTAAGTTTAGGATTTGTTTACCCGTTATCGAACTTAACCTGTTTTCGAACTTAACTATTGTAAGGGGAGGGCTCTGATTCCCTTGCAATAATGAACTTGACTTCTAAATACCTAAACTTAAATCGTGTTGTCAAACAACAAAAAGGGGGAGATTCTTGATGCAGTCTAACCTAATTGTTGTTTTGATGTTGACACCGATTTAAGTTCGGTTGAGTGAGAATTGAGATCCGATAGTTTGGTTCGGATTAAGTGTACTGGTCAGAGAGGGCTCGGTAGCTCGTTCTCTGGACCGAGATGAGTCGGGGAGGGCTCAGTAGCTCGTTCTCTGGACTTAGGTCAGAGAGGGATCAATAGCTCGTTCTCTGGACCGGGATGAGTCGGAGAGGGCTCGGTAGCTCGTTCTCCGGACTTTGGTCAGAGAGGGCTCGGTAGCTCGTTCTCTGGACCGGGATAAGTCGGAGAGGGCTCGGTAGCACGTTCTCTGGGACCAGACTGAGTCAAAAAATGCAAGGGAGCCTGTTCTATGGACTCAGGGTCGAAATGATCAGAGCTGGATCAGTCTGAGATCCGATCAGGGAGTTGGCACGAACTCTCTTGATAGTAGATGGGTCACAAGACTGATCTAGGATGTCTGATCGGACTGTTGACCGATCTAGAAAGCTTCTATGTAAACAGAAGATTTTCTGAACGGTTTGGGGACCGATCAGAAAACATTATGTGAGGTCACAGAGACATATCTGATCGGTCAGTGTGACCGATTAGAACTGGGCTGGACTGATCAGGATGGACCCTGATCGGTCAGCCACCTGACTGATCGGTCAGGTTGACCGATCAGCGCTGCCCTAATCGGTCAGTGAGACCGATCAGGTTGCCTTGACTGATTTCCAGTGAGTTTTAGGGATCGGTCTGGTGACTGATCCCCTGGTCTCTGATCGGTCAGTGAGACCGATCAAAACTTCACTGGATCGATCAGAATAGAGTCTGATTGGTCAGGAGGGTGTCTGATCGATCAACCCCTCAGAACTTTAATTCAAATGGTTGTCAGATTTCTGATTTGCTTCTGATTTGCTTCGCTAATGAGTCTGTGAGTGTGCAGATAATATAGAGCAGTGAAAGTCAAATGAAGGAGCAAGAATAAGGGTTCAGGGTGACTTTTACCTGTGCTATTTTGTTTGATACACACTTGTAGGTTTCAACGGCGTCTGACTTGAAGCTGCAGTTGAAGAGGATGATTTCAGTGAGCTCAGATGGGGTGAGTGAGTCAGTGGGTGACGACGCCGTGGGTCAGTGAGTGACGATCCTGTAAGTGTGGTGCAGAAGAAAAGCTTAAGAAGAAGCTGGCGAAGAAGAGAAGCACAAGAAAGGAACTAACAGAGACTGAAGCAAAGGGTTTTGCTGTGGTGTTGTTGTCCTCTCTGTGTTCTTTCTTCTTGCTGCTTACTACTATTGTGTAGCATCCTTCTCGTTGTCTCCTGTGCTTAACTTGTTATTCATCTGAGACGTTTGTGGAGAGGTTACTCCACCGAGAAGGAGAAGAATTTAGCCGGATTCACTCTGGGCCTGATTTTCCGACGATCAAGGGATCGCTTACCTCACGGGCACGCCAAGGAGTAGGGGCAAGTTATCCCCGAACCTTGTAAATCCTTGTGTTAGTTTCTGTTTATGTTTCTTCTGTTTTGTTTTCCACTGCTAACTTGATCGTAGGGAGAAAGAAGCAAAGTTTTTAGTGGGTGGCTATTTACACCCCCCTCTCTAGCCATCCCAGATCCTAACAAATGGTATCAGAGCCTGGGGTTCTTTTAACCAGATTAACACCCTAAGAGCAGAAGATGGCTTTGAGAGGAGAAGGCTTTAGCACCAATCGTCCAGCTTTCTTTGATGGAGCTGATTTCCAGTACTGGTGAAGCCGGATGGAGTATTACCTCAAGACTAACATTGGCATGTGGTTCTCAGTCAAGGAGGGATTCACTCCTCCAAAGGATGCCGAGGACATGGAACTTGATTCATCACGATGGTCTAATGTGGGATGACCAAGGATCAACTCATTAAGGTTGGTCCATTCTCAAGTGGCAAAGATCTGTGGAACAAGCTCATAGAGCTACACGAAGGCACTCGAGACTCCCGAATAGCCAAGAGGGATCTATTCCTCAACCAACTTCAGAATCTTTCCATGAAGGAAAGTGAAACTGTGGGCGAGCTTCATGGTCGGTTCAAGGACCATGAGCTGCTTGGCCTCAGAGCTGTGCACGCCCGGCCAAGAGATGCTTAAACCCTACAACCCCTTGGTGTGTAGGCTTGGCCTCGGAGCTATACACTCCCGGCCAAGAGCTGATAAAACCCTATAACCCCTTGACGTGTAGGCTTGGCCTTGGGGTTGTACATGCCGCGCCAAGAGCTGATAAAACCCTACCGCCTCTTGGTGTGTAGGCTTGGCCTTGGAGCTGTACACGCCTGGCCAAGAGCTGCTTAAGCCCTGACATTCTAAGGGGGACAAGAAATCCCTCCAAATATAAGCAAAGTTGATATTCAATAACAAAACGACCACCCACTTGTCCTACAAAAGAGAGCTTAAAAAGAAGAAGATACAGCGGGCGAGCGACTGTCAGGGAGTCTATGCCTATATATCATATATATCCCACTCCCCCGGGGGCAAGTTGTCCCAAGCACGCTGGACAGTTATCGCACGCAAGTCCGAGTCGGGTTTCGGTAGCTGATCCTTCTCCAGCTGAAGGATAGCGCCATAGAAGCCCTATTTGAGGCACTTTAATACTTGCACGACCACCACCTCGACATACTCCTCCGACTCCAAGAACTTAGCCCTGGACTCTGCCTCGATCCGGGATAGATGAATTGTGTGGTCGTCTTGCTGCTGCTGTATCTTGGCCTCAGCCTCATCTTTGGCAGCTTTCAGTGTCGCCACCTCTTGGAGTAAGTAAGCTTGAGTCTCTTGCACCTCCTGGAGTGTTTGAGTAGCAGCAACAGTTTGTGCTTTGGCCCAGGTCACTTGATCCTAGAGATCGGCTGCGTAAGAGTGCGGCAGCTCCAAGTCGTGATCTCGTAAAGCCATCAAGCGCTCCCGATCCGCATCCCGGTCCTCCTAGACTTTCTTCATGGATTCCAGGAGGTTAATTTGACCGGTCAGTTTGCCCATTTGGGCCTGGAGTTGATCCCACTCGTGTGATAGCTGCTGCAGCTCCCCTTCAAGCGCTTGGTTCTTCTCAGATTCAAGGCGTTCCCGGAGTTTGTATCCATGCAAGTCATCCTCGGCCGCTATTAAGGCGGCCAGATAATGCTCATTTTTCTCACGAAGAGCTTGGCTGACCTCCAACAGCATGAGTCCCGACTCACAAGCCCGGCCGATCTCCGCCTTGGCATCTGCCACCTTCTGGAGGAGGTCTTCAGTAACCCCTTTGGAGCACAACAAGCGGCTGGTGGCGGCGCAGTTAGATGCCACCTGTAGGGTAGATACAGACATTCAGTAGAAGGACTTTAGAGTAAAATGAAAAGCACGCCACAAATGTTTACCATCAGTAAGGATTGGTGTAGCATGCCCAGGTAGTGGGATGACTCAGCTACCCGCCAGGGTAAGATAGGAGAAGGAAGAATTCCCTCGGTAGGGGGCCTTGACTGACCAGGAATGTCTCCTGGGTCAGGGACATCTTCTTCTGTACTGGAAGCACTCCGCAGTACCTCAGAAGCGACCCCCTTTATTTTGATGGATTGGGAATTGTCGGCCACCTTCTTCTTCGCCTTGGGAGCCTACCGGTGAGAGCGATGTGGATGCGTGAACACCTTTTTGCCTCGGGGAACAGCCGGAGGATCAACCGGGAGAGCTGGGGCGTCGGCGACAAGGATGGGCGACTCGGCGACAGGAGAAGAAGACCCTTCTTGAATGCCCGGGGATCGTGAAGCCGCATCCCCGGGGATAGCCGAGCATAAAGACGCCGGAGACAAGCCTTTCTTCAACTGCTTCAGGGGGTGATCCCTTTGGGATCGACGCTCTCGACGCTTCTTTTCAAGCGCCTGGATCTCGGGAGGTGTGACCAACAAAGGAGGTGCCGCTTTTCCCCTTGGGCCCCAGTAATAGGAGCGGTGGACCCCCCCCCTCCCTGAACCGGGGGCAACTCCGAGACTCTGATGTCCTTGAGGGCCCCAGGCATCGTTGGGCCTGCTGATGACTCTCCCACCACCTCGTCACCCTCGAGGGGGATTCCTGCGGGGGTCGAAGATACCGAGCCTGGAACCAACATCTGCTCGTTAACCTGGTCCCACTTCAGGAACTTGTTCATCACGAGGGAAAACACAATGTTGCCTGCAGAGTAAACGACAAGAGAACATCAGTCAGCATTAACCAGGAACTGCACCAAGTACAAAACAACTTACGAAGGTTGGATTCGAGGGGGGGTAATCTTCGGACTAATTTCAGCCCGATAGAGGAGCTTCTCGCACTGCACCAACTGAAGTCCATAGAATTCCATCCCAGCTAGGATTCCCTTGGCTCTCTGATATCCCGCGTCCTGTTGGAAGTCGCCAAGGTCGGGAATAGGAGGCAGGTTATCCGTCCAATGAATGTGGCTGAAGGGATGCTAAGGAAGTCGAATATAGAAAAATCTCTCCTTCCATCCTTTGTGCGAAGAAGGAAGGCCCCCCAGAAATCTGTGACCGGGATGGGCAGTAAAACTAAATGCTCCTCGAGTCCCAATTGGAATGAAAAAAAATGGAAGAATCGGGGGATCAGAGGAATGTCGAAAAGCTTGAAGAGGACGAGGGCCCCACCCATTTGGGCGAAGGCATTGGGAGCCAGTTGTTGGAGCGGGATGCGGAAGTATTGGGCAATATTCATGAAGTAGGGAGGAATAGGTAAGTGAAGCCCTAGTTCTAGTTGCCCCAAAAAGAAGGTGTAAAAACCCTCGCAGGTCGTTACCAGCGATTGACCTAAGGAAGAGACCCTTACTTCCCAATCTACCGGGATACCGTATTTTTGGCAGGTCGCCTGAAGGGATTCCGACATAACTTTGGAAAAATAGTCTCGTACCACTCGGAATGAAATCCCAACTCTTTCAGGGAGCACTCAGCGTCGCCTGCAGACTTCTTTTTCTGCTCCATCGGACCCAGAGGGATAGAATAAGGGAGCGACAGGATAAAGGCGGACTTACTCTCGTCTAAAGGACGCGGTGGCGAAAGGGATAGCTAAACAAGGAGAACTTCAGATGGCAGATAGGGTGAGGAGGCCGCAGAGGGCTGGTGCACACGATTTTATAGGGCTACATCACACCCCTCGGAGCAATGGGAGAATGGAACGTTGAGGGCATTAACAAGATGTCTCGGGGAACGGATATCCCTTACCGCTATAGCTTCGTATAAGCCGTAGAACGGATCAAGAAGAGACTATCACGAAACAAGGGAAAAGCCACGTTGCCTGGGCGCATACGTTGAGCAACTGGGTCGACTTAACTGCTACAAATTTCGCAAAGATACAGGATATATTTAAAAAGTCAGCCAGGGTCCTGAGACTCACTGGATACATCTTCGGGCCCCATGGGCCACCAGCGAAGCGGTAAAGGACGAAGAGAAAAGGATGAGACCAGTGAGGAGGATTTCTCGGAACTCAAGGTAAGAGATTATAATCCAAAAGCCCTTTGTAGCTACAATGGAAGTAAGGAAGCTGAAGGCCCGCAACTTCTTCATCTTTATACTAGTCTGATCAGTCAGCCACACTTCATTCGATCGGACTTGAAGGGAAGGACGTGTGATAGGGTGGGATAGTCCGTGCCCGGCATGAGGGATGAAGAAGCTGCGGGGCACGCCATGACAAATCGAAGCGACTATCCCTCTCTGGCCTCGAGGCCCCCCTCAGGAGACGGGCATGGGAAGGTCAGCCCGAAGACCCCTCCCGGGAGTACCCCGGGAGGTTAGACCCTGAGAGCACCTCGGGAGATATCGTGCCCGAAGACCCCGAGCTCACCTCGGGAGGTGGAGTCCCTTCAATGACCGACCTTGGGTACTGACCCCCCTTCTCGGTACAGATAATCATCCCTGGCAAAAAAGGTTTGCATGACCCTTAAATGTCTCAACGGGCGGATGCGTGATAACGGCGCAGACCATTTCAAAGGATATCTCGTTACCGCCGAAAGAGGGGGGCATGGCTTTAGTATCGGAGATGTGGCATCGATAGGGGGGCACGTCTAGTCTGTCGTTGTCAGTATAAGAGGTAGTCCAACCTCTCTAGTAAGGGGGTTAAGCTCTCTCAACTCTAGACATCTTCTTTACTTTTCGCAACCTTTTCTTCTCGACAGACGCTGACTTGAGCATCGGAGTGGACTCCGTCGTGCCCCTGCCGGTGTGTCCCCTAACTCTTGTGTTAACTTCGTAGGACCCTAAGTTCCTCCTCGTTTCAGCAACTACCATAGGGGCAAAGCTCTGGTGCCTGGCCATCATCGTCGACTCTTTCTGGAATAGGGTTGAATTGTAGATCTTGGTCTGTTTCTGTTAGGGTTAAGTATATAGTTTAATTCTTTCAATATTGTGCTACAAAGGAGGTTGAAAAGGAAGTCTGGTTGTGTGGATGAAGTTGTAGTATAATTGAATTGTAGGAGTATGTAATGATCGAGATAGGTTCGAGCTTGTTGCATTCTCTGCTTGGTGAAAGTAGGTTGGTCGTCGTGGTATTGTTAAGTCTGAAATGATGCTAAACTTGGTCAGATGACAATTTGTAAACCTTTGTTTGGTGAAGTTTTAGCTCGGCGTTCGTTAGGCGGAGCTTGCCATGGGTTACCATATGGGTTGCTTGGGACTGAGCTTAGACAATCTTGTTTTAGCTTGATTCCATTTGATTTTGTAATGCCCTTACCGAGAGCTATGCTGTGGGATATAATTGTGTTGAGATTAGGTGCTGGTTGGGAAGAGTGATTGAAGCTGTACTTGGGTTAATTAAGGATTAAACCTAATCTCAGTGTTTTGGTTTGAAATCGGAAATGAATTATTAGGTTAAGGTGATCCTAGTTAGGTTGTAGTTATAATTAGCTATTTGGCATTTCATTAAAGTAGCTAAAAATCATATTTTGATACAGAACATTGACTTGATATGGACGTTTGACTATGGGGTTCATTTTGATACCGACATCACTCTAGAGGTGGGTATTTCTTACTTGATTTTTATAGATTCATTTACCTTAAATATATGATTCTTTTATTTCCTAAGTAGGTTGTTTTTATCTTAAATTTATGCACCTTGTTTTTCCTGCTTGATACTTATTCTTGCTTGACCTTTGAGTAGTAAATTCAAAATTTTCAGTTATTCAGTCTCACCTCTTGGTTTCTCATTTAAAGAGTACCGCGTATACATGTGTATCGTAGATTTATCATTTGACCTATCTAGAGTTTATTTGACATTAGATAAACCTCACCTAGTAGATTAGTACATGTTTATGGCATGCATCATAACATTGTTTGTAGGCCGCCAACCACTGGCTCCCTTATGATTGAGATGGCTTGTCGGTATATTTTCCTGTTATGCCACACTCAGTTGGAGTTGTGTGCAAACAGTTGATACTCCCTAAGTGTTTAGAGTCCTCATAGGTGCTTCAGGGTTTTTAATTTTCATTCAGGGCCACAGGTGTTGTGATGTGTTTGCATAGCCACAGGTGTTGGGCGCTTGTATCTTGTCCACTCAACTTACCCAATGTAACGGTGATTGGTGTGCGTATAGTACAGGTCATGACATCATGCACATATTATGTATTATGCATTTGCTGCATTTGTTTGAGCTATGATTATCTTATTTGATTGGCATGCATATATGGTTATGATTTGCATTTATTATATGATCTAGATATGTGCGACAGTGTTAGCAGCATTGAGGTAGTAGGGGGGTTTGATCTTGCCCCTACGTGTTACATGGTTTTCAGGTATATTTTGTTCGTACAAATGCATTTAGTTTATGTTCTTTATTCCAGAGACTGTATACCCTTGTTCCCTTGTTTCTTTATGTTTATTTTATCTTTTTATATACCATGCATTTATCTATTCTTATACCCGTAGAGTTCCACCTGGAACTCACCACCCCTCATTTTTCTTTTTGTTTCAGGTAGTTGATTATTGTGTCTCGTGCTGCTAGAAGAGGATCCAACTGCCAGTCCTCGTTGAGTATTATTTTTATTTGTTATCGTACTTCTGTAGTAAGTCTTTTAGTATTAGTGTCGCTTTTGGTTTTATTATCGTTTCGAATGGTATTTGATTTTCTTTTGGACGTGTATTTATTGGCTTCCGCTGGATTTTGGATTTGCAGCGCTTAGACATGGAGATTTATTTATTATATTTATTAGTTATTATGTAAATTATTTAACTGCGTGGTTGTGATTAAATGAATACCAGCCGAGTGTAGTTGTGTCTTATTTATGTGGAGAAGTGTATATGTATAAGTTTTTCGTGATATAGGAGAGATGTTCAATTTTCGAGCGTGCTCGGGCATATGGGCGGTGACAATTACAATATTGAAAAATGATACACAACGTGAAAAAAGCAACGTGAAACTCAACATGAAACCCAATTGCATCAATCCTCGACGGGTTCATCGTGCCCCCCAGGTTATAGTTTGGTTCGGGACGGTGGCCGAAGGCCGCCGCCACTGTCGAAACGGCAATCGGACGTGTATACGAAAAGTGTCACGTCATTCATGTTGAGTTTCACATTGAAATTTCACGTTCTCTATCATAGCTCTACAATATTATATATTGGCTATTGTTTGAATAGGAGCATCGATCACAATGTGTCATTTTTTTTTTCCAAATTTTGATCAACAGAAAAATCCTTCTCAACGTTGCAATCTGCCTAGCGATAGGAATTAGTAGATTTCATATTTTTGTGGGCCATGAGAGCCATTAAAGCGACATGTGTTTAATTATAAAGATATTAGGAATTAGTTTGGATAAATAGATTAACCTCTTTATTATGTTATTCCGTTATAATTAGACAGTGGCATATTTGCTACATTACCATTTTATATATTTATTGAATTATAAATTAAAATTAATCTTGTCGCTGAGACGATCTTTCGCGTCATAACTTTGATTTTAAAATAGGAGCTATGATATACTACGTGAATGATGTGATATTTTATATGTACATGTCTAATTATTATTAGAATATCATCGGCGGCTTCCACCCATCGTCCCGAATCAAACTATACCTTGGGGGTACAATGAATCCGTCGGGGATCGTTATATGTAAAATATCACGTCATTTATTAAATTTTTCTTTGAGATTTTTTATCATTTTTTTTATAAAAATGATAAAACAATTCTTCCTGCAACATAATTCTGGCCCGTAAATGCATAGGCATTTTGATCTTTTTCAGTCTTAAACAATAATTAGGCCTCTTTAATGTGGATGTAATTGATCTCTAATTAAGGATGACTACATTGACACGAATCTAGTTTTGATATAGGATTAATATATTAATTAGTTGGGTGAGACATGATCAAAATCGACTAAATACTTAGACAATGAAAAAGTTCAAACGGGTTATAGTTAATTGGACACTTGACAGTCAAACATCTAGTAGAAAATTGGCAAAGGAAAACTTTAAGTATATCAAGATTAATCGAATACTTAGCAATGAGATAAAATTCTTACCGGTCAAAGTTGATAGGATATCAGGCAACGATGAAATATTGGTAGGTCAAGAGTAATTGGATATTAAGCAAAGGAAGTCCTGACATGTCAAGATAAATCGAATGTTGGACACCGAGAAATCCCAGCAAGTCAACATTATGTGACAAGAAACTAGTTGATTTATATATAGGTACTACGTTTGAATCAATAGAGGACCTTTTCTTTTATATGAATCGATATTATTACATTTCAATTCTTTCCCAATACCTCCTAAGGAAAATCCTAAATTGGATCCAAAATTAATGGGTTAGTGTAAGCTTATCCATGCGGTTATGCACTCTTCAAATAGGAATTCATTTTTTGAAAGATCTTAGCTTTCATGCTTTGGTGAGTCGTCCAAGATCCTTTCGATGACTTATGTTGTGTTGAAGAAATATCCATATGAGCTGATCGATTGCATAAGGCCCATGATAGCAATGGAGCTGAGGAAAGTATATAGAAAAGACAATTTTTTCTTTTATATTTAATATTAGTTAGCGATCCTAGTTCAGTGAGTCCTTTCTTCCGTGATGAACTATTGGCATCAGTCGTACATTTTGTTTATGTGGGCCGATGAGAAAGGGGGTTCAGCAGGAAGATGATTGTACCATGAGAGAAGCAAAGAGGTCAACCTTCTTCAAATATACAACATGAATTCCAACAATGCAATGGAGCTAGATCCTCGTGTCGATCCTAATGAATCAGTCTTTCCACAGAGATAAATCTTTCCCTGCTAGGCAAGAGAATAGTAAGTTACAAATTCTATCTTGGTAGGACATGTATTTCTATTACTATGAAATTAATATTTTTATAACTATGAAATTAATAAATGAAAATGAAGTAGTTAATGGTGGGTTATCTTTATCCTTTTCTTATATGTATTCTTAAGAAAAGGAATTTGTCCATTTTCTTTTTTGAGGTCTCAAAAAAGGGTGTGGAAACACATAAAAACTCTTGAATGGAAATTGAAAAGGAATATAGCTCTAGTTATTTCAGAAATGATAAGATCCTTAGCTCATGAAGAATGGGTGATCTATATCAACTTTACTTGTTGCTTGGTTTTGCTTCCCCTCTTTTTTAATAATACCGAGTCAGATTCTTCTCCTACCAGTATGAATACACATCTTGACCTATATATATATATATATATATATATAATCTTTAATTTAAATATTATAACACAAATCTTAAATCCTATAAACTAAATTCTAAACTTTAAAAAATATAAAAATATATTCACAAGATGAACACCATAAAATAGTTAGATTATATATATATATATATATATATATATATATATATATATATATATTATTTATTATTATTATTTTTTAAATAATAATATATAATTTAATACATTAAATTTAAGTCATCCCAAGTTTATAAGTCCGTCTATTTTTAATTTCAGGATCTCCTATTTATTTATAGGCTTAATTCCGGAATACATCCCTACTTATTAGACCTCGTTGATACATCTTTTCAGATGAATCATTCTTGTTAGATCTTGTTGGCATGCACGTCCTTTCAAATAATGTATAGGTTCATTCAAATTAGTTATAAGATCGATTGTACCAACCAATGCGATAATAGTTGTCTCAAAATAAAAAAATGAAAAGTGCTTTAAATTTTAACAATTTTTTAACTACTTAAGACTTTTATAAGAAAGCTTGAGATTTTCAGAGTAATTTAGAACAAAGAAATTAAACCCTTCGCGTATTACGGAGGAGAAAGAAAGAAAACAAATCTAAATAAAAGCGAAAGTCAATTTGAAAGACATTGTTGTTATTGGGAAGCCTATATAACTTTGGGCTCTTGAAATAAAATCTTATTATGGATTGAGATTTCAACCAAATTTGTATAGATTTTTCAGGTCCAATTTTGATGATTTCTCATTTCAATTAATGTGTTGTTAGGCTAATTAATTAAGTCGATTATGTACATAATATTAACAATATGTACTAGTCAGTTGGAATTATTCACCACATGAAATTAAGTGAGCTAAGTTTTTGCCTCCTAATTTGTAATCTTTTCTAGCTTAATTATGTCCCCCGATTATGATATAACGGAAGGACGTTAAATTGTTACTCGGGCACCTGCGGTTTGATCCACAAATATGGTAGATTTGTAGAAATTTTTTCTCCAAATGAGATGTACAATCATGGGAAGCTGAACTTCTAAGCCGCCTGCCAGTGGCGTAGCCACGTTACAAATAGGGGGTGCGGTCGCACCCCATGACACTTAATATATATATATATATATATAGACTTTAATTGATTAAATTGATTATATATTTAGAAAGTTCAAGACCTAAACTATCAATTGATATAACTTTTATGAGGAAATATCTTGATTTGATCAAACCAAATTTATGTAAGTATCCCAGATAATTTTATTATTGATCAACTGAATTAAGTTAGACCCTGTGTATATTTGATACCTCATATCTAAGGATTATATTCGTTCAAACCGGGATTGATTTGGAGTTGCTTTGATCAAATTATGGTCGAGTCAAATTTATGTAAGTATCTCCGATAGTTTTGATGTCGATCAATTGAGTTAAGTTAGGTCATGTATATATTTGATGTCTCGTGTCTATGTTTTGATGTTGATCAATTTACACTAACGTTTGAAATTTTCGAAAATCGTTTCTCTTGGTTGAAAATCGCCCCTCTTGATCAATAATCCTGGCTACGCCACTGCCGCCTACCATGATTATTTTTCAATTTACTCTAGAGGTCAAAAAGAAACTTTTTTGAGATTAAATAGATTGTCCCAAATTTAATGTTATCTCATTCAATATTCTTTTCTAGCTGAATTATGCTTAGACGTGTAGAAGGAAAGTAAAACGGCAATTTATCAAAGGGCGTACCCAAAAATTGGTATTTACCAAAAGACGTATCATGGTTTCATTGTTACCAAATAACGCACTTATTTTAGTGAACTTCCTCTTATACCCCTCCTGCCAAAGTACTGCATGTCATTCTCTTTCTCTTTCTCTTTCTCATTCTTAATAACGAATTCCGAGACATTTGAAAAGATTTTTTCAGATTTTTTATTTTAAAATAATATATTATGGAATCGGATAAAAAATGTAAGATAAAAATCGAAAAAATATTTCAATTAATAAAATATCTCATCAAACGTGATTTCAAATATATACAAAGATCATTTTAATAATTTAATAATTTTTAAAAATATAAATAATTAATTTTTTTATATTTGATTAATATAAATTAATATATTTAATAATATTATTAAATATATTAATATATAAAAAATAAAAAAATTGAAGTTGATTTCAGGCCAACGCTGGGCCTGAAATATTTTATTTCAGGCCCAGCGTGGGCCTGAAATAGAAATAACTCAGGGCCTGAAATTAAATGATTTCAGGTCCTGCGTCGAATTGAAATCATGTGTTATGATAGGGTTTTTTACGTAGGTCTAAAATGTAAAGAAACATCTCTTTATATTTTTGAAATCACAATAAAAATCATTAAGAAAGACTATTTTACGAGAGGAATTCTAATTAATATAAAATGACCATTATATTAAAAACGAATTATATATATATATATATAAACAAGTCAAATATTATTTATTATATTAATTTAATATTATATATTATATTAATATATTATATTTTAATAGATTTTGATTGGAGGGCCTGAAGTCATCTGATTTCAGGCCCTGCGTAAATAATTAATTTAATAAAAATAATTAATTATAAAAAAACTTCTAATGATTATTTTTTGTGTCCAAACTTCTAATGATTAAAATTTATATTGCAATAGGAGTTTTCTAGGTCTACTAGTGGGTTTCGCTCAAAACCCACTGATATTTTTTCAGAAATCCAGATATGAGAGGTCCATCAGTGGGTTTTGCTCAAAGCCCACTAATGGACTAAACTACACCTATTCCTTTGGGAAAAAAAATAATTTGAGGTTTGGACACCTAAATTACATTCTCCTAACTCTACCCTAACTATTGATAATGTTTTTTCAGAAATCCAGATATGGGAGGTCCATCAGTGGGTTTTGCTTAAAACCCACTGATGGACTAAACTACACCTATTCCTTTGGGAAAAATAATAATTTAATAATTTTTAATAATATTATTAAATAATATATTTAATAAATTAATAAATAATATAGATTAATATAAATTAATATATTTAATAAAATTATTAAAAAATTATTAAATATATTTATTAATATTATTTACCAAAAGATGTAATATTATTAAATATATTAATTTATATTAATCTATATTATTTATTAATTTATTAAATATATTATTTAATAATATTATTAAAAATTTAAATTATTAATTTTCCCAAAGTAATAGGTGTAGTTTAGTTCTTCCATCAGTGGGTTTTGAGCAAAACCCACTGATGGACCTCCCATATCTGTATTTCTGAAAAAACATTATTAATAATTAGGGTAGAGTTAGGAGAATGTATTTTAGGTGTCCAAACATCAAATTATTATTTTTCCCAAAGGAATAGGTGTAGTTTAGTCCATCAGTGGGTTTTGAGCAAAACCCACTGATGGACCTCCCATATCTGGATTTCTGAAAAAACATTATCAATAGTTAGGGTAGAGTTAGGAGAATGTATTTTAGGTGTCCAAACCTCAAATTATTATTTTTCCCAAAGGAATAGGTGTAGTTTAGTCCATCAGTGGGGTTTGAGCAAAACCCACTGATGGACCTCTCATATCTGGATTTCTGAAAAAATATCAATGGGTTTTGAGCGAAACCCACTGATAGACCTAGAAAACTCCTATTGCAATATAATTTTTAATCATTAGAAGTTTGGACAACTAAAATAATAATTAGAAGTTTTTTTATAATTAATTATTTTTATTAAATTAATTATTTACGCAGGGCCTGAAGTCAGATGACTTCAGGCCCAAGGAGGGCCTGAAGTCATCTGACTTCAGGCCTAAGGAGGGCCTGAAGTCAAATGACTTCAGGCCCTCCAATCAAAATCTATTAAAATATAATATATTAATATAATATATAATATCAAATTAATATAATAAATAATATTTGACTTCTTTATATATATATATATATATATAATTCGTTTTTAATATAATGGTCGTTTTATATTAATTAGAATTCCTCTCGTAAAGTAGTCTTTCTCAATGATTTTTATTGTGATTTCAAAAATATAAAGAGATGTTTCTTTACATTTTAGACCTACGTAAAAAACCCTATCATAACACAAGATTTCAATTCGACGCAGGGCCTGAAATCATTTAATTTCAGGCCCTGAGTTATTTCTATTTCAGGCCCACGCTGGGCCTGAAATAAAATAATTCAGGCCCACGCTAGGCCTGAAATAAAATATTTCAGGCCCAGCGTGGGCCTGAAATCAACTTCAACTTTTTTTATTTTTTATATATTAATATATTTAATAATATTATTAAATATATTAATTTATATTAATCAAATATAAAAAAATTATTTATTTATATTTTTAAAAAATTTTAAATTATTAATTTTCTCAAAGTAATAGGTGTAATTTAGTTCTTTTATCAGTGGGTTTTGGGCAAAACTCACTGATGGACCTCCCATATCTAGATTTCTGAAATAACATTATCAATAGTTAAGGTAGAGTTAGGAGAATGTATTATAGGTGTCTAAACCTCAAATTATTATTTTTCCCAAAGGAATAAGTGTAGTTTAGTCCATCAGTGGGTTTTGAGCAAAACCCACTGATGGACCTCTCATTTCTGGATTTCTGAAAAAATATCAGTGGGTTTTGAGCGAAACCCACTATTAGACCTAGAAAACTCCTATTGCAATATAATTTTTAATCATTAGAAGTTTGGACACCAAAAATAATCATTAGAAGTTTTTTGATAATTAATTATTTTTATTAAATTAATTATTTACGCAGGGCCTGAAGTCAGATGACTTCTGACCCAAGGAGGGCCTGAAGTCATCTGACTTCAGGCCTAAGGAGGGCCTGAAGTCAAATGACTTCAGGCCCTCCAATCAAAATCTATTAAACTATAATATATTAATATAATATATAACATTTAATTAATATAATAAATAATATTTGACTTTTATATATATATATATATATATATATATATAATTCGTTT
This sequence comes from Boesenbergia rotunda, assembly GCA_024364735.1. NCBI lineage: Eukaryota > Viridiplantae > Streptophyta > Magnoliopsida > Zingiberales > Zingiberaceae > Boesenbergia > Boesenbergia rotunda. The sequence goes on along the minus strand of JAGFNQ010006335.1, from coordinate 681,080 downwards.
TTAATATAATGGTCATTTTATATTAATTAGAATTCTTCTCGTAAAATAGTCTTTCTCTATGATTTTTATTGTGATTTCAAAAATATAAAGAGATGTTTCTTTACATTTTAGACTTACGTAAAAAACCCTATCATAACACATGATTTCAATTCGACGCAGGGCCTGAAATCATTTATTTTCAGGCCCTGAGTTATTTCTATTTCAGGCCCATGCTGGGCCTGAAACAAAATATTTCAGGCCCACGCTGGGCCTGAAATAAAATATTTCAGGCCCACGCTAGGCCTGAAATAAAATATTTCAGGCCCCGTGTGGGCCTGAAATCAACTTCAACTTTTTTTTATTTTTTTATATATTAATATATTTAATAATATTATTAAATATATTAATTTATATTAATCAAATATAAAAAAATTAATTATTTATATTTTTAAAAATTATTAAATTATTAAAATGATCTCTGTATATATTTGAAATCACGTTTGATGAGATATCTTTTTAATTGAAATATTTTTTCGGTTTTTATCTTACGTTTTTATCCGATTCCATAATATATTATTTCAAAATAAAAAATCTGAAAAAATCTTTTCAAATGTCTCGGAATTCGTTATTAAGAATGAGAAAGAGAAAGAGAAAGAGAATGACATGCAGTACTTTGGCAGGAGGGGTATAAGAGGAAGTTCACTAAAATAAGTGCGTTATTTGGTAATAATGAAACCATGGTACGTCTTTTGGTAAATACCAATTTTTGGGTACGCCCTTTGGTAAATTGCCGAAAGTAAAAAAAAAAACGTTTGAATTATTGTTGTTTGATTTTAACACACCCAAACAAGATTTATAATTTTAGTTAATATTTCAATTATTTTTATTTTGTCAAATATTTTTTATACGTAAAATATATTAATACATAAAAAAGAAGAAAAAAATAATTGTAGTTAACCATACTTTGAATGTTCATCTGATTAAGATTTAACACTCTATCATCAAAATTATATTAATTGATAGTCAACCATATCAGATACTACACTATATAAAATATAACGAATACTTTACCTTAGTATCGATATCATGAACAGGGCGACTCAAGACGGCCATTAAAGTTTATGTCTAGAGCCCTATTTTATTAGACCCCCAAGAGCTCTAATATTCTAATATTATTTATTTTAATTTAATTATTTTTTAATTACATATTTTATTTTTTTAAAACTATTAAACACTTCCTCTTTCATACTGATATCTTATTTAAAAAAAAACTCAACCGACTCTTCTTTATTGCAAATTGATCTCTAAAAAAAAAAATACTCCATTCCCTCTCTCGCAGCCGGCGGTGATCTCACATTATTCCCCTCCCTCATGGTAATCCCACGTCCTTTCCCTTCCTTGCTGATGATCCTGCGCTCTTTCCCTCCCTCGTTAGTGATACCACTCCTTTCCCTTCTCTCACTAGTAATCCAACTCTCAAAGAATGTCTTTCTCATCTCTCATTGGTGATCTCTTTGTTTGTGCAATCGATCTAAGGTCAATGTTGCCCAAGTTGATCAAGCTCGGGTTGACTCGAGTTTGGATTTGATATTTGATCAATATGTTAGTAAGATGTCAAGTTAAGGTTGATCGAATACTTAACGATGTCAAAAGTCCAAGTGGTTACAATCTTTGGACGACGGTTGAAGCATACTATCAAATACTTCTTTGTTGTACGCGGAGACACTACAACAATCTTTGAAAAATTTAGAAATAGAGTAGGAAATTAAATACTAGTTGTCGTTGATTGATGTGACATTTAGGGAGCCTTAGTTATGACTAAAGGTGCCCTCAATGGGTAAAAGATTATCCACGTAACAATGGTAGTCTCTAATAGCTACTATTAATTTAGGGTGTCCTACAACCAACCGAGGGCGTTAGAGTTTCAAACTAGAGTGCCCTCAATAACTATAGCGCCCTCAGTCGAAACTGAGGTGCCTTAGTTGTGTTTGACCGTAGTTTTAAACTATGCACCCGAAGCGCCCTCAAATAGACTTGAGACACCTTAGGTCTTTGAGATCAACTTCCAAGTTAATCTTTTATACTCCTGTATGCTTGGGTGATGCTCCGATTGCCTGGAGTTGAGCTCATCCGAACCCAATTTTAACCTTCTCCTCGAACAGACTTCCTCCCCAGCTTTTCATCTCTCCGATGTCGTGTCTGCCCTTGTCATCCGCCGGTATATTCTTTCACAGCTTTCTCATCCCTCGGATGCACCAAGTCCATCATCTCCCTTCCCATATCATCCTTCTAGCTCGTTGTGTCTTCTGCTCGACTTTTTATGTTCCTAAGTTCCTGTTGTTGGGACCGGGTGCATATTGACAAGGATACGGGTTCGTAAATTTTAAAATATTTACGTGCAGCGAAAGAATTAGCATAAATAATTTCTCAAATTATTTTAACCACGTATCTAGCATGCGACCTTATGATGTGTGGACATGATCATAAATTAAAATTTTACAGAAAAGTAAACTAATTTACTTTATACCTCGCGTAACTTGAAGTAAGGAACGAGATCCAACCGTAGCGTCCCTTGGAAGCTTCGCCTCTATTCGCGTCCACGTCGAGTTCTCTTCGGGATGACTTCGCAAAGCCATGAGTTTTGTGCCGACGAGAACTACTAGATTCTCTAAAGACACAACTAGAATATCAAGAGAGAGATATGGAAACTAACCACCAAGTAACGGAATCAAGATTCCGTGAAGGGAGGAAGGAGACGCGACCCGCTTCGTCTTGGTGATGGCTCACGGCTAGGGAGGTGGCGCCGGCCCTAGAGGGAGAAAGTGGCGCCGACCCTAGAGAGAGAAGGGGCGCCGACCCTAGAGAGAGAAGGGGTGGGCGCCGGCCCTAGAGAGAGAGAGAGGGAGAGAATGAGAGAGAGAGAGAACTTCTTAATCTCTTGATTAATTGGAATTCAAGGCATGTCTTTGGTTCCTTTATATAGTAGTCTCTCCATTGCCAAGTCTCCCTTTTAACGGAATTAACAGAATAAATTTTCATAAGAAATTTATCTTATAACTTTTCTTATGAATTATTCTGTTATGCCTAGTTTTATTACAACTAACTTTATAATAAAACAAATACATCTCTCCTTTTAATTATGGAATAAAATTTGTATAAAATTTTCTTATCATGGAAAAATCAATTCATAATTGATTTTATAAATTAAAATTAAACCAATTCATGGTTCATTTTAATTTCCATAAAAAGAATAAATTTCTACAATTTTCTTTATATAAATTTCTTTATATAAATCTCTTTATATAAATTAATTTATTTATCCATAATTTTATAAAACAAATCGTACTTGATTTATTTTATAATTTAAACCAATTAAATTGGTTTCCCTCTTTAATGTGGCCGGCCAAACCAAAGAGGGTGGGCACCCTCTTTGGCCGGCCACACCAAGTCAATCTCCTCGCGAATTAAACTCATTTAATTCGCCCAATAAGCCTTCAAAAGACTTAGCCATTTTAAGCTTCCCATGCGCCTCTGATAAATACAGATTCGACTTATTTCTCTTGATCGGAAAATTTAATTTTCAACTCGTTTTAAATCCCTCGGATTACTCGTAGTGCTTGTGACTAAATAGACTTTCGATTTATGTTGGCCGTCTATAATTCATCAATCATAGAATGATCATGAGTGGCACCTAGTAGTACATCATGATCCCCAATTAATCGAAAGATCAACGGTTCACCTCAGAAATTATTCTGAAACCCTTCAGCAGCTCTAATGAATCGTGCCTCATTCCCTTCACCATCTTATACCCACTTGGTTCAGGACATAGTCTGTGTGTGTCAGTCCCCACTAGGCTGACTACGTCACACCTAGCCGAAGAAATGTTCTCTCGTCCTTTGGATTTCTAATTACTCTCATGTATTTAAGAGACTCATACTCTAAACATGACGTTCTCTGGCCAGAGGCTTTGAGTAACAATCCGACGATAGGCCTTGGGTATACATCTCCTCGCAAGGAGTGGTGAATCCTTTGTAGGCTGTTCAAACATCTTCGGGCACTTCGGCTTATACCCAACCATCCTGGGTCCATACCTCCTTGGAGATGCTTGCTTAAGATGTTAAAGTATAAGTCTCCATGACCAAGATGACTTGAACACCGCAAGTCAAAGGAACATCGCACTTAAGCTGCAGTAAGGACTTCACTGACATGTCTATGTATAGACTACCATGTGAAGTTTTACAGCTAGTCACTCCAATGAACTAGTTCCCTTAACTAGCATCCATGTTTATCTCCGGACATCCCAATGTCACCAGCCAGTGAGAATCAGCTGATTAAAGAATAACCCATGCTAGTCTCAATAGAATTGATAGTGTCCGTATTTATCAATTCATCGACTAGGGATATTTTCAATACTTCACAATTGCACATGTAGAGATAATCACTAGTTGTGATTCCATCACAAATTCTCTCATGCTGTGAATTGTATTGCGGACATTCAGTAGATGAGTTTAAGATCTCAATCAAATATACAAACATGTATACTCAAATAGTGAATTTTCATTTATTAAAATAAATATTTACAATCATAAGGCGATTGCCTTAGGACACTTCTCTCATATTACTAACAAACTCCCACTTGGCCTAATGCCAATCGCTACGGTATCCAATACCATAGGCTCTAACATGACCCTCAAACTTGCTCTGAGGGAAGGCCTTAGTTAAAGGATCCGCTAAATTCCTTTCAGTGGGAATTTTCTCAATTTGTATATCATTCCTACTTATAATCTCTCTGATCAGATGATAGCGGCGAAGCACGTGTTTGGATCGCTGATGAGACCTTGGTTCCTTTGCTTGTGCAATAGCTCCATTGTTGTCGCAGTAAACCGGCACTGCTTCATCAATGGTTGGAACCACACCAAGTTCGGAGACAAACTTCTTGATCCAGACCGCTTCCTTTGCTGCTTCCGAAGCTGCGATATATTCCGCTTCCGTGGTAGTATCCGCTACGGTGTCTTGTTTGGAACTCTTCCAACTTATTGCGCCTCCATTCAAAGTAAATACGTATCCAGACTGAGATTTGGAGTCATCCTTATCTGTCTGGAAACTGGCATCTGTATAACCACGTATTACCATATCTCCTTCTCCATATATTATGTAAAATCCGAGACTTTAGAGGCCTGAAAGTTTAATGTAGCTAACTTAAGGCTTTGGAGGGTTTAATGGGTTTAATACCCATCTTAGGAGGGATGAGAACGCTTAAAGGCATTATTTAAGTGGTATGGTTAAAAATAAATGAAAATTTATGGGTTAAATTTCAAAAGGGGTGCATTAATTAAATCCCTTCTTTGTCTTTTTTTTCCATTGCTCGATGTTTCTGCCCAAATCGCTCGAGCGGCGATTTGCATCTCCCTTTTCCTCTTCCTCTTCTTTTCATCATCTTCTCCACTTCCTCTTTCGACCGAGCGTTTGATCGCCGTCCTCTCTGAAGTACGTCAGAGGGTGATGGGAGCGGGCCTCTGACCTCGTCCTTTCCATGTGTTTTGGCCCCAAGTGGAGCGGTCGTCGATGATAGCCGGTGCGGCTTCGATTCTCTGTCGTGATAGATGTAAGCGATGATTCCTCCGGTGTTGTAATAGATCTTCTCGTAATAGTATTGATCAATCTTTGTTTTCTTGGGATTGCTCATGGCCGCCGCCGCCGATCCAACGAGGATCGGTACCGTTGGAGCTTGTCCCTACACCGAGGGATAGGGAGAGGATTGAGGAAAGCTACTTGAGGGGTTGCTCCATTGGAAACAAAGTGGTAGTAGAATTCGTTGATTCGAGTAGAGACTTCTTGCCGGCCAACACTAAGGTAAGATTTGATTCCATGTATTGGGTTTTGATGATCTTTAGGGCTGCGGAAGTTTATCTTTGTCGATGGATCTGCGCTTTGAAATCGAATTTGGGATCCTGCCATTAGTTCCTCTTTGATCTCAGATGGTTGATATTGATAGTGTTGAGATTGTTAGCAGATTATTAGATCTAGGATTAGAATCAAATCCTATAGGTTGAGATGGTGAGGAATGCTCTGCTCGTGGCTTTTGAATGCACTGTTTTGAGTTCTGGAGTGATTGGCGTGTAGGTCGGTTCTGTAGCAGTCTTTGATTTCCGTCGAGAGCTATTTAGTTTGTATTCTATGTTTGGAGTTGAATATACATATTGATGCATGTTTGGGTGGAGCTTGCCGTGTGCTTCCTCTTGGGATAGATATCCTATTCAAGCTAGAGTCTTTGCTGATTTTATCGAGTGTTAGTGGTGCTAGGAGATTGATCCATTTGAGGTATGCTTTATTTTGGAGAATTAATCCTCCACCGTTAATCTTGTGGACCGATCTGGATTTGTTGTTGGATTAGATTTGGGAGACTTTGATATGAGTTAACCGTGAGTTACCATTGTGGTTTAATGTTACGATCTTGGAGTGAATTAAGAGTGGGTCCACGAGTTGGATCATGGGTTTGGGTTTGGACTAAATATAAACCTGAACCCAGTCTCGATAGTTTGGATGAATCATTCGATTAGGTTTAGTTAAATGATTACAATGGTCGAGATTAAGCCCAGTACGATTTAGAGATTTATTTGGTTAGCCACTTATTGTTAGGTAGATAGCTAAAATATGTTTTGTCTATGATACAGGACACTGATCGGTTGTGGAGATCTTGGACGGGGATCCTTTGCGCGCACAGGCTATTATATCGGAGGCGGGTATCTCTAACTCTTCTTTTAGAATTGTCACAGATATATATATATATACTTGATAGACTTGTTTAGCAATAGCGTAATAAATTGTGGCATGACTCTTATATTTGTTTTGTTGATGTTGTTTGTGCCACAATTGACTTGTGATACCTATACCTTTAGGACTTAGGTTATGGTGCATTATCCACGAACCTTGCATATCATGTCGATATAGGTGGACTAGATAGTGGATGCTATTTGACCAGGGTTATGCATCATCGTGCACTGTGCATCACTGTCGAGCAGGGGCCCTTTTTGGGTGAGCTAGGTCGACAGTCATACTGACCTACCCATACGGCCACTCATGGGTTAGTGGTTGACGGAGTATTGGGTAGTGTGCTCTGTGCTGCTCCGCTCATGCACTCATGGGTTAGTGAATCGGAACGTGATAGCAGGCAGATGTCCCTCCTTGCGTTGTCCAGATACCAGGAGATGAGAGGGAGATATCTCTCCCCCATTATATACATGGGGTAGGGGTAACACTTAGACAGAGATGTCCTCCACAGATGACCTTAGGCTGATAGAGACATCGCTAGGATATGCCTTGGAGTAGGGGTGTTACACCGGCAGCATTCCGTCTACTCGATCGCTCAGGAGTAGTGATGGCAGAGTATGGACGACAGTCACAACCCTACGTCGGAGGGTGGCCTCCGCTCAGCTTACTCTCGTACATAAGTGACGATGTCTGACCGACGGCAGGGGTGACCAGATCATGTCATTGCACTTTGTGTGTTCGTTTATTTTGCCCTTACTTGTGCTTGTTTATACTTGATGTTGTATATGATTGACATGCGCTTACAGGAGACCCTTCTGTCTGGTCTTGGCGACTCTGCTACTTTGGTATGGTAGTTATTATTATGCTCTTGCAGTTGTTCTTATTCCTGCCTATGCACGTGTTATTTCGGTGGTCTATTACCCTGTTGCTATCTTAGAGTATCTTGTATATATATGATGAGATATTCGCTGAGTTTTATTACTCATACCGTTAGCTCCTTGTTTTTATTTCAGGATGATTGACTGGAGCGTGTCCGACAGCCTGTCCCAGTTCGCGTACTTGTCGAGAGGTCTTCGAGGTTTATCGTCTAGTTTGTTGCTAGTATTTTCTATTGTTTTCTTTCGCTGTTGCTTTTGTGTTGGATTTGGTCTTACTATACGGCAGTATAGTTGTACGTTTGTGAGACCTTTATGTTTTGTGTTTTATCGTAAGTCGGACCGATCCGCAGTCAGGTATGATTTACCCGGTTTTATATTATATTTCTGTCTTGATTTGAGGCCTGAGGCCATTTTAACTGCGTGGTTGTGTTTTATGTGATGTGTATGTGTGAATTGTCCGCCGGACAGGGGAGGTGCTGTCCGATTTTCTATTGGATTAGCGGCTCCTGGGGTCTCGAGGCGTGACATATTAGGAACACATCCTTAGTTCTTCTTAAGTACTTAAGGATTGTCTTGACAGCCGCCCAATGATCCATTCCTGAATCCGACTGGTATCTGCTTGTGACGCTCAGAGCATACGATACATCGGGCCTTGTACATAACATAGCATACATGATAGATCCTATCGCGGATGCATAAGGAATCTTATTCATGCAAATCCTCTCGTCTTCTGTGCGCGGACACATAAACTTTGAAAGGTTGATCCCATGCCTGATGGGAAGGTAACCTTTCTTGGATTCCGACATGCTAAACTTTTTTAGCACTCGGTCTATATATGTAGACTGCAAAAGACCAAGCAATCGTTTTGATCTATCTCTATAGATTCTAATCCCAAGGATATAGGTTGCTTCTCCCAGGTCTTTCATGGAGAAAGTTTTGGACAACCAAATTTTAACTGTCTGTAAGACTGATATATCGTTTCCTATAAGTAATATGTCATCGCCATATAATACTAGGAATACGATTGCACTCCCACTAACCTTCTTGTACACACAAGGTTCGTCAGGATTTTGTGAGAAATCAAACTTTTTGATTGTCTCATCAAAACGGATGTTCCAGCTCCTGGATGCTTGCTTTAGTCCATATATGGATCGTCGAAGCTTGCATACTTTGGTTTTATCAACCGATGTGAAACCTTCAGGTTGTATCATGTATACATCCTCAAGCAGGTTTCCATTAAGGAAAGCTGTTTTCACATCCATTTGCCATATCTCATAATCATAATGAGCTGCTATGGCCAGGAGCATCCGAATGGATTTAAGCATAGCTACTGGCGAATAGGTTTCGTCATAATCAATTCCTTGTTTCTGACGATATCCTTTTGCCACTAATCTAGCCTTAAAGGTAACAACATTACCTTCCATGTCGGTTTTCTTCTTGAAAACCCACTTGCACCCTATGGGCTTAATCCCTTCAGGTGGGTTAACCAAGTCCCATACTTGATTTTCGTACATGGAATCCATTTCCGACTTCATGGCTACAAGCCATTTGTCCCTTTCTGAACTTTTCAGAACATCTTCATAACTGATAGGTTCGTCATCGCTTATGAGTAACACGTCGTTCGATTCACTTATGAGAAATCCGTATCTCTCTGGAATATTGTGTGTTCTATCAGACCTACGAAGAGGTGGTATTGTTTTAGGTTCTACTGATAGCTCATCATTATGAGTTATTGGTTGTGGGTCTAGACTAGGTGTCTCTTTAATGTCTATTGGAGTTTCTTGAACTTCATCAAGTTCAATGCCACTCCCACTGTTTTCTTGTAAAAGAAATTCTTTTTCCAGAAATACAGCATGGCTTGAAACAAACACCTTTTATTCCAAGGGATGATAGAATTGGTAACCCTTTGTTTCCTTAGGGTATCCAATAAATAGACATTTATCAGACTTAGCATCCAATTTGTCTGATACAGTCCGCTTCACATAAGCAGGACAATCCCATATCTTAAGGTGAGTTAAGTGGGGTTTCTTACTATTCCACCTCTCATATGGGGTTTCTTACTATTCCACCTCTCATATGGAGTAGTAGACTACCTTGGTCGGGACTCTGTTTAGCAAGTAAACAGCTGTCTTAAGTGCATATCCCCAAAAGGATTTTGGAAGAGTTGCATGATTCATCATGGATCTAACCATATCCATCAAGGTTCGGTTACGCCTCTCAGATACACCATTATGCTGTGGTGTATACGACGGAGTCCATTGAGACAATATCCCATTGTCCCTAAGATAATCTTGAAACTCTTGACTCAAGTATTCACCACCCCGATCGGATCGAAGTATCTTAATACTTTTGCCAAGCTGTTTCTCTACTTCATTTCTGAACTCTTTGAATTTCTCAAAAGCTTCAGATTTGTGTTTCATCAAGAACACATACCCGAATCGTGAGTGATCATCGATAAAGGTGATGAAGTAGCTATAGCCTCCTTGTGCAAGAGTTGATATTGGTTCACATACATCAGTATGTATTAGACCAAGCAATTCTCCCACTGGATTACCCTTTCCGGAAAAGGGTAATTTGGTCATCTTGCCTTTTAAGCATGATTCGCATGTATCAAATAAACCAGGTTCAAATGATTCCAGAATTCCACATCGGTGTAATTCGGTCATACGTTTCTTACTTACATGGCCAAGACGACAATGCCATGTGTAGGAGTCTATTCGATTATCTATTCGAGCACGTTTGTTGCTAACTTCGATATTGAAAACGTCACCGGATAAATCTAACATGTAGATACCATTGCACAAAGTTCCGGTCCCATAAAGAACACCATTTAAAGTTATGTAACAACAATTGTTACTAAAAGTTAAATGATAACCCTTTTCATTCAAACATGAAATAGATACAATGTTCTTTATTAACGAAGGAACAAAATAACAATTATCCAATTCTAAGACACGTCCAGTAGGGAGCTTTAGCAAATATGTTCCGATGGCAACAGCAGCAATCTTTGCTTCATTTCCAACTTACAAATTCGCTTCTCCCTTGACGAGTCTTCTTCTATTCCTTAGCCCTTGTATGTCATTACATATATGTGAGCTACACCCAGTATCAAGTACCCAGGTGTTTGAGGAAATAGAGTGACATTTAATAACGAAGATACCTGAAGAGGATGGGGCATCAGATGCCTTCTTCTTCAAGGACTCAAGATAAACCTTGCAGTTTCTTCGCCAGTGACCCTCCTTGCCACAGTGATGGCAAGTGCCTTTTGGGGTCTCTTCAGTCTTTTTGGCCTTTTTCTTCTTTCCCTTATTCTATTCTTTGGCCTTCATCTTAGAACCTTTCTTCGAGGAACCAACTAACAGTACCGTCTTCTGATCCTGCTTCACAGAAGGCTCTACAGTCTTCAGCAGGTTGAGCAACTCAGGAAACTGGTCTGGAGTTGCATCTTCAGGAGGATGGTTAGGAAGTTGTTCTTCAAGGACATAAGCAAGCTTCTCTGCCTTGAGGACTATCCTCAGGTTTCGAAGCCAGTCCATGAAGTTTGGTCCGGTCAGTTTATTGGTGTCCAAAATGGAACGCAAATTCAAAGAAGACATGATCGAGTGATTATCCTAGAAATACAAATTGAGCTTATGTGAGAAGAATGATAAAGAATGCATCAACATACATTAATTAAATCCTATTTATTTTTCGAATTGAATAACCCTTTTTATCAATTCGGGAGATCGTAGGAACATATCCAAATAGGTTGATATCTAACCATAGATAAGAACAACCATGGTTGTGACCATCAAATTATTCTTAGCTATGAAGGTAGGTAATTATACCAATTACATATCACATATATGTAACTATCACTTTATGCTATCAACTAATTGAATGTTTGCATAAATCATTGGGTTGTTAACTCATTAACTGTATGCAACAATATACATAACACCCAACTGCACCTCTCTTTACATCGACCTTGGCTGTGGCACAACAAATCGATGCTCCAAGCTTAAGGCAGACCCATTAATCAAGAAATAGTTTTAATATGGTTGAAGCTCATTCAACCGTTTAGTCAGGCTTGGATGTGTCCAACAACCAAAACTAAGGATTGACCTCTGACTCCAACTATATTATTCATAAACTAATTCCATGGTTTGAACATGTTGAGGTTCAAGCCGGGCATGGATGTGTCCATCAACCCAAACGAGAAACAAAACTCTGGTTCTAACCATATTAATGGAATGTGTTAGCCTTAATATTTTGTAAGGGGTTTTGGGTCTCATCCTTTTCTTTCTAAGCACATTCATGACATATAATTATGTCATGTACTAATGATTTCCTTAATAAAGTATGTATGTGACTTAATTTATCAAGTCTCATTAATTGAATTAGGAACCGGATTTCCTAATTCTAGTTTCATACTTTATTCAACGAATTGTTTTGGGAAACAATTTCCTAAATTGTCATAATCAATTTCGGAAATAATATGTTTAAGACTTTGATTTCTCTAAATCAAATCTTATTAAATTAAGAGACAGATTCCCTTAATTCAACCACATATTATTTTCATGAAAATCTCTTTTAAGAAAACTCTATAGGAAACCATTTTCCTAATTAATTTTGGAGACAACAATATGTAAGAGCATCACCTCTTAAATCAAATAAGGAAATTATCCTAAATTTTCAAGATTTAATCACATATTTTATTTATGGATTAATTAATTACAACAAATTGTTTTCTAAGGGTGGCTCCCCGAGGCTCAGATACCCAAAGAAAAGAAATTTGTCGTAAATCCAATTTGGTCCGCTCTCCGAGGCGTAACCAAATTAAACATGACAATTTTATTCAAAATGGGAAATTAAATTACAACAACTAACTTTAAATTGGACGGCTCCCCGAGGCTCAATCCAAAATAAAGAATTTTGTTAATAATTTAAAACCAATTCGAATTTAATTGTCAATTAATAATCCATAAATTTGTCTAGACTTTCTTGAAAGAAAGTGCCCAAAATTGTGAGATTTCATAATAGGTTTTCAGAATAACTGTAAGTTTCTGGTACAAAGAAAACTTACATATTTCCGAAATTAGAAAATTTCCAAAATAGGAAATTTCCAAAATTGGAAAGTTTCCAAAGATGGGAAGTTTTTCACAATTATCATAAAATTTCAGAAACTAGGATATTTCAAAAGTTTGCGAAATTTCATGAGGATATCCAAACTTTGAAATTCCTAAATCTAAAATTTATCATAATTTGAAAGTTTCCATAATTGGAAAATTTTCCAAAATTGAGATTATGACAAAGTTTTCCGCAAAACAATTATATGATTATGTCGAACACTAACCGGCTCTGATACCACTGTTGGGACCGGGTGCATGTTGACAAGGATACGGGTTCGTAAATTTTAAAATATTTACGTGCAGCGAAAGAATTAGCATAAATAATTTATCAAATTATTTTAACCACGTATCTAGCATGCGACCTTATGATGTGTGGACGTGATCATAAATTAAAATTTTGCAGAAAAGTAAACTAATTTACTTTATACCTCGCGTAACTCGAAGTAAGGAACGAGATCCAACCGTAGCGTCCCTTGGAAGCTTCGCCTCTACTCGCGTCCACGCCGAGTTCTCTTCGGGATGACTTTACAAAGCCACGAGTTTTGTACCGACGAGAACTACTAGATTCTCCAAAGACACAACTAGAATATCAAGAGAGAGATATGGAAACTAACCACCAAGTAACGGAATCAAGATTCCGTGAAGGGAGGAAGGAGACGCGACCCGCTTCGTCTTGGTGATGGCTCACGGCTAGGGAGGTGGCACCGGCCCTAGAGGGAGAAAGTGGCGCCGGCCCTAGAGAGAGAAGGGGTGCCGGCCCTAGAGAGAGAAGGGGTGGGCGCCGACCCTAGAGAGAGAGAGGGAGAGAATGAGAGAGAGAGAGAGAACTTCTTAATCTCTTGATTAATTGGAATTCAAGGCTTGCCTTTGGTTCCTTTATATAGTAGCCTCTCCATTGCCAAGTCTCCCTTTTAACGGAATTAACGGAATAAATTTTCATAAGAAATTTATCTTATAAATTTCCTTATGAATTATTCCGTTATGCCTAGTTTTATTACAACTAACTTTATAATAAAACAAATACATCTCTCCTTTTAATTATGGAATAAAATTTGTATAAAATTTTCTTATCATGGAAAAATCAATTCATAATTGATTTTATAAATTACAATTAAACTAATTCATGGTTCATTTTAATTTCCATAAAAAGAATAAATTTCTACAATTTTCTTTATATAAATTTCTTTATATAAATTAATTTATTTATCCATAATTTTATAAAACAAATCGCACTTGATTTATTTTATAATTTAAACCAATTAAATTGGTTTCCCTCTTTAATGTGGCCGGTCAAACCAAAGAGGGTGGGCACCCTCTTTGGCCGGCCAGACCAAGCCAATCTCCTCGCGAATTAAACTCATTTAATTCGCCCAATAAGCCTTCAAAAGACTTAGCCATTTTAAGCTTCCCATGCGCCTCTGATAAATTCTGATTCGACTTATTTCTCTTGATCGGAAAATCCAATTTTTAACTCGTTTTAAATCCCTCGGATTACTCGTAGTGCGTCTGACTAAATAGACTTTCGATTTATGTTGGCCGTCTATAATTCATCAATCATAGAACGATCATGAGTGGCACCTAGTAGTACATCATGATCCCCAATTAATCGAAAGATCAACGGTTGACCTCAGAAATTATTCTGAAACCCTTCAGCAGCTCTAATGAATCGTGACTCATTCCCTTCACCATCTTATACCCACTTGGTTCAGGATATGGTCTGTGTGTGTCAGTCCCCACTAGGCTGACTACGTCACACCTAGCCCAAGTAATGTTCTCTCGTCCTTTGGATTTCTAATTACTCTCATGTATTTAAGAGACTCATACACTAAACATGTCGTGCTCTGGCCAGAGGCTTTGAGTAACAATCCGACGATAGGCCTTGGGTATACATCTTCTCGCAAAGAGTGGTGAATCCTTTGTAGGCTGTTCAAACATCTTCGGGCACTTCGGCTTATACCCAATCATCCTGGGTCCACACCTCCTTGGAGATGCTTGCTTAAGATGTTAAAGTATAAGTCTCCATAACCAAGATGACTTGAACACCGCAAGTCAAAGGAACATCGCACTTAAGCTGCGGTAAGGACTTCACTGACATGTCTATGTATAGACTACCATGTGAAGTTTTACAGCTAGTCACTCCAATGAACTAGTTCCCTTAACTAGCATCCATGTTTATCTCCGGACATCCCAATGTCACCAGCCAGTGAGAATCAGCTGATTAGAGAATAACCCATGCTAGTCTCAACAGAATTGATAGTGTCCGTATTTATCAATTCATCGACTAGGGATATTTTCAATACTTCACAATTGCACATGTAGAGATAATCACTAGTTGTGATTCCATCACAAATTCTCTTATGCTGTGAATTGTATTGCGGACATTCAGTTGATGAGTTTAAGATCCCAATCAAATACACAAACATGTATACTCAAATAGTGAATTTTCATTTATTAAAATAAATGTTTACAATCATAAGGCGATTGCCTTAGGACACTTCTCTCATATTACTAACACCTATACACTTTGACACAAGGATCAAATACCACAGGACCAAACTTGATTTGATTGACCACATTAAAATCAACTCAAGATACTTACAGCTACTACAACATGTAGTAACTACTCAATAATAACTACTATAATTGTGTAGTAAATTTTTAAAAATCATAACTTTTGACTTAGATATTAAAATGAGACGAATTTTTTTAATTGAAGCTCGTTCAAAAATTTATAATTCAAAAACCAATCGACTCATTCTGATTTTTGAGTCAAAAATTATGGGTTTAAAAAGTTTGTTACGTTATAGAAAGTTATTAGCTGCTACAAATATATTATAGCAGCTATTGTCGAATAGTTGCTATATATTGTAGTAGGTACTATCAAGTAACTACTATACAATTATATAGTTGTAGTAAAATTTGAAGATTATAACTTTTGACTCGAATGTCACCATGAGACAATTTTTTTAGTTGAAACTCGTTGATCTATAACATTTTTAAAAAAAAGATTGTCCCAATGTAAATTTTTCTTGTACCGTTATACTTCTTCTCCGGATATTTTTTCGATCAGTGAATATATTGATAGCTTGTAAGTTGTAAGTCTCCTTGGTCTATCAGTCCTTTTATTCTCTATACAAGGCCCATTCAAAATTTTCAAGGTAAACTTTTTTCGATATAGACGGTATACCATACCAAATTTTGATATATCAAAATTTTCGATGTGAAACTCATATCATACCGAAAATTTGGTATACCGAAACTTTGGTATACCAAATTTTCGGTACAGTATCGGTATAAATTTTTTTATACCAAATGTTTTCATATTGGTATAGGAATTTAGTATCGATATACCCACTAACCTAGCTCTAGAAAGAAGAGGATTTAAGTGGGTGGTAGTAGCACTTTAGGCCGAAGATGGAACGAGAAGAATAAGCACTCAAAATAGGAGGCTACCATCTTTTATGGCCTCACAGCAAACAAAAGCAATATTTAAATAGTTTTCACCAAATGCGGAGTTGAATTAATTTACTGATGTTCATGTGCATCCATATATAATTGTAGTTAATCATTATTTGAGTATGCTTAATTGTAGTTAATTATTATTTGAGCATGCTCAAATGGATCGATGTATCAATAATTAGTATTCTAAAAGTCATTTGTTTATTACAATTATTAAAGTTAAAATCCAAAATGTTTTGTGCATCAAAATTGCTTAATGTAATTAATTCTATCATCAATTAATTTGAAAATTCTAGATATATATTTGTTAATATTTAAATTATATTTTGCTTTTGTTTCCTTAGATTTGCATTGTGAATTATGACGGGTGCTTCGGAAGGAGTCGTCGGCGATGGCCAGTCACTGAGGCTCAACTCCTACGGAGATGACTACGTCGTCAATGAACCTGAGGATCCTGTGAGAATAACACAAGCGTTAGGGGACACGCCGGCAGGGGTCCGGAGGAGTCCACTCCGACGCTCAAATTAGGAGGGTGTCTGAATGGTGGTGAGAAAGAAAGACAAAATGTAAAGATGATAGGTTGCAACCCCCTTACCGGAGGGGTTGAAGTTCCTTTTATATTGGGGTTGGCAGACTGGTCGTGGCTCCTTTATTGTCGCCACGTTTTCGATATTCAAGCCGCGCCCCCCGCTTTTGGTGATAAAGGGGTTATCCTTTGAAATAGTTTGCGTTATTATCACTCTTTAGTTGCGGCACTCGGGGCTCCCGAGGTCGGCGATTGCGAGGACTCCACCTCCCGAGGTGGGCTCGGGGGTCTTCGAATGCGATATCTCCTGAGATACTCTTGGGGCCCTACCTCCCGGGGGGGGCTTCCATGCGAGATCCTTGGCCTGACCTTCCCGAGCGCGCCCCCCGAAAAAAGGGGGCCCGGGGCCCGAGAAAAGAGGTTATGCTATGTCCCTGGCTTCTTCATCCCGTGTACTGGGCCCGGGCTTTCCAGCCCCATCACAAGTCCCTCCCTTCAAGTCTGATCGAAGGAAGTGTGGCTGACTGATCGGATTGGTACCGGGATAAAGAAGTTGCGTTCACCTAGATCTGTGTCGTTACGCCCGTTCTTACCATAAGCAGGGGAGCCTCTTTGGATCGTATCTGTCTCACCCAGGGTTATTAGGAACCCCCCTTTCGATGTCTTCTTCTTTTCCCGAAAAGGCTTCTCCGTTTCCTGAAGGTTCGTAATGGCGTCCCTCTTTCCGAGATTAAAAGCGCATGCCTTTCTATCTGGAGGGTAATGGGATGTTCGCGCGAATGCCTCATTGCCACGTATTACAACGGCTACCCTCCCAAGTCCCTCTAGTCGTGGGCTGGTCCAGCTGGCTCTCGCCGATCGGCTGTCTGGGCGAGGCGGTTCCTAGCTTTCCACGCGTCCTATCCCCATTGTGCTTAGGCGGATGCCTGCCGAGATATAAGAGGGGAAGAGCCAGCGCCGGCGTCCATTTCTGGTTCTGCGATTGGGTGTACTTCGTCCTCCTCCCTGCAAGGCTTCTTCTATGCGTGAGTAATCCATCTTCTTCTCCTTTCTGTCTAGGGGTCATGGAGGGCTATCGGGCGGAGTGGTACGAATCCGCCTCTTCGAGAGTGAGGCCCGAGGCCTTGCAAGCGGCCATCAAGACATATGGGGTTCCGGCGAGATGGCGATGGTCATCCCTAAAGTGGACCAGAAACCCGTGGAGCCCCCAACCGGCATGCTGACCTTCTTCTTAGGGCAGATGGAGCTAGGGGTTCGTTTTCCTATCCCCCCTTCTTCGCGAACATAACTTCCTATTTTAACATTCCATTGCACCAGATGGCTCCCAATGCCTTCGCCCAGATGGGGGGGCATATATCATTTTCAAGCTTTTCGGTCTCCCTCTGACTCCGCCCCTTTTCCATTCCTTCTTCACTCCGATAGGATCAAGAGGAGTTATTAGCTTCGCGGCCCGTCCGGGTCATAGGTTTTTGGGAGGGTTTCCTTCTTCGCACAAGGGATGGAAGGAGAAGTTCTTCTTCATCAGGCTATCGTTATTGCCCTTCAGCCCCTTGTGTTGGATAGCAGATTTACCAACTCCTCCCTCCTCGGAGAGCTTCCTTCGCAGCCCCGCGTATCATCATGCTAAAGAGGTACTCTAGGGCATGGAGTTCAGCGGCCCGGGGCTGGTTCAGAGCGAAGAGCTTATGTACCAGGCGGGCCTTAGCCCTAAAGTAACGCAGATCAGTCCCTCCCTAGGTATGCCCGTCTCTGTCTTCCACGCACATTGGTGCTGACTGATGCTTTTTCTGTTTGGCTTCTGCAGAGGAAGTCATGTATGCCAAAGCGATGAGTCAGCTCATCAAGTGGGAGGAGGCCAACAAGGAGGCCCTGAATCCTCCTCCGATTGTTTCTGACATTCCTTCCGCCCCCGCCGAGTCCGTCGAGGGGCCCGCTGTCTCGACTCATGGGGTTGCTCCCACCAAGGGGTCGATGTTACTGTTACATCCCCACCAGCCGAAAAGCAAGCGCCCCAGCCCCGCAGGCTGCACCAGTAATGGGTTCCTCCTTCGGGGGCGGCTCTCTTTCAGGCACGAGCAGCCCTGACCGGGGGGGACAAAAAATCTACTTCCTCCGTCACCCCGACGATTATCCGGTCCCTCGGCCGGCAGAAGCGGCGGCTCCCCAAGGGCTTGGGCCCTGCCTGGAAAAAGCGATGTCCCGTCCGCTCCTCTCCTCTGCCTTCGGTGCCTGAGGAAACAACTTCACCTACTGAGGTAGCCTCGCGCGCATCGACCTCGCCTATTTCCATTCCCCAGGTGGCCACCCTGGTGCCCCCTCCCTGCTCCTCCGACCCAGCTATCCTTCCGACGGGTAAGGAGGCGTTGCGTATTCAATTCCGTATGAAACTGGATCGACTAAGGGAGAGATTGGATGCAGCGTTGGAGGCCTCCTTGCAGTCTTCTCCCCTATGCAATCGAAGGAGACTCCGACTGAGAGGGCTTTGCCGGAGGGAATTTCTAATCCTGAAGGGATGGACTCTGATTCCCCCAGTGCGACTACTGAAGCTCCTGCCGTCCAGCAACCTCCCGTTCGCCCGCTCTCTCCGTCGCTCGAGGAGCGGGGCGACGTACCCCGCTCTACAGCTGAGGTAGTCGTGCGAGCCTCTGACGGGCCGCTAGCCAATCTTCGGAAGACCCTTCTGTAGGTGCGAATCATTATGGTTTTGACATATTTTTGGTCTGGCTGCCAATCTTTTGATGTGGTTGCAGGCAGCGGAGGATTGCCGGGTGATCGGTCGGGGCCTGTATTCTGGACCCGAAGTGGAGGTCTTACTCCAACGAGCCCTACAGGCGGAGGCTACCCGGGCCTCGAGCATCAGGCCGGGGTGATGCAGGCCGGCATTAGCAGAGCTCTCCGTGAAGAAGTAGAGTAGCTGAGGAAGCTCGTGCAAGATACGGAGCAAGCTCTCGAGAGCTCTCGGCACCGAGAACGTCTGGCGTCCGAGCGGGCTGTATCGGTTACCCGGGATCTTCTTCGGGTGACGCAGGAGAGAGATCAGCTGTAGGAGAGAGAGAAGAGGCTGTCAGGCCAGATGGAGTTAGACCTCCTACGGGCCATCGACTGTGCCTTTATCCTTGAGGATGACCTGATCCAGGCACGTTCGGACGAGCGAGTTGTGTCGGAGAGACTCCGGGAGGCCTTGGTCGAGCATGACGATATGCCCGCGGAGATTAGGTGGGTAAGGCGTTCTCTGGCGGCTGCTGAGGTCGAGCTTCTTGCCCTTCGTGCTAGCACTTCTAGGACCGAAGCAGCTGAGGCCAATTGGAAGGCGAGGTTCCTGAAGTCGGAGGAGTTCCGTGTGATTATAACTGACCAGGTTATGAAACGCTTGCAGCATGGCTTCCATGGGGCTAATGATACATTGAAGAAGGACCAGCTCCTCCCTCCTAATGTTGATCCAAAGTTGTAACTGCCTCCGAACTAGATAGGGGTTCTTTCTTTTTTTTTTAGGGGCCCCGAGCTCCTGGAACCTGATTTCGGCCCGAGGAGTGGGTCGGGGCCCCGAGCTCCTTGAACCTGATTTCGGCCCGAGGAGCGGGTCGGGTCGTAATAGAAGTAATTTTAAAGTGATTAATTTCCCGCTTCCCTACGGGTGTGCTTTTGCGTACGGGCTCCACCGACGATTGTCTTCGAGGCAAACTCTAAAAATCCTTGCGCCTTGATTTTATGTCTATGGCGGCTCCTCGTAAAAGGTTATTTTCGAACCGTCTTCTCTGTATTATTCGTGATCTCATTGATTGGACCCATTAAGAGTCGTGGGTTTCTAGGCACCGTAAGGGCATGCCAGTCGAAGAGATGCCTGGCGTTATGGCTTCTGCCATGCCTTAACTGCTTGGGGAGAATCTCTGCACTATAAATAGAGGGATGGGGGGAGCCAGCTTTCTCCATCCCTCTGATTTTCGCTTACTTTCCTTTGTTATTACGTGCTTCTTCCATGTCTCTTTTGCAAACCTCCGTGATGCTCTTGGCTGAGGGACTAGACAGGGGTAGAGGTCTTTGTGTCACCCCCTTCGCCGGGAGCATGGTGGAGATGATGCCCGGGGTCTCTCTGAAGATTCTGGGGGTGGTGGACCTCCCGGCTTGTCCGTGGAGTTCGGAAAGGACCTTATGTGGCCCTCCAGGGGGCATAGGGGAGATGACCCATCCTGCGGATCCCCAAGCCCCTGGTCGGTCGATGGTGGTATACCCCACGCACCATCAGCTTCTCATTTTCTCGGGGAAACGAGGGTATCTATGGGGTACGTCGCTACCAGGGACGCCGCGGGTTTCTTGAGAATATTTCCATCTGTTTTGCTGTCCACCCTTGGTATTTTTTCTTGACCTGTACTCGGGTGGCGGCCCGGAGTTGCACCTTCTCGTGCTCCGGAGAGAGATTGCGGTGGCTCACACCCTCTCCCCCTGTTAAGGCAATTCTTCTTTACACCTTTACACACTCCAGGGAGAAATTGTGCCGACTTATACCCCCTCCTCTTTTTTCTGTCTGTTTACGGCGATGGTCGAGGGTGTATTGAGGGGGCCGGACTGCACATGTGTTACTTCAGGCATCAATCTTCATTCTGGATCACCCAGGGGGAGTTCCTGGGCTACTCATGTGTTACCTCAGGCATCCATCTTCGTTCCAGACTACTCGACGGGAGTACCCGAGCTATTCATGTGTTACCTCAGGCATCTATCTTCGCCCTAGATCGTAAAGATGTATATCTTCATGTATCTCTGTATGTAAATAGATGAATACTTTTGGATACTTGTCCTGTATATATGACCTGCCAATGTAGATTTAAGCAGGTCAATTTATGCATATTCTTCTATCCTTTTCTCCCAAGATTTACCACCCAAGTTAATGACCATTTACAAAAATCATCTTTCTTGTATAGCTTGACAATTGATATTAGTGTTATGTATATGATGTTAATTGCAATACTAGGATATGGATAGAGAGTTCCTTCTCCGCATGTCTTACATGGAGATATATAATGAGGAAATAAATTATCTTCTAGTCCCAGAGCATCGTAAATTGCAAATCCATGAAAGCCTCGAGGTAGCCTTCAACCGAAAGTACTTTATCCCATTTACATCATTGATTTTGTTGTATATTTTCTTTGATCTTAATGAATCATCTTGACCATGCTTTGAAGAGGGGTATATATGTTGCTGGTTTAAGAGAAGAGATTGTGACCTGTCCTGAACAAGTTCTTGATTTGATGGAGTTCGGTGAATGTAAGTATTTTCTTGTTCGGCACAATTTTAATTTTTTATTTATTATTTTATTGCTTTTGTGTTCTTGAGGAAAGTTATTAAAGTACATGACATGAGCACCTTTTTTTTTGTTGCAACTCATCGCCATATCGGAGAGACAAACATGAATCTTCATAGTAGTAGGTCTCACACTATATTTCGCATGGTACGTTTATTTGATCATTTGAAATGTATTGCATTCGGATGTTTATCCTAAGTTGTTTCACTGATTTTTGAAAGGGCCTTTAGATTATTGAGAGTAAGGAAAGGGTGGAAGAAGGGGGCACAATTGATTCTTGTGATGCAGTCCGTGTATCAGTTCTTGACATCTTGTATGTAAATTTTGCATTGTTTCCGTGTCTGATTGTGATTTTGGTTCCTTAATTTCCCCCCACTTTGCCTCTTTTCAATAGCCATCTTATTGATTTAAAATGTTTCAACTCATGCAGAATTTGGTGGATTTAGCTGGCTCTGAACGTGCAGCCAAGACTGGCGCAGAAGGCGTGCGACTGAAAGAGGGTTCTCATATAAACAAAAGCCTAATGATGTTTGTTCTTTCATTATGGATTTTGAATATACCTGTGGATATATATTTTGGTTATATATACTTATCGATTTGTGGAAATATACTTGCGCATTGATGGATTCGTTGATATATATTCATCATTTTGAATGGATAATTGTTTAATCTAATTAATGCATTTAAGTTGTATATATATTAGAATATTATTGTATAATAAAATATTATTTAATTTTAATGAGGTAAAAAATATATTTGCTTCAACAATTAATATAAACTGTGAAGTTACATATCATCTATTACTTCGTCGCATTACAAAATTACTAAAGCAACAGATATTTTTTTACTTCGACAATCAATTTAAATTATAAAGTTATATATCATCGATTACTTTAGCACTTTACAAAACTAACAAAGTAAAAGACAAGTTTTTACTTCAGAATCGGTCCAAATCTGAACCAGTTTGCCTCTTTGAACCGGTAAAAGATTTCGCTATTTTCATACATATGACTTCGGTGATATGATGAAGTAAAATAATCCCTTTTTACTTCACGTGCGTCTACTTCGGTAATTATCTATCTATGACTTCGGTGAATATACGAAGTAAATTAAGGAAATTCTACTAGGTGTCGGCTGGACCGCGGGGCATTAGGGTTTTGGATTACTTGGACGAGCGCGTAGGTCCCGAACCAAGCCTAAGTACCCCGAGCGTCGGCTGAACCGCGGGGCATTAAGGTTTTGGATTACTTGGACGGACGCGTAGGTCCCGAACCAAGCCTATGTACCCAGGGCGTCGGCTGAACCGCGGGGCATTAGGGTTTTGGATTACTTGGACGGCCGCGTAGGTCCCGAACCAAGCCTAAGTACCTCGGGCGTCGGCTGGACCGCGGGGGCATTAGGGTTTTTGACTACTTGGACGCACATTTGTCATTTTGAAAAGAAGCATTCCATTTTATTACTTGATTTGGCTGCAAGTGCACAGAAAGACATAGACAGTTGCGCTAAGCAAATTTCAGATCTTACCGGGACATTAGGGACCGGGGCCCTTAACCAAGCTAAGATCTCTTCAGCAGCTACTCCTCCTGTCCTCGGGGATTCTTCCTAGACTCGGTCCTGACCTCGCCACTGTAGCACCTTCGCGAAACAAGCTAATCCCCTCAGACTTCCACCACTCGATTGCCCACCAAGAACTTGATCTTCTGGTGGTATACAGAGACCACCGCCTGGAAGGTACGGAGTGCTGGTCGACCCAAGATGGCGTTATAGGAGGAAGGCACGGCCACAATTAAGAAAGGAGTCCTCCGGGTTCTCTCGAGTCTATCGCTGCCCAGCGAGAGTGACAAGGTAATCTGTCCTAATGGCTGTACACGATATCTCGTGAAGCCAAACATGGGGGTTGAGACGGGGATCAATTCATCCTCGTCTATCTGCATCTGCACCCAAGCCGCTCTGTATAGAATATTCACGGAACTCCCCGTTTCCACGAAGATGCACTTTACCTCATAATTGGCGATGCGGGCCACGATCACTATGGCGTTCTCATGTGGAGCCTCCACTTCTTTGAGGTCGGATGGCCCAAACGAGATAGTTGGGCCCGCCACCTGGCTTCGGCTTGTCCCGATGGAGTAATTTTCCAACCATCGGGTGTACGACTTCCGGGCTCGATTAGAATCGCCCCCGGTGGGTCCTCCGGAGATGACCCCTACGTGGCCCGAAGGGGGGCCCCGCATAGGAGCTTTGCCCTTTTGAGGATCTCTCTCCAAGGAAAGGGATCTTCGGGGCGCGGGTCCCCGGCTCCTGCCTCTGGATCGCAATCGGGACCGCAGTCGAATTTCATTTTCACCTACAGGCCGTCGTCGAGGGCAAGGGCTTCGTCGTGGCGACCTTCGGTTATACCCTGACTTGTTCCATTTTTTCCGCGGTTTGGCATCTGCTTCCTCCAAGAACTTCTTCTTCAGGGCATGACACTCTTCTTTGGAGTGAGTTGAACTGCCATGATAATTGCAGTACTTGGGCAATGTCTCCGACTGCTCGGTGTCTACTGTCTCCACCAACCGACGCCTGCCGGTCCAGTGATCCCTTCCGGGCGACAAGTCTTGTCCCATTTCCAGAGCCGGGGGCTCCTTCCTATCCGACCGGGGGGCTGCGGGAGGAGGGCCTACGACTGGATCCTTGCGCTGGGCGTACTGTACCTCCTCCACGTTGACATGCTTGACTGAGCGTCCTAGCAAGTCATCAAAACTAGCGGGGGGCTTCCTCACCAAGGACCGAAAGAAATCTCCCTCCGTGAGCCCTTGGGTGCAGGCGCTGACGAGTATCTCCGATGTTGCGCTAGGTACATCCTGTGCCACCCGGTTGAACCTCTGTATGTACTCCTTGAGCAGTTCCTTGGGCTTTTGTTTAAGGACGAACAGATTGAGAGCTATCTTCTGGTAGCGCCGGCTACTCGCGAAATGGTGCAGGAATGCCATTTTGAACTCTGCGAAGGAGTTGATGGAACCTTGGGGCAGCCTCTGAAACCACCGTTGCGCTGCTCCTGACAAGGTGTTCAAAAACACCCGGCACTTCACTCCATCAGTATATTTGTTAAAATACGGAAAAAATTTTAATGGCAGAAAGGTCAAACTATTGGAATTGAGGGTTTTTGGGAGAAATTTGGAAGAAGAGGGGCCTATTTGTAAAATGGCTAAATCCCTTAATTTCCTCTCTCTTCCCAAAGTATTTGGCCGAATCCATTAAAAAGCCCGATGCCTTTACAAAAAGGGCTGGATTTCTTTTCGTGAATTATCTCTTTCCTTTTTTGCTTCCGACTCTCCTTCTTCTTCGCCGAGCGCACGCGAGGGAACGGCGGCAGCAGCGATCTCTGGTGATTCTCCCTCCTCGCCCTCGGTTCATCGCTGGACGGCAACTCCACCCGATCGAGGGCTCGGGTCAGCGATTTCTGAGGTCGGTTTTTGGGACCTAGGGCACGACTGATTGGGCGATTTCTGATACCTGAGCATAGGGGTTTTGGTGCTTAATCTGAGGTAAACCCTAGCTTTGATTGGTGATCAATTTCGGGTTCTTGTTTCTGTTTGTGTGTAGTTTACGGCTGTGAGTTGTTCTGTGGATTGTTGTCCCTTCTTTGATTGTGGGATGGATTTGATTTCGTGGATATGTTAGTGAATTCGGTCTGTGGTGTGAGTGATTTTCGTATTGGTTGTTGTTCTGTTTTGATCAGTTGTGATCTTGCTTGTTTTGCACTGATCTGATTCAGGTGCTTGCGGTTCTTGAGTAAATGGGTTTATAAGCCTGGAATTGATTCTCCTTTGGGATGGTTTATCCTTGACAGCAGCTTAGGTTAGGGTTTGTCCCATTGGGTTGGGGTTTCTTCATTCTGTTTGTCGTGAGCAGCAGCTGGACGTGGGTTTTTGGTGGTTGATGGGTTCTGCCGTGAGCCACTATTGGTATTTTTATTGGATTAATATGTTGTTACTGTAAGTCCATAGGTGGTTTGTGTTGACTTGTGTACTGTCGCGAGGAGGTGGTCTTCCTTGGTGTTCATTCGATTGGTGGTACTTGGTTCAATGGATTAGATTTGGCTGACTGAGTTAGGTTTAGGTTAAACCTAATCTGAACCCAAGCGTGGTGGGTTGAGTTAGGTTATTTAATAAAAATTGTATAAATAGTTAAGTTGTATTTTGTTTGGATGCAGGATATTGATTGGAGTCCATTTGTAGTGGATATTATTTTGGAAGGGAGTTTCCTACGCGCACGGACTTCGTCGTATTGAGGCGGATATCTCTGACTCTTCTTTTAGATTGGTCACAGATATATATATACTTGATATGCTTGTTTAGCAATAGAGTAATAGATTGTGGCATGACTCTTATATTTGTTTTGCTGATGTTGATTGTGCCACAACTGACATGTGATACCTATACCTTTAGGACTTAGGTTATGGTGCATTATCCACGATCCTTGCATATCATGTTGATATAGGTGGACTAGATAATGGATGCTATTTGACAAGTGTTATGCATCATCGTGCACTGTGCATCACTGTCGATCAGGGGCCCCTTTTGGGTGAGCTAGGTCGACAGTCATACTGACCTACCCATACGGCCACTCATGGGTTAGTGGTTGACGGAGTATGGGTAGTGTGCTTTGTGCTGCTTCGCTCATGCACTCATGGGTTAGTGAATCGGAGCGTGATAGCAGACAGATGTCCCTCATTGAGTAGTCCATATACCAGGAGATGAGAGGGAGAGGTCTCTCCCCCATTTATATACATGGGGTAGGGGTAACACCCAGACAGAGATGTCCTCCAGAGATGACCTAGGGTAGACTGAGAGGTCCCCAGATAGGGCATGGAATAGGGGTGTTACACCGGCATCATTCCGTCTACTCGATCGCTCAGGAGTAGTAATGGCAGAGTATAGACGGCAGTCACAGCCCTACGTCGGAGGGTGGCCTCCGTTCAGCTTCCTCCCGTACATAGGTGACGATGTCTGACCGACGACAGGGGTGACCATGTCATTGCACCTTGTGTATTCGTTTATTTTGCCCTCACTTTTGCTTGTTTTTATTTGATGCTACATATGATTGACATGCACTTACAGGAGACCCTTATGCCTGGTCTTGGCGACTATGCTACATTGGTATGGTAGTCCTTATTTTTCTCTTGCAGTTCTTCTTATTACTGTCTGTGCACGTATGATTTCGGTAGTCTATTACACTGTTGCTATATTTGACTATCTTGTATATATATGATGAGATATTCGCTGAGTTCTATGACTCATACTGTTAGCTCCTTGTTTTTATTTCAGGATGATTGACTGGAGTGTGCCCGACAGCCTGCCCCAGTTCGCGTACTCGTCGAGATATTTTTGATTTTTCTTCTATTTTGTTGGTAGTACTTATTGGTATCATTTTCTATATTTGATACACTTTACATTTCCGCTGTTGCTTTTGTGTTGGGTTTCGTCATACTATACGGCGGTATAATTGTACTTTTGTGAGCCTTTATGCCTTATGTTTTGTCGTAAGTCGGACTGGTTCGCAGTCAGGTATGGTTTACCCGATTTTATGCTATGTTCTATCTTGATTTGAGGCCTGAGGCCCATTTAACTGCGTGGTTGTGATTTATGTGATGTATGTATATGTAATTGTCCTCCAGACAGGGGAGGTGTTATGCGATTTTCTATTGGATCAGCGGCTCCTGTGGGTCTCGGGGCATGACAATATTGGTGTAGAAGCGCCGCATTTTCGAACATACAGACATGATCTTCAAGATCTGTGTTCCCATCATACTCAGGGATCCCCGGCCCCCAAAACTGCTTCGGCATGGGGTCCTCCACGATCTCCAACGAGAAAGGGGTGGATGGAGTCTTCTGGAAGATCTTGGGTCCCTCCTTCCTTCCCGGTCCCTCATCATGCCTCTGAGCATTGGAGGCTATTGAGTGGGCCTTTTCCCCCTCTCCCGGGGATTCTCTATGAGGGCCTTGAGCTGCGCCGTCATGTTGCCCCACAGGGGTCACGGACCTTCTGGAGTGCGAGGCGGAGACTCTAGGGATCTCCTCCCTCGCCGGACCCACTGGTTGCGGGGCAGCCTGATCGATTTGGTGTTGCTCCAAGGCTTCCTTGATGTCGTTAGCCACCAGGCGGTCAAATTCCTCTCGCGTGAGAGTGAGGGGTTGTTCCTCCGGTCTTGCCATCGACACTCCTTCAAGTGTTTTGTCGTTTCCCACAGACGGCGCCAAATTTGTTCCGGAAGGAGTCGTCGGCGATGGCCAGTCACTGAGGCTCAACTCCTACGGAGATGACTGCGTCGTCAATGAACCTGGGGATCCTGCGAGAATAACACAAGCGTTAGGGGGCACGCCGGCAGGGGTCCAGCGGAGTCCACTTCGATGCTCAAGTTAGGAGGGTGTCTGAATGGCGGTGAGAAAGAAAGACAAAATGTAAAGATGATATGTTGTAGCCCCCTTACCGGAGGGGTTGAACTTCCTTTTATATTGGGGTTGGCAGACTGGTCGTGGCTCCTTTATTATCGCCACGTTTTCGATATTCAAGCTGCGCCCCCCGCTTTCAGTGATAAAGGGGATATCCTTTGAAATAGTCTGCGTCATTATCACTCTTTAGTTGCTGCACTCGGGGCTCCCGAGGTCGGCGATTGCGAGGACTCCGCCTCCCGAGGTGGGCTCGGGGGTCTTCGGATGCGATATCTCCTCAGATACTCTCGGGGCCCTACCTCCTGGGGGGGTTTCCATGCGAGATCCTTGGCCTGACCTGTTAGTGATATGAGAGAAGTGTCCTAAGGCAATCGCCTTATGATTGTAATCATTTATTCTAATAAATGAATATTCACTATTTAAGTATACATGTTTGTGTATTTGATTGAGATTTTAAACTCATTTACTGAATGTCCACAATACAATTCACAGCATGAGAGAATTTGTGATGAATTCACAACTAGTGATTATTTCTACATGTGCAATTGTGAAGTATTGAAATTGTCCCTGGTCGATGAATTGATAAATACGGACACTATCAATTCTGTTGAGACTAGCATGGGTTATTCTCTAATCAGCTGATTCTCACTGGCTGGTGACATTGAGATGTCCGGAGATAAACATGAATGCTAGTTAAGGGAACTAGTTCATTGGAGTGACTGGCTGTAAAACTTCATATGGTAGTCTACATATAGATATGTCAGTGAAGTTCTTACTGCAGCTTAAGTACGATATTCCTTTGACTTGCGGTGTTCAAGTCATCTTGGTCATGGAGACTTATACTTTGACATCTTAAGCAAGCATCTCCAAGGAGGTGTGGATCCAGGATGATTGGGTATAAGCCAAATTGCCCGAAGATGTTTGAACAGCCTACAAAGGATTCACCACTCCTTGCAAGGAGATGTATACCTGAGGCCTATCGTCAGATTGTTACTCGAAGTCTCAGGCCAGAGCATGACATGTTCAGAGTATGAATCTCTTAAATACATGAGAGTAATTAGAATCCGTAGGACGAGAAAATGTTACTTGGGCTAGGTGTGACGTAGTCAGCCTAGTGGGGACTGACACACATAGACCATGTCCTGAACCAAGTGGGTATAAGATGGTGAAGGGAATGGGGCACGATTCATTATAGCTGCTGAAGGGTTTCAGAATTATTTCTGAGGTCAACCGTTGATCTTTCGATTAATTGGGGATCTTGATGTACTACTAGGTGCCACTCATGATCGTTCTATAATTAATTGATTAATTATAGACAACCAACATAAATCGAAAGCCTATTTAGTCACACGCACTACGAGAAATCCGAGGGATTTAAAACGAGTTAAAAATTGGATTTTCCAATCAAGAGAGATTAAGTTTGGTTGAGCCAAACGATAAGTCGAATCTGAATTTTTTCAGAGATGCATCGGAAGCGTAAAATGGCTAAGTCTTTTGAAGACTTAATAGATGAATTAAATAAGTTTAATTCATTGGGGCTTGGCTTGGATGGGCCGGCCAAAGAGGGCCTCTATCATCTTTGCTTGGCCGGCCACAACAAAGGGAGAGAACCAAGTTTTTGGTTCAATTTATAAAATAAACCAAGTGTGGGTTGTTTTATAAAATTATGGATGATATAAAGTTTTTTATATAATAAACCAAGGTTTGGTTTATTTTTCATGGAAATTAAAATGAACCATGGATTGGTTTATTTTATAAAATCAATCATGGATTGATTTACCATGATAAGGAAATTTATTCCATAGGAGAGAAGAGACTTGATTGATTTTTATCATGAATTAAAATATGATTTTAACCATGATATAAAATCAAACTTGGCATGATGGAATAAGTTATTCCATATTTGAGAGGCTTGATGGTTGAGAGGCCACTATATAAAGGACCCAAGGCAAGGCTTGAGAAAAAATCGAAGAGATGAAGGCATAGACTCTCTCCCTCTCTTTCTCTCCTTCTCTTCTCCCCTTCTTACCGTGCGCCAACCAGCCCCAAGAAGGAGCACCAGCCGGCCGCTCCTGCCCTTTCCCTGCCGCCGGAGAAGGAAGCTCCGACCATCTCTTGGCCGGAAGAAGGTGCTGCCGGAATTAGAGTTTGCCGCAAGGATCCTTTTTGTCGCAAGCCTCTTCTTTTGCTTGGCCGGAATTTTGATTCCGGCCATCCTTTTGTGGTTAGTCTCCCGACTTCTCTCTTGGTTTTTCTTGTCGCGTTCTCGGAGAATCAAGTAGTTCTCGAGAACACGAAACTCGTGGCTTTGCGAAGTCATCCTGAAGATACTCGGCGTGGACGCGAATAGAGGCGGAGCTTCCAAGGGACGCTTACGGTTGGATCTCGTCCCTTCCTTTGAGTTACGCGAGGTAATACGTAAATTAGTTTACGTTTCTAAAAAATTTCAAATATATGATCATGTCTACACAAGATAAAATTGCATGCTTAGATGTGTGGTTAAATGATTTAGAGAAATTATTTATGCTAAACCTTCCGCTGCACGTAATTAATTTTGAAATTACGAACCCGCATCCATGTCAACATGCTCCCGGA
Organism: Boesenbergia rotunda; assembly: GCA_024364735.1. Classification (NCBI taxonomy): domain Eukaryota; kingdom Viridiplantae; phylum Streptophyta; class Magnoliopsida; order Zingiberales; family Zingiberaceae; genus Boesenbergia; species Boesenbergia rotunda. The sequence continues at coordinate 650,031 of JAGFNQ010006335.1, read as the reverse complement.
CCCAACATGACCTTCCCAAGCGCACCCCTGGAAAAAAGGGGGGCCCGGGCCCCGAGAAAAGAGGTTATGTCAAGTCCCTGTCTTCTTCATCCCCTGTGCTGGGCCCAGGATTTCCAGCCCCATCAACGGGAAAAAGAAAATTTGAATCTAGAAGTTTGAAGAGTAAAAAACAAAAGATAAGAGATTCTTACAAAATCTCTCAATGGGTCTATGGAATGGTATATAAAACTTGTAGTTTTCGTAGTTGAAGATTTGACTATTATTACAAATTTGGATCAAAATTTGAATCCTGAGAATGTAGTTGTTGGTCAAAATTTGATCGAGAATATAGTTTAGAATGATGGGATTCAAGTAGTTACAAATGATATTAAAAACTTGAATGAAAATATAGATATGAATTGTGAAGAATTATATGATTTGTTCAATCCAGGAAATTGAGAGAATAATATGCCACAAAAAAAGATTGATTTGTTAACAGAGAGAGATCCAAAAAGAGTTATGGATATCATGTATCCAGTTAATGATCACGATAGAATCTTTAATGATAGGCATTACAGTCGATCTTTGTTGAATTGAGGAAAAGTTAATAGATCATGCATAGTGTACTCTCGGAAGAAGGATATGTAGGATCGGTGCCGTCGATAGAGGGGGGGTGAATATTGACTCAGAAATCTTTGCGGTAAATCGTAAACTTTTCGTTCTAAACAAAGCGTAAGTAGCAGCGGAAAAACAATAGAAATAACGAACAGAATAAACGACACAGATTGCACGCGGGATTTTTTACTTGGTTCCCGACCCCCCAGGGTCAGTACATCCAAGGCCCATGTACGGGAATGCCTGTCCACTATTGGTCTCCTTTCAGGACTTTCCGGAGACGGAGAAACCCGTCTTACAGTGCAATAATTACAAACAAAAGTATATGAAATTGAGTGCAGAATAATAAAAGCAAACCAAAACAATTAAGGTCAAAGACTCGGCCGATCTGGACCTTCGAAGCGCTGTGCACTTCCTCCCAGAGCCTCCCAGTGGTAGAGTCTCATCGTTAGCGCTTTGTCGTTAGTCAGAAAGCTCAGAATGGATCTTGGAAGTTGTGTTTGAAGCTGATGGGTTGAAGCCCCTTTTATAGGCTTCATTCGGGCGCCTGTGTTGATGGGGGCGCCCTATAGGCCTTGGTCAAAGCTTATCTCCGCGCCAAACTCATCGCAGCTGATAGAACCATTGACCAGGGTGCCCTGGACCTCCCAGGTGCCTAAATGAAGGCTTATCACTGCTTCGAACTCGCAGCAGCAAATACAGCTTTCAACCTGGGCGCCTGTATCATCCCGGGCGCCTGAATGGAAGCCTGTTCTACCTTCTTCGTCTGCTCCTGTTTTTCTTCTTTGACCTAGGCGCCCCCATTGATGGGGGTGCCTGGATCCTTTTGGGCGCCCCATCAATGGGGGTGCCTAGCTTGGCTGGGTTCCAGCCCCATTGTGTGTTGTTTGTCTGTTTTATCTTCCTTTCTTGGTACCTGCAAGATACAAAAATACAAAGCAAATATACACACATTCTTAACCTTAAGGACTTGGTTCTGACTTTGGATTTCCACGAAACCCTAGGTCAAACTGACGCAAGTTCCCACCCCTGAGAACGCGGCTTTCACCTACTCCTTTCAGGAGACGGTTGACACATATACTCTCGGATCTCGAGACGTCCGAACCCTGACCCGTCTCTACTTCTGTCCTTAGTCATTGCTCAGCTAAGTTGCTCAGTCCCTCGAACCAAGACCTTGTGCCCAAACCCTAAGTCCAGGACTCCGGTGCCCAACCCTCGGCCATGTCTTCGTGCCCAATTCCTCGAACCAGGTCTTTGGTGCCCAACCCTCGGCCAGGACTTCTTGCCCAGTCCTCGACCAGGACCTAGTGCCCAACTTCTGGTCAGGTCTTCGGTGCCCAACCCTTTGCCAGGACTTAGTTCCCAATCCATGATAAGGACTTAGTGCCCAATTCTTCAAACCAGGACTTATTGCCTAGGTTTACTAGGGCTTTCATTCACTTTGGTACTCCTCCTTTGCTCACCCTTCCCTTGTTCAATGTATCACTGACTTAAGCACACTTTCAAACATTAAAACACATTGAAGGAGGACATCACTGATGCGACTTGCACCAACAATCTCCCCCTTTTTGATGCTTGACAATATCTTAAGTTAGATTGGCTGAAAGGGCTAAATTACTATCCTTGGGATCAAAAGAAAAAAACTTGATATAAGTTTTGAAAATACATTTTGATCTTTGGGAGAAAAATATTTTCTAACATAAGCTCACTCTTCCCTTTTTGAAAAAATATTTTGATTTTCATTGATCCTTTTGGAAGACACCAAAAGTTTTCTAACTTAAGCACACCTCTCCCCCTTTGTCATACATAAAAAATCACCAAAAATACTTGCGCCAACAATGAGAACATTTGGTTCTTTTTGAAAATACTTAGTGTAACTTTTTGAAAGCATAGCATAAAACTAAGTACTTAAATTGCACCCAAAAAGAATTTCACTTTGAAAAGTATTTTGTAACAAAAAAAAACTTCTCACTTAAAAAATATTGCTTTAGAACAACTTTCATTTAGAAAAAAAATTTTCAAAAAATTTACTCATAGAAGGATTTTCACTAGTGTATTTTGAGAAATATTGTAAAAGCTTTGTATTTTGAATGATATTTTGTACTTTTTGAGAAAATACTATGAGCTTTTAAAAGTGCAAGTACTTTGAAAAATATTATAAGCTTTTTTAAAAAATTGCAAGTACCTTGTTATTGAGAAATATTATGATCTTTGAAAAATGCAGGTACTTTTTGAAAAAAAAAATGATCTTTGAAAAATGCAAGTACTTTTTGAAAAATATTAATAAATTTTGAGGAGTATAAGCACTTTTGAAAAATATTAGAATTTTTGAAAAGTATAAGTACTTTAAAAAACTTTGAAGAGTATTAGTACTTTTGAAAAATCTTATTTGTAAAACATGATATTTTACTTGACTTGGTTTCCTTTTCCAGTTTGACACAATCCTAGGAAACCTTGTTGACTACAAGGACATTTTCCTAAGTGTCCTGGAAATTCTCCAACTCAAGTAAACATTAATTAAAAAAACTTTTTTGATAATGATAGAGATTGAAAGTGATAGAGAGATAATATGATTAAAAAACAGTACTTTTAAAAAAATTATGTTTTCAAAAGTGACTTAATAATGCAGTGCATGAAAATATATTAAATAATTCTTTGTAATTTGACCTCCCCCTAAACTTGACCCAGTCCTAGGAAGCTTGTTGACCACAAGTACTCTTCCTCTAAGTCTTTAGGGTTTAGTTCAGATCAAAGGAATTATCTAATAATTTTAAAACAAATATTTACAAAAAAAGCTTTGTTAGAAAATTTTCTTTTGACTTAGACTCCCCCTAAATTTGACACATCCTAGGAGTCCTTGTAGATCATTAAGTGGACCTTCCTCTGTGTCTTTAGGGTTTATCAAAATCAAAAGAGATATAGGCACAATTTTAGAATGTATTTTGCATTTTCGAAACACATTTTGAAATGAAGGTAATTTATCAGACATAATTTTCGAAAAACATAAGTAATAGTATTTAAAGCACAGTTTTCGAAAACCATTTTAAAAGACAGTGGTTTTTCAAGGTCAATTTTTGAAAAAGAATAAACCACTCCTCCTGTACCCGACATCGTTTGACTCTATCTAAGTGCCTTAAGGATCTTTAGTGTTGTCCTAAGAGGCTTGTGTCTAATTGTGTGAGTCAAACAATTTTTAAAAAGATATTATTTTTGAAAACATATAATATATAATCAATCAGACAAGCATGAATTCCATAAAAACATTATTATGTTGAAGCACTATTTTGAAAATATATTTTTTGAAAAGTATTCTAACAATTTTGAAAACAGTTTTGAAACATGTTCATCAATTTATTAGTCCTTAACATCTCACACATTCTAGATGTTTCAATACAGCACGCATGGTTGCCTTATGGGTGCATTGTGAGATGCTTGAATCATTTTTCTTAATTCATTGTTAAATGTAAGATTTAATTGAAACTTGTGTTAGATTCAAATTTATCAAATAGTAAAGTGAATTTGATTTTCGGTAATCGGCTTCCAGGTCTTGGCGAGGCACAAGACCTTCCTTGTCCATAGCCTTATTGGATCATCAACCCTTTCCTTGACAAAGCCTTTTATCGAAAATTCATTTTCAAATTACTTCTTGAAAAATTTTGGTCTAACTAGCTTAGGTCTTGGATCGGTAGCTTCGGCTAGTTCTACTAGACTAAACAGACCAAGTAGAATATACTTGACCTTATTAGAAGGGTTTCCCAAACGTATTATCATCTCACCTCCACCTAATACTAGGTTGATCAAGTTTCAATTATTCTTTTTCCTATAACTGTTCTAATTTATGCATAAAATTAAACGTGAATGACATAATATATATTTTAAGAAAATTGCATATGCATGGCATGACAGTTATGCATGAGTCAAACAATTCAAATCATTTTATTTAAGTTTCTAATAATGTATCAAGTTCCTGATTTGATATATGTCGTGTGAACCCGCGAATATGTCAACCCACTTTGACATATTTGATATTATTAAATTAATTGTTGTGGTTTGGGTAAGATTTTATTTTAGTTCGAGTTTAAGTTATTTAAGAATTAATTGGAAATTACGTTGATTAAGGATTAATTAAAGTTAAATTAATTAAGGATGAAGTTCAATTTAGAAAATGATTGAAGTTGAATTAATTAAGGTTTAATTGAATTAATTTAGGATTAATTGAATTAATTAAGAATTAATTAACGATTAATTGAATTAATTAATAATTAATTAAGGATTAATTGAATTAATTAATAATTAATTAAGGATTGAATTAATTAAGGTTTAATTAAATTAATTTAGGATTAATTGAATTAATTAAGAATTAATTAAGGATTAATTGAATTAATTAATAATTAATTAAGGATGATTAATTAATAATTAATTTGAGTTTGAATTAATTAATAATTAATTGAGTTAATTAAGAATTAATTACAATTTGAATAATTAAGGTTGAAATGATTAATTAATAGTTGTGGGGTTAAGTTCATAATTTTCATTATTTCAAAAATTTCTGACTCATCCACTATTTCTTCCTTATTTATCTTTTCAAAATTTTCCAATAATTTTGGTTTATTTGAGTCTTTGTGATTTTTATTGACTATGGCTTTGATCTCAGAAAATTCCATCTCCTCATCATCCTCAAAATCACATCCTTCAATATTCAAAGTAGGTGGAGTAACTCGGGCCACTAGTTAATGTTTTGTAATAATTTTCAACATTATCTACAATTAAGTTACTATCTAAAAGAATTTCATTTTCAATATCTTCAAAGTTATCCTCAAGAATATTTTCAACAAAATCATTCTTATCCCCAGAAATAATTTTAATAATTTCAGGATTATTTTAAAAAATATTTTCACTAATTTCAGAGATATCTTCAGAAATATTTTTAAGAATTTCAAATTTGAATTTAGAGTTATCCTCAAGATTTTCAAATTTGAATTCAGAGTTATCTAAAGGATTTTCAAATTTGAATTCAGAGTTATCTAAACGATTTTCAAATTTGAATTCAGAGTTATCAGATTTAATTTCTAAATTATCTTCAGGATTTTCAGGATTATCAAAAATTTCAGAATTAAAATTAAGATTAATTTCAGAATTAATTTCAGAATTGATTTTAGAAATTAATGAATTAACCTTAAGGATTAAACTGTTGATTTCTGATATTTTAATATTATCGATATTTTGTAGGTGGTCATGCAGAACATTAACTTGACTATTTACATAATTTAACTTTTCAGAAAAATTATCTAACTTATTTACATATGAAAGTGCGGAAATTTTAAAATTTTTTGGGACATAAATTTTGCGTACCTTTGTCGGACACTGATTCTTGTATTGTTCATATTTTTCGCACTTGAAACATTTGATGTGATCTTTGTTCCTTCGGACTTCTGGCGCTGGGGCCTCCTTTGCCGCCGGTGAGGAACGATTCTTACGAGTAGGACACTGATTTTTGTAGTGTCCTCTCTCCCTGCACGTGAAGCATATAATATGGAATTTAAAACCAGACATTTTAAAAAATTGTACCTGATTCACCCCTGGGCTCCCCCTCAACTCCTAGCGTCGTTGCTCCGTCGGCGGTTAGTCCGGTGAAGAGCGGTCTGGCTCTGATACCAATTGTAGAATCGACGTCGTCGATAGAGGGGGGGTGAATATCGACTCAGAAATCTTCGCGGTATATCGTAAACTTTTCGTTCTAAACAGAGCGTAAGTAGCAGCGGAAAAACAATAGAAATAACGAACAGAATAAACGACACAGATTGCACGCGGGATTTTTTACTTGGTTCCCGACCCCCCAGGGTCAGTACATCCAAGGCCTATGCACGGGAACGCCCGTCCACTATTGGTTTCCTTTCTGGACTTTTCGGAGGCGGAGAAACCCGTCTTACAGTGCAATAATTACAAACAAAAGTATATGAAATTGAGTGCAGAATAATAAAAGCAAACCAAAACAATTAAGGTCGAAGACTCGGCCGATCTGGACCTCCAAAGCGCCGCGCACTTCCTCCTGGAGCCTCGCGGTCATAGAGTCTCATCGTTAGCGCTTTGTCGTCAGTCAGAAAGCTCAGAATGGATCTTGGAAGTTGTGTTTGAAGCTGAGGGGTCGAAGCCCCTTTTATAGGCTTCATTCGGGCACCTGTGTTGATGGGGGCGCCCTATAGGGTTTGGTCAAAGCTTATCTCCGTGCCGAACTCGTCACAGCTGATAAAACCTTTGACTAGGGTGCCCTGGACCTCCCAGGCGCCTAAATGAAGGCTTATCTCTGCTTCGAACTCATAGCAGCAAATACAGCTTTCAACCTGGGCACCTGTATCATCCCGGGCGCCTGAATGGAAGTTTGTTCTGCCTTCTTCATCTACTCCTATTTTTCTTCTTTGACCTAGACACCCCCATTGATGGGGGCACCTGGATCCTTTTGGGCGCCCCCATCAATGGGGGCGCCTAGCTTGGCTGGGTTCCAGCCCCATTGTGTGTTGTTTACCTGTTTTGTCTTCCTTTCTAGGTACCTGCAAGATACAAAAATACAAAGCAAATATACACACATTCTTAACCTTAAGGATTTGGTTCTGACTTCGGATTTCTACGAAACCCTAGGTCAAACTGACGTAAGTTCCCACCCCCAAGAACACGCCTTTCACCTACTCCTTTCAGGAGACGGTTGCCACCCAGCCCTTCGGGTGGACTTTTGCTTAGCCTCCGATACTCTCAGATCTCGAGACGTCTGAACCCTGACCCGTCTCTACTTCTATCCTTAGTCATCGCTCAGCTAAGTTGCTCAGTCCCTCGGACCAAGACTTCGTGCCCAAATCCTAAGTCCAGGACTTCGGTGCCCAACCCTAGCCAGGTCTTCGTGCCCAATTCCTCGAACCAGATCTTCGATGCCCAACCCTCGACCAGGACTTCTTGCCCAGTCCTCGACCAGGACTTAGTGCCCAACTTCCGATCAGGTCTTCGGTGCCCAGCCCTTTTCCAGGATTTAGTGCCTAATCCATGATCAGGACTTAGTGCCCAATTCTTCGAACCAGGACTTATTGCCTAGGTTTACGAGGACTTTCTTTCACTTTGGTACTCCTTTGCTCACCCTTCCCTTGTTCAATATATCACTGACTTAAGTATACTGTCAAACATTAAAACACTTAGGAGGAGGACATCACTGATGCGACTTGCACCAACAGGATAAAATGTTTTGCTTTTATTGTGTATTATTCACGCAATACTTAGTACGCATGAAAGAAGCACTAATAATATAAATGGCATAACGAACTGGATGGAGGTAGAAATAAGGTTGAGGAAAAAACTAACAATTGATTCTTCTATTCAAAAAGTCATTGAGAAAGAAAATTTTTTTGGAGAGATGTTTTGAAGAGAATTATTGGTGTTGTAAGAACTCATGTTAGCAGTAACTTGATATTTCTTGGAAGTAATGAAAAACTTAATGATCAAAAAGTTGATTTTTCTAAACATGATTCAGATGACTGCTGATTTAGATCTGATCATGGAAGAGCACCTTTGGTGCATCCGAAGAAAGGAGACCCGGTGTGTCCATTATCTTGGCCATAATATTCAAAATGAATTAATACTTTTGTTGTCAGGCGAGATTAAGATATGATCATTGAAATAATTAAAGAACTAAAATATTTTTTTATAATTCTTGATTGTACTCCGGACATTAGTCACAAAGAACAAATATCTCTTATATTGAGATGTGTTAATATTTCCAAGACTCCCATAATATTGGAGTTCTTTATTTAATTTTTGAAAGTTGCTGAAAATTAGGGTATGCACTTTACAATGAGCTTAAATCTATTTTGGGAATATTGGAACTTGATTTTAATGACATGAGGGGGCAGAATTATGATAATGGTCCAAATAGGAAAGGACAATACAAAGGAGTAAATAACAATGTACTTAAAGTGTATCCTAGGGCATTTTACACTCCATGTGGTTTCTCATTTTCTTAATCTTGCCCTTTGTGATATGACTATGAGTTGTATTCATGTTAAATCATTTTTTAGATTGACATAGAGAATATATAAATTGTTCTCCGGTTCACCAAAACAATGAGAGGTCCTTAAATCTTTTGTAAAAGGCCGCAATAAAGAAAGACTTACATTAAAATCATGGTCAAATACACGTAGGGAAAGTCATCTTGATAGCGTAAAGTTTGTAAGATTTTATGTTTCTCAAATAAGAGATGCACTATTGCATCTAGTATAACATAGTGATGAAGCAACAACAGTGAGTGATGAAGTCTTTGGCAATTTTGAACTTTGAACTTTTTAATATTTTATGGGCATGGTAATATGGTTTAAAGTATTGTAGAAAGTAAATAAAGTGAGCAAAATTCTCCAAAGAAATGATGTAGATATTGATGTGGGTATTAGTCTCTTAAAACGTTTGATTATCTTTTTGGAAGAATATAGAAATACTGGTTTTGAAGCCACAAAGAGAACAGCTAAAAGATTGCTTTAATTTAGGAATGGAGGTTGAACCTATATTTTGTGAAACTCATATTCATCATAGAAAAAGTTTCTTTGATGCACATTCTTGAGACGAACTAATATAATGAGCTAAAAAATATTTTCGAGTAAATTATTTTTTGCAGATATTGATAATGTTGCTTCTTCACTCAAGACAAGATTTGAGTAGTTTCAGAAATATGAAGAAACTTTTGGATTTTTATTTAAATTGAGCAAGTTGAAAGACGTAGATGATGAGAGTTCGAATAATTCATATGCTGCACTTGAAGATTTTTTGAAACATGAGGATGATTCTGATATTAATGTGCTTGAATTATTTTCTAAATTTGTAAATACTTAGAAAAACATTGCCTAATTGGATTAATAAACCACATGAAGTCTTGGGGTATATCAAAAATTTGCAGCATAAATTTCCTAATACTTGGATAGAATTTGCATCATAGATTTCTTAATACTTGGATAGCTATATATAAAATATTATTTACAATACCGGTTATAGTTGCTTTTACTGAAAGATGTTTTTCATAGTTGATAAAGAACTATCTTTGATTAAGTATGTCACAAGATAGATTGAATGATTTAGTCATATTTTCTATTGAAAAAAAAGATGGTAGCTAAGCATGATTAGGATAATTTAGTTGACAATTTTGCACAACAAAAAACACGAAGTGCATGAACATTTTGTTATTAGATTTACGTTTATATATGCCATTTTTTATAATATAATGAATTTACATAGCATATTGAATATTCATGATAATAATATCCATTTAATTATCGATTCGTATGTAATATTTTTATATTTAATAAAAAAATTAAATAGGACTTTCACCTAAAAATTAGCTTAGGACATCTAATGTTTGGGAGACATCCTTATTTCCTTCCAATTTAATGGAGGATTCGATATCTAATCCTAATAGACTAATGGAGGAGTATGAGTATAGGGATAAAATCTCCCTTTCCAATCTTGTGTGTGTGTGTGTGTTGTGTGTGTGTGTGAATGGAAAAAAACATGGAGGAAGGAGATTGAGAGTATAATTTTATGGTTGGTTTATATTCTGACACATACATATATGGTGTGAACAAATATATAAGTAGAGGTTCTCTCTCATGCATGGGTGCTTAGGGAGTGCAAATCTAGAGTCCAAATTGCACTAACCTAAGGTGATTTGTGTGCAAGCATGACCTGCGTGCGTTGAATATCAGACCGGTCAGGGCAAAATTTGCCCAAACGAATGAATGCAGCCAAGGTTGAGCAAAAGTAAGGAGGTCGTAAGCAAGAGTAAAGAGATAGAGAGAAGAAAAAGGAAAAGAAATTTCTGTCCACCTATGTTCCTCTCGCTCTCATCCTCTCTGTCATGCATCTTCCGCTTGACAGAATATCGGTAACAGCATTCGAGTACCACTCAGTTCGTTGAACCGCTAGTGCTTGGTGTAGATCATGGTTTTGTAGGGATCTATAGGCAAAAATATTTAAAAATCGCAGCGGAAATAATAGATCCCACGAGCGATCTATGCGAAAGAAAACTCATACAAAGTTAATTTACAAATTCCTATCATATAGGTGCACCTTTGGCGCGTGCCTTCCGCTTATCCCGCTTGTCCAAGGTATGCCAGATCTCTTACACGTTCAAGTGTCCGTGCCTCTATGTGTATCCACACGAACACGATCTCTCAAGCATCAGAGAAGAATCACCTTTGTGGTGCTAGCCACAAGAAGAGATTTACAAAGCAAGAAGGAGAGGGAGAAGAGGGATTTCGGCCAAGAGAAGGAAGGGAAGTAAAAAAATGACAAGTTCTCCATCCAAATGACAAGAAAAAATCTTTTATACACATCCCATGAATATGAAAAGTTTTTGTCCCTTTAGCTTCCCTTCATTAATGCTAATAAAAACTCATTTAGAGCACATTTTCTCATGTGACTCTTCAACTTCTCTTCATCTAATGAAGAGGAACTTTTCATCTTCCTCTATTATTAATTTATTAAATATTTTAATGAATTAATATCCCATTCATATGTAGTTGAGTCTAATCTAAATGAGTCTAACTTAAATTAGATCTCAATCCCATAATCCAATTGGATTCACTTGACCAATAAGGCATAGACCGTGTCATCCTCGATCAATCTTTGTATTTCTTGATCTCCAAGTAGACTCACTCAAACAAATGAGCTAAATATCTCATATTGACTCATTTGAGCATGGTCATGCGTTTTAGTAGTTCTACTCAATCAAGGGGCCCACAGATATCACTTCCGTCATATGGAGACCCATCTACATCACTCATATCCCTCTGAATAATTCATTACATACCCAGTGATCATCTTTATAGTTCACCCTGTTACGGGTGACGTTTGACGATACTAAAGTACATAACTCCTTATGTAGGGAACCATAGTGACTTCAGGTCTAAGGACTATTCATACTAATAGTCACATGAGAAAGTTTATGATACTCATATGACAATCTATGAAACTTTATCATGGTAGGTCAATTCAGTACACATTCTCTAATGTATACCCATGTGTTAACTTGATATCATATATCCATGACTTATGAACTCAAGTCATCAATTGACCTACATGCTAGTCTCCATATATTAATATTGTCCTTGAATATTAATGCTTGACTAGGAATGATTTAGTGTAGTGTTCTCTACATCATCTCACTATTGATTTAACCAATCAATATGATGTAGATAAGAATCTACTACCTAAGGACATTATTATACTTAGTTATTTGGCACAAATATAAAGTATAATAACCAAACATGTCTTTATTAATGATAGAATATGATGTAAAAAGTCTCTAGTCAATCATCACATAATTGGCTCTAGGTCTCCTACTAACAATCTCCCACTAACACTAGTGTCAATCACTGTAATATCTAATACCTAGTGACCTAGTGTGACCATCATGCTTCTTCTGTGTCAATGCCTTGGTCAAAGGATCCGTGATGTTAGCATCAGTGGGTACTCTGCATATCCTCACATCTCCTCTATCGATGATCTCTCGAATGAGATGGAAGCATCGTAGTATATGTTTGGTCCGCTGATGAGAGCGAGATTCCTTAGCCTGTGCAATAGACCCATTGTTGTCACAATAGAGGTCTATCGGGTCTGCTATACTAGGAACCACACCAAGCTCTATAATGAACTTCCGGATCCAACAACTTCTTTTGCTGCATCAGACACAACAATATACCGTCCTCTATTGTAGAATCTGTGACTATATCCTGCTTCAAAATCTTTCAGCTCACAATGCCACCATTCAAGCAAAATGCATACCCTGACTGTGATTTGATATCATCCCTGTCGATTAGGAAGCTTGCATCACTGTAACCCTTTACAGCTAGCTCCTCATTGCCTCCAAATATCAAGAAATATTCTTTCGTCCTTCGTAAGTACTTAAGTATATTCTTGACAATTATCTAGTGACTTTCACCTAGATCTGATTGGTATCTGCTCACCTTCTTAGAAGAGGGACATTGAGTCTTCGAAAGACTCACACCATGTAACATCGACAGAAATCCCTTCTTGGAATTCTGCATGGCAAAACGATTAAGCACCTTGTCAATATATGTACTCTGACTTAAGCCAAGCAATCTCTTAGATCTATCTCTATAGATCTTGATGCCTAGGATATATGCTGCTTCACCTAAGTCTTTCATTGACAAACAATTCCCTAGCCACGTCTTCACAGACTGTAGTGAAGGGATATCATTTCCAATGAGGAGTATGTCATCCACATACAAGATCAGGAAGATAACTGTGCTCCCACTAACCTCTTGTAGACACAAGGTTCATCTTCATTCTTGATGAAAATCAAACGCTTTGATTGCATCATCTAATCGAAGATTCCAGCTTCAAGAAGTTTGCTTTAGCCCGTAAATGGACCTTTGCAACTTACATACCTTTCCAGCATACTCTGGATCTACAAAACCCTTAGGTTGTGTCATGTACACATCCTTGAGTAGATTCCCATTTAGGAATGTGGTTTTGACATCCATCTGCCAGATCTCGTAATCATGGTAAGCTATAATAGTAAGCATGATCCAAATAGACATGCATCGCAACTGGTGAAAAGGTTTCATCATAGTCAAAACCATGAATCTGCTTGAAACCTTTAGCTATCAATCGCCCTTTATAGGTATGCATAGGACTATCCATGCCAGTCATTCTCTTAAAGACTCACTTATACCCAATGGATCTAATTCCCTCAAGTGGATCAACCAAAGTTCATACTTGGTTAGTGTACTTGGATTCCATTTCGGACTTCATGTCCTCTAGCCATTTCTCAGAATCTGGGCCCATCACAGTTTTTTGATAGGATGTAGGCTCGTTCAACTCAACAAGCATAATGTCATCATGGTCAGACAAGAGAAATGAGTATTTCTCAAGCTGACGACGTATCCTACCAGATCTGCGAAGAGGTTGGTCTACTTGTACAGGTTGTAGCTCCACAACTTCTTGTGTAACAATCTCATGATCAATAACACTTTGTGGTGCCTGTTCAATGCCCATCAAGGCCTCACTACTATCTGCATCTTGAACTTCTTCAAGATGTATTTTACTCCCAATATTTCTTCTAGAAATAAACACTCTTTCGAGAAAAACGCCATTTCTAGCGACAAACAGTTTGCCTAGTGTGGGATTGTAGAAGTAATATCCCTTCGTTTCCTTGGGATATCCTACAAAATAGCACTTATCAAATTTGGGTCCAAGTTTATCTGAGACTTGACGTCGAGCGTAAGCCTCACAACCCTAAATCCTCATAAAAGACATCGTGGGACTCTTCCCAGTCCATATCGTATATGGTGTCTTTATGACGGTTATTGATGAAGCTCAGTTAAGTGTGAAAAGAGTCGTCTCTAGAGCGAATCCCTAGAAGGAAGTGGGAAGATCTATTTGACTCATCATCGATCATACCATATCTAATAGAGTACAATTTCTTCGCTTGGACACACCATTCCATTGTGGTATTCCAGGTGGAGTGAGTTGGGATATGATTGTTAGTTTTGGTTGCATCAAGATTCCTCTCCATGTCCCCGGATTAAAATTTTATTAATTAAAACAAATCCGGATGGAAAGAAACTTCCCAAGCGACCATTTTCATCATCGTACCAATCGATTGAGTGATCGCTTGAACAAACTTATTGTGCAAGCAATTCAAACTCCTTCATCGATTAGCTGCGGAAAAGATGACGAATTAGATCGTCAGTTTTTGTGTTTATCTTCGAGGTCCATGACAAATAAGAAATACAATTACAAGTAGATGCAAGAATGAAACAAAACAAGATTTATACCTCTTGTTTACCTCTTGATCTTCTATTGTATTCCTATCATCTTCTTGGACGTCGTGTGGGCGACGATCTTCCAAGAAACGAAGCCACCAAAGCCTCCTTCTTCCTTCCTTCTTCTTGCGCCGACCACCAAGACCTAGCCCCTCCTCCTTGCGCCGCTGGCCAACATCTTACTTCAAGGATGCGCCGGCCAAGGAAGAAGAGTAGAAGAAGAGGAAGAAGACCTAAGCTAACAACCCTTCTTCGCCCTCCCTTGCTTGCGCCGACCAAGGATAGAGAGAACCAAAGAAGGAGACGTTCTCTCCTTCTTCTTCATCACCTTGCACCACTGGCCACTCTCCTCCTTCACCTTACATGCGCCACCCCTCCCTTCCTCCTTGACCTAGCCGCACCCATCAAGAGGATGCCGCACACCAAGGAGAAGAGAAGGAAAAAGAATGATGATGAAGAAGAAGCCTCTCTCCCTTGCTCGAACTTGTGTCAACCTCTTCCTCCTTATGCATGCGCCGCCAGCCAAAGGAAGAGGAAGTCTTCCTTTCCTTGACCTAGCGCACGCTTGAGGGAGGAGGAGAGTGGAAGAGAGGAAGAAGATGATGAGGAGAAGAGAAGAGAAGAAATCTCTTCTTAGCCGCCTCCCACCTTTTCCTTGGCCTCTTCCCTTGCGCTAGCCAACCCTAGGAGAGAGAGAGAACAAGAGAGGAAAAGAATAGAGAATTAGTTTAATTCTTATGGCTTTGTCTCATGACTCATGAGGTATATATAGGCTACAATAGGGACCATGAGGAGGTGTTGGTTTTGGTCTCCTAATGGATCCTAAGCCTGATCCATTAATGATAACCTGCTCCACTAATGGGTTACCATTGAACTACTGCACCAACCCCATAAATAAATATGGGCTCCACCATATTATACATAATCTCCCTGTGTTTAAGATTTCGCATGTCCATTAATTAATTAAATTACTGATAATTTAATTAATTAATATCTAACTCCATGAGTAGTACCACTCAACCATATCATCATGTCGAACCAAGTCCACCTGCAAGATTTACATGATGAACTTTATGAGTTCCTTAAGGGGACATCATCATCCTAATGCATTAGGATACGGTTTCCTTCTATAATCAACGACACACCATGTAAATAATATTATTTTCTAATTTACCGGGTCTATTGATTTAACGAATAAATCTCGCAATTGGTAAATCAAATAAATAGATATTAAGTACATGTGCCTGCTATTATATCAGGATTAAGAGCATGTACATAATAATATCTGAGGTCTGATTCGATTATATAGTCAGTATAAATCGAATCGCCTCTAAGTCGATCCTGCTCAATACACACAAAGTGTACTAGTATAATTCTATAGTCAAGATAGACTAATATCAAATTACACTACAATCATTCCGATGGTTTGTCCAAATCCATCTCGGTTGTGAGCCACTACTTATACTTCACAAGGGACTGACAACATGATCTTTTGTGTGGCACCACACACCATGTTATCTATAGTGTAAAGTTAAGGACAATAGCATATATAACAAATATAAAATGCAAACAATGACCATGTGATTCTTATTCCAATATATAGATGTCCATACAAAAGCTAGGCTTTTAGTATACATCCTAACAATCTCCCACTTTTACTAAAAGACTATGCTGTCATCAAACTATCATACATATGATTCCCATTCCCTCCACATGCCTATCATAAGCTCTCGTTGGAAGGGCCATGGTTAAAGGATCTGCCAGGTTATCCTCTGATGCAATCATGGCGACAATAACTTCTTCTCGCTTTACGATCTCTCGTATCAGGTGATACTTGCGCTCTATGTGTTTACTCGCCTTATGGGCTCGTGGTTCATTCGAGTTTGCTACTGCACCACTGTTATCACAATAAATTATGATAGCTCTGGGCAAACCAGAAATCACATCTAAGTCCGTCAAGAAGTTTCTGAGCCATACAACTTCTTTGGCTGCCTCAGAGGCTGCCACATACTCAGCTTCCATGGTGGAGTCCGCAATGCATTTCTACTTGATACTCCTCCATACTATGGCTCCACCTCTCAAAGTAAACATATACCCCGAGGTAGACTAACTGTTATCCCTATCTGATTGGAAGTCAGAATCTGTGTAACCCATAGGGAGCAATTGATCTGCCTTGTAAACTAGCATATAATTCCTAGTCCTTTTCAGGTACTTTAATATATGCTTCACCGCAGTCCAATGTCCTTGTCCTGGATTACTCTGATATCTGTTAACCATGCCCACGGTAAAACAGATATCCGGCCTCGTATATAACATAGCATACATGAGGCTTCCTACAGCCGAAGCATAAGGAACCGCCTTCATCTCCTCTATCTCCTTTGATGTTTTAGGACACATCTCCTTAGATAAAGGTACTTCATGCCAAAAAGGTAGAAAACCTTTCTTGGAGTTTTACATGCTAAAACGAGCCAGGATAGTGTCAATGTATGAAGCTTGAGATAAGCACAACATCCTTTTCTTACGATCCCTTATAACTTTGATCCCAAGGACGTGTCCAGCTTCTCCCAAGTCCATCATATCAAACTGTTTGGACAACCATACTCTTATGTCTGATAACACTTTGACATTGTTGCTAATGAGCAAAATTTCATCTACGAAAAACTCATCATCGATCTAACCATCTTCATAAGAGTCCTATTCCTTCACTTTGTCACACCGTTCTGTTGGGGTGTACTAGGTGCAGACAATTGGGATTGAATCCCAGCCTTTGATAAGTAACTCTTAAACTCTCCCAAGAGGTACTCATCACCACGATCAGACCGTAGTGTCTTGATACTTTTACCTTGATGTTTCTCCACATCAGCCTTGAATTCTTTGAACCTGTCAAAGTATTCAGACTTGCGGCGCATCAAGTAAATATATTCATACCTTGAATAGTCGTCTATAAATGAGATGAAATATTCAAAGCTACCTCTAGCCTAGATAGACATAGGACCACACAAATCAGAATGAACCAACTCCAACACATCTTTGGCTCTATACCTCTTGGCCTTAAAAGGCCTCTTCGTCATTTTACCTTCTAAGCAAGATTCGCAGGTTGGGAAGTCTTCCACCACCAATGAACCCAAAGGTCCATTGACTATCAACCTTTGAATACTACTCAGGTTAATATGACCTAACCTTAGATGCCAAAGATAAGTTTGGTTCATTTTCGAATATTCTTTTCTCTTATTATGATTAGATGAAGAGTTATTAATTTCTATTTGCATCGTGGGAGTTTTTGGATTAAGAGTGTATAAATTGCCAACCAACACACCAGAACAGATAATCTCCCTATGCCTTTTTATAAAAACTCTGTCATTAAAAGAAATAGAATATCCATCCAAAAATAATTTAGAAACTGAAATTAAATTATTTCTAAAAGAAGGTACATAAAGACAATTTATCAAAACCAAACATTTATTCTTATCAAAAGATAGATAAACATCTCCCACTGCAATAGCCGCCACCTCCGAAGCATTGCCCATGTAGATAGTAATTTCACCCTCATTTAGTCGTCTGGTTTCCTGAACCCCTGCAATGAATTGCAGACATGATTAGTGACTCCCGTATCTACACACCAGGTACCGGTAGATAACACGCTAAACATGTTTCAACAACTAATGAAAAAGATCGATTCTAGTGTCTGAAGAGTTCTTTGAGATTGAACATCATGTCATAAGCAGTGGAAAAAGCCTGATGTTGATGTTGGAGCACTTTTGACATGGAGGCCAAAATATAACACTGTGCCATCTCATGTGCTTTTACCCACTTCTTATAATGTTCTCTCTCCTCTTCATCAGAATCATCTCTAGGCTTAGTGGGACAAACCTCAAAGAGTACAAATTTGTACTCCTCAACATTAGACAATATCCATGTTCCTCTTCCAATCTATATAATTGGGATCAGTAAGTTTATTTTCTTTTAAAATAACAACAAATGGGTTGAAAGACATTTTAAAAATCCTAAGAATCACAATGGTCAAAACTTTAGATTTTAAAATCAAATTGATTCCTCAAATAATAAAATTTTAAAATCACCAACACCTCAAAACACCGTGAATTTTGTATGCCACGATAGTGTGGACGTATACAAATTCAAACATTTGTAAGAGGAGGTTTTACCCATTAATTTTATTATCTTATCAACCTTACTTTTTGATAAATAAAATTAATAGTTGGTTTATCTTCAGCCATACAAATAATAGTAGTGACTCCGATGGGGAGGATACTATTATTTGCATCTAAGAGTACACCATTACATGATACTAAGGCAATTATCTAGAATTATGTCCCTTCCAATGGGAAAGATCACACGCTCCTAAATAATTTCCTATAATCATATTTGATCTAGTGATTCGTGAAATAAACTCATCCGATGTGGAGGAAGGCACTCAAAGTCAATGCGCAAGTTTGTTCGCATTACTTATCAAATTGGTAATGGAAGCCACGGGACTCAAAGATTCCCTCTCCCACTTAGCAATTTAAAATTGAGGAATTTTCACATGCAAGCACAACAAGCATATAAAACAATAAGCAATAAATATGAAAAACTAATTTTTCAACTATTATGCCTTTTTGTTCTCCAATACGTCTCTAGTCATGTCGCCACCTCATCTCCACCTCCCTACACCATGCACAAGCAAGAAAGTGTTGGTGCAAGATGCATCAGTGATGTCTTCCTCTAGTGTTTCGATGTTTAACAATATACTAAAGTTAGTAAAAATACACCAAAGGTTTAGTCTGATTGATCAAGGGTTTAGCCAAACAGGACTTGATGTTTGGTAGGGTAAACCCAGGTTTGATCAGGATGACAAAGGGATAGCCAAATAGGATCTGATGTTTGGCAGAGTGAAAAGAACCCAAGGTTGGTCAGTTTGACCAAGGGATCAAACCACATCGGACTTGAGGTGTGAGATTATATTTAACTGAAGATTGAAGGAAGTCTAGTCAGAATCATGATGATTAGTAAAGAAGTGATTCTGATTGAAGAAATCCTGGTGAGTGAAATCGGGTCCTAGCTGTGGGGACCGATGTCATCGATAGAGGGGGGGTGAATACCGACCGTAAAAACTTTTCGGAAACTTGCGTAAACTTTCATTCGTTCATTCTGGACACAGAGTTAGTAGCACAGCGGAAAACAAAAAGGAACGAAAAATAGATCAACAAATTGCACATGGGATTTTTTACTTGGTTCCCAACCCCTCAGGGTTAGTACGTCCAAGGCCTAAGCACGGGAAACGCCCGTCCACTAATGGTCTCCATTCCAAACTTTTTAGAGGCGGAGAAACCCGTCTTACAGTGCAAGATTTACAATCAAAATATTAAATAAATTAAGTAATGAAAGTAAATCAAATCAATCAGAAAGAGTCGAAGACTCGGCTGATCTGGAACTCCGAAGTGTCGCGCACTTCCTCCCGGAGCTTACTTGGTCGCAGAGCTTCGTCGTTAGCGTTTTTCTTCCATTCGGAATGCTCAGAATGATGGTGGAATGGTTGTTCTGAGTTGAGGGGTCGAAGCCCCTTGTATAGCTTTGTCTAGGACGCCCGTGATGCCAGGGGCGCCTCACAAACCTTGGTCAAAGCTCATCCTCGCGCTGAACTCGCAAAGCTGATAAACCTGCCTTATACCTAATTCATTCAGGCGCCTGACTCAATGAGTGCACCTATATCAATGGGGGCGCCCAAGATGCAGTGTTTCAGCCTCTTTGTGCGTTTGTTTGCCTACTTTGCCTTCAATTCTAGGTACCTGCAAGATATACAAACACAAAGCAAACACATATATACGATCTTAGCCTTAACGAATTGGTTCTGACTTCGGATTTACTGTGAAACCCTAGGTCGAACCGACACCTAAGTTCCCATCCCGGGGAATGCACATTTCACCTACTCCTCTCAGGAGACGGTTGCCACCCGGCCCATCCGGTTGGACTTTTACTTAGCCTTCGAGACTCCCGGATCTTGAGACGTCCGAACCTTGACCCGTCTCTACTTCTGTCCTTAGTCATCGCTCAGCTAAGTTGCTCAATCCCTCGAACCAAGACTTCATGCCCAAACCCTAGGTCCAGGACTTCGGTGCCCAACCCTCGGTCAGGACTTAGTGCCCAATTCCTCGAACCAGGACTTCGGTGCCCAACCCTCGGTCAAGACTTAGTGCCCAATTCTACAAACCAGGTCTTCGGTGCCCAGCCCTCAGCCAGACTTAGTGTCCAATCCATGATCAGGACTTAGTGCCCAATTCTTCGAACCAGGACTTCGTGCCTAGGATAACTAGGACTTTGGTTCACTTTGGTACTCTTTTCTTGGCTCACCCTTCCCTTGTTAACGTATCACTAACTTAGGCATATTGTTAAACATTGAAATACTCAGAGGAGGACATCACTGATGCAACTTGCACCAACAATCTTCCCCTTTTTGATGTTTGACAATATCTTAAGTTAGATTGGATTAAAGGGTGTTAAGTTATAAACCTTGGGAAAAAAATGATGTAAGTTTTGAAAATACATTTTGATCCTTTGAGAAAAATTCTAACTTCAGCTTTCTATCCTTCGGGAGATAAAAAGAAAAAATTTCTAACTTAAGCTCACTCTCCCCCTTTTTGAAAAAACATTTTGATTTCATTTTGATCCTTTGGTCAGAAGAAAAAAATTTCTAACTTAAGCGCACTCTCCCCCTTTGTCATACATCAAAAAAACGATGAAAACACTTACTCCAACAATAAAAAAATTTTCCTTTTGAAACACTTGTTTTACATGCTCAATTTCTTAGAGTAAAGATTCCATGTCATTTCATTTAGCATACATATCCTTATGATTGCATTGGATGAGTAGAAGTGTGAGTAGTTTGAAATATTGATACTTTGTTAGAGAAATAGATGCATGTGCCAAGATAGTATTAATTTCCCTTTGAATCAAGTTTTTATTGCTTAAGTATGTTTAGAAAAGTTGCTTTCTCATTTGATAATGCCTTAGGGATGTTTCAGAATTTTGTGTGATGAGTTTCAATGGTTAGAAGTTAAGTTTGGTACAAACTCTAGCTTAAAGTCTATGTAGATTTTTCATAACTTGCTAAATTCCGCAAAAGTCCTAATTTCAAGTTTATGGATTCGTTTTGATTGGCTAAATTGTTTAGAAAACTGGTATAGAGTATAGAAATGGTGTCATGATTTTATATGGCTCGAAAGTATAGGTTTGGTGGAGTTTTGAAACAAGGCTTCGAATCTGAAAAACAGGTTTCAGACTTATCAGTCGACGGTACAGTATCAGTCGACTGATACCCGTAAGCTTGAGTTGGGCGAGGCAAGTTTCAATAAGTATTTTCTTACGAGTTTTGAGAAAGAAAGTGTGACATGGTATCATGCATGACTATTTGAGTTAGAATATCATTCTTAGATAGATTAAAAAAAAAAAAAAAGATTTCCGCATTTTTAGTCGTGCATTAGAGTCGAGAAGTAGACAAAAGTAACGATCCGTCTAAGGCAGAGAGGCGGGTCGCTACAGGTGGTATCAGAGCAGTTCCCATTCTCCAGCATCACACACAATCAGCATCAACCTTGCCGTCTTCAAGTAAGAAAGCTTTAAGTTTCAGTTTTTCTATTGCTCCTTTACTTAATTGCAGTATAGAGAAATTCTTAAGTACTTACTCATATGTGCATAGAACAAGGAAGCATGTTTAATACCTTAGTATCACGGAATCATGCTTAATCCCTAGAATGGATATTAGAGAAATGCTTAAGTACTTACTTGATTTGCCCAAAAGTAAGTTTTGGGATTATGGCACGCAAGGTGCTTGATAAAGTTTTGAGTAAGACCAAGGTCTTACTAAGCCCTAGAACGAGTTCTAGGACTAAGAAATGAGATAAGAATCAAGACCAAGGTCTTGTTATATCCTAAAGCAAGTTTGGGAACATTACCATTAAGTGTTAAGTTATACATTTGAGGACGTCCTAGAAAGGCCCAAAACGAGGAGCAAGCTCCTAGAGGGCAAGAGGCAACAGAGTCAGTACCCCCACCAAATCTCTTAGACGTGGTGGCTCAGTTACAGAGACAGTTAGCAGAACAACAGCAAGTTATTGCCACTAGGATGGCTAACCAGCAGGTCGTTATTATTACCTCGCCGGTGGCGAATGTAGTGGCACCAGTTGTGATCGAAGACCCATCGATTACATCTGTAGTTCGGCAAGGGAAGTAAGGCAAGAAGCGTACCTCATTCAGTAGGAGAAACTGAAGCCAGGGAACTTCCCAGGCACAAGCAAACCATGGGATGCTTAAGCATGGTTCAAAACGTTGGAAAGAATAGTAGGGCTACTGGACTGGCATGAGGTAGAGAAGATAAAGTGTGCATCTCTCTGCCTTACGGGAGATGCTAGAATATAGTGGAAGAGAGTCAAGGCCAAGAGAAATGTCAGCCAGATGACATGGGCCGACTTCGAGACTGAGTTCTTCGAAGAATACTTTCACATGCAAGAAACCAATAAGCATTATGATGAATTCACGGAGTTCAGACAAGGAGAACTATCCGTGGATGAAGCAGTGAAGATGTTTAAGCGGTTAGCTCATCTGTGCCCAGAGCTAGTTAGCACAGAAAAAGAGATAGTTAGGCTAATGCTCAAGATGTTAAGGCCTGAGATAGCGTTAAAGGGGGCTAGCGGTGTTAAGAGGCTGCAAACCTCCGAAGAACTAATAAGTAGTGCTTTGATCACCGAGCACTACTTAAACAGTATAAAGGCCACCAGAAAGGTTGAACGATGAAGTTCTTAACAACCTTACCGTCAGGGGAAGTGATGACCCCTACTGAGAGGCTAAGGGCAATATCAATATAGATTTCCAACCGAGAGCTCTACAGTGACTTGGTAGTCCCTGAGATGAAGGATTACGATGTCATTTTAGGAATGGACTTCTTGAGCAAGTATAATGCTTCTATAGACTGCCGCAAGAGAAAAGTCAAGTTCACACCGGAAGCAGAACCTCCATTTGAGTTTATTGGAGACCCAAGGAGAAAGATAAATAGATTCCTATCTACCTTACAAACTCAGAGAATGTTAGAGAAGGGGTGCTCTGGTTTTCTAGCTCATATAGTGGATGCAAGTCAAGGAGAAGGATTGAAGAGAGAAGAAGTGAGGGTAGTCTGTGACTATCCTGAGGTGTTTCCTGAAGAGTTACCAGGACTCCTTCCCAATCGAGAAATTGAGTTTGAAATTGAGTTGGCCCCAGGAACCAACCCAAATTCGAAGGCACCTTATCGCATGGCACCAGCAGAACTGAAAGAATTACAAGAACAATTGCGAGAGCTGCTTGACAAGGGTTTCATCCGCCCTAGTCATTCACCTTGGGGAGCTCCTGTACTGTTTGTCAAGAAGGAAGATGGATCTATGCGAATGTGCATAGATTATCGAGCCTGGAATAAGGTAACCATCAAGAACAGATATCCTTTGCCAAGGATAGATGATTTATTTGATCAGCTGAAGGGAGCCACAGTGTTCTCCAAGATAGATCTGCGATCAGGTTACCATCAGCTCAGAGTGAAGGAGAGTGATGTGCCAAGGACTGCTTTCAGTACAAGATATGGGCACTATGAGTTTGTGGTCATGCCCTTTGGAGTGACGAACGCCCCTGCGACGTTTATGGATCTAATGAATAGAGTGTTCAAGGATTATCTGGACAAGTTCGTCATTGCCTTCATTGATGATATCCTAGTGTATTCAAAGACTCGGAAAGAACATGAAGAACACCTGAAGATGGTGTTGCAAACCTTACACCAGAAGGAGTTGTACGCCAAATTCTCAAAGTATGAGTTTTGGCTTGATCAGGTGGCCTTCCTAGGCCACATTGTATCCAAAGAAGGCATTCAAGTTGATCCAGCCAAGATAGAAGCAGTCAGCAACTGGTGTAGACCCAAGAATGCCAGTGAAATCAGAAGCTTCTTAGGCCTGGCAGGATATTACAGAAAAAAAAATTTTGTGGAGGATTTTCCCAAAATAGCCTCTCCACTCATAGCCTTGACCAGGAAGAACAAGAAGTTTGAATGGTCAGATAAATGCGAGCACAGTTTCCTAGAGCTGAAGAAGAGACTGACCAGTGCTCCCATCCTGACTGTTCCAGAGAGTGACAAGGCCTTTGACATCTACAGTGATGCATCCAAGATGGGCCTTGGAGCTGTCCTAATGCAAGATGGTAAAGTAATAGCATATGCCTCCAGATAGCTCAAGGACTATGAGAAGAATTACCCTACCCACGACCTTGAGCTAGCAGCTGTGGTTTTTGCACTGAAGCTCTGGAGACACTACCTGTATGGAGTGCAGTGCAGAATCTTCACAGACCATCAGAGTTTGAAGTACTTCTTCACTCAGAAGGATCTGAATATGAGGCAGCGCAGGTGGCTAGAGTTGATCAAAGATTATGACTGTGAAATCCTCTACCACCCAGGTAAAGCTAATAAAGTGGCAGATGCACTGAGCAGAAAATCCTGTGCAACACTGATGTCCTTATCATCACTGTCTCTACCACTTCAGAAAGAAATAAAGGATTTCGGAGTCGAGATAATAATTGGGCAACTTTCTGCATTGACTCTAGAGTCAACCCTACTTGTGGATATACAAAGAAAGCAAAGTCAAGACCCAGAGATCCAGAAGATCAAGCAGGAGATCCAAGAGGCAGAGAATTCAGAGTTTCGAGTATCAGATAGTGGCATCCTCTATCTTGGAGACCGCCTTTGCGTCCCCAATGATGAGGAACTAAGAAAGAATATTTTAGAAGAAGCCCACAGTACCCCGTACTCTATGCATCCTGGTTCTACCAAGATGTACCAAGATTTAAGACAAAGGTTCTGGTGGTCTGGACTCAAGCGAGACGTGGCCAGATATATCAGTACCTGCTTGACCTGCCAGAGAGTCAAAGCAGAACACCAGAGACCAGGAGGAGTTCTGCAGCCTCTTCCCATTCCAGAGGGGAAGTGGGAAGAGATATCCATGGATTTTATCACAGGTCTTCCAAGAACCACCCATGGACACGATGCAATTTGGGTGATAGTGGACAGATTGACCAAGTCTGCCCACTTCCTAGCCATCAAGTTATCGCATTCGGTAGAGCAATTAGCACAGCTGTACGTGAAAGAAGTGATCAGGCTTCACGGAGTTCCGAGGTCGATCGTGTCTGACAGAGATGGGCGGTTCATCTCCCATTTTTGGAGGTGTGTTCAGGACGCCCTAGGCACCAGACTTCAGTTCAGCACAGCTTTCCATCCCCAGACAGATGGACAAACAGAGAGAGTAAATCAGATTTTAGAAGACATGCTCAGGGCTTGTGCATTGGACTTTAAAGGTAGTTGGTGCAAATTTCTGTGCTTAGCTGAGTTTGCCTACAACAATAGCTATCAGGCCGCCATCAGGATGGCACCTTATGAGGCATTGTATGGCAGGAAATGCAGATCACCCATATGTTGGCAAGAAGCGGGTGAGAAGAAAGAGATGGAGTCAGGACTAGGCAGCCAGACTGAGCTTATAGATGAGACCGCTCAGGCTATCCAGACGATCCGCCAGAGGATTGAGACTGCCCAGAGTAGACAGAAAAGTTATGCTGACACACGCCGTAGGCCACTTGAATTCCAAGTTGGAGATTCAGTATTTCTCAAGGTCGCTCCCATGAAGGGAGTGGTGAGATTTGGCAAGAAGGGCAAGCTAAGTCCTCGCTACATAGGACCCTACAAGATCATAAAGAGGGTTGGTAAGGTAGCATATGAGCTGGACCTACCAGAGGATATGTCAGCTATCCACAGTACCTTTCATGTCTCTATGCTAAAGAAGTGTATTCACGACCCTAGCCAAGTGATTCAGCCTCAGTCAGTACAGATCCAAGAAGATCTTAGTTATGAGAGCAGACCGACACAGATAGTGGACAAAGCAGTTAAAAGATTAAGAAACAAAGAAGGGCCACTAGTGAAGGTCATCTGGCAGAATCAAAAGCATGAAGAGGCTACTTGGGAACGTGAGGACAGCATGAGAGAGAGATATCCAGAATTATTCTAAGTTCGAGGACGAACTTTTCATAAGGTATGGGGGATTGTAACGCCCCAAAATTCCCATTTTTAGTTCTTAGAGTCCTTAGAATTATTAAAAATGGTTTAGAAATATTCTAGATATTTTTAGGGATTTTTAGAATATTTTTATGGAATTTTTCGAGTCCGTTTAGTATATTTAAAAAAGGAAAAACATTTAAGGGCAACAAGGGGTTCGAACCCTTCACCTACGCTGTGAGAGAAGAGTGGGCGGACCAGCTGCGCTGGGTTGGTTTTGTTGAAACAAATTGAGCGAAACAATAGATAAGGTATAATTAGGTAAATTCGCCCCCATAAGTATAAATAGATAATTAAGGAGAGAAGTTTTATTTTCTTCCCCCAAACCCTCACGCCGTCTGTAACGCCCCAAAATTCCCATTTTCAGTTCTTAAAGTCCTTAGAATTATTTAAAAATGGTTTAGAAATATTCTAGATATTTTTAGGGATTTTTAGAATATTTTTATGGAATTTTCCGAGTCCGTTTAGTATATTTTAAAAAAAGAAAAACGTTTAAGGGCAGCAGGGGGTTCGAACCCGCGACCACCGGAAGAGCAAGCACGCGCGCGACCAGCTGAGCTGGTTGGTCTTGTTGAAATAAGCTGGGAGAAACAATAGATAAGGTATAATTAGGTAAATTCGCCCCATAAGTATAAATAGATAATTAAAGAGAGAAATTTTATTTTCTCTCAACCTAAACCCTTTCTCTCCCTCGCCCAGCACCTTGCGCCGACTCCTTTCCCCTCTCCTCTCTTGGGCGACACCACATCAAGCCCTAGAGGGCCGGCCAAGGTTCTCCTCCGAGAGATTTTTCTATATTCGGGATCCCCGCGACGAGAGGAACGCGTAGGCGCGAAGAATTCTCCGAGATCTCAATTTTCTTCCGAGCCCTAGATGTCAATCTTGGTTGTAAGTCCAAGATATCAATGTAAGTACTGCTCACCTGCAGTAAGAGGCGGTTTTTCCGCAAGAATTTCCCTTAAAAGTTTTTAAAAGAGATATTTACTTCTTGTTAAGATTATTGCATGTGATCTTAGTTTATTATATGCTTATATATTTTATTGAGTGCCCTATATGAGATTAGGGTCCAAGAAAAGCTATGAGAAAAGAAAAGAGAAGATAAAGATAAGAAAAGAAAAGGCCAAGGCCTTAAGAAATCCCCAAAAGTCAAGACTTAGGGATTTTAGCACGCAAGGTGCTCGAGAAAATGCCAAGGCATTTACAGATAAGAAAGAAAAGAAAGAAAAACTATTTTATTTTCTAAGGCCAGTACCCGGCGTCCAAGGGCGTCGTTAAAGAAATTCAGGTGTCCAATTCCAAGGTCTTGGCCCTGGTAGACCAAGGTCTGCTCTATTAGGATTGGTGGCTCGCTACCCCAACCTTTTAGGGAACGCGCATGAGATGGTACTTACGTCTTCAGTGGATCCAAGTGATTAGTATTTTCAAGTATATGCTTTAGCAAAGTTTCTAAAGTTTAAAGAGTTTTCAAAAAGTTAAAGAATAGCTAAAGTTTCAAGTTGAGCCAAGAAAAGTAAATTGAGATTTATTAATGCTTGAGTATGCATGTTTTGAGTTATACATGTTCTTAGTTTTCTTTCAAGCATATAAGTATTTCATATGATTTTCATATTGTTTAAGAAGCATGTTTGCACATTTCGAGATTTTGTGAGCTAGATAGTACTTACTAAGCTTTTTGCTTACTAGTTGCATTTCCTCTTACTGCAGATAAAGGTAAAGGCAAGCAATTCTGAAGGAAGGCGACGAGGCGGTGCTGAGTAAAGTGTGTGTGGTGGCTGATTTTGGAGAGATCTTTGAGACGAGACAATTTAGTTATTTGAATTACAATATTTTAGTTTATTCAATTTCAAGTTCTTGCTTTATGTAGTTTAGCGAACATTTAAGCTTTGGATAGTTTTACATGCTCAATTTCTTAGAGTAAAGATTCCATGTCATTTCATTTAGCCTACATATCCTTATGATTGCATTGGATGAGTAAAAGTGTGAGTAGTTGGAAATATTGATACATTGTTAGAGAATTAGATGCATGTGCCAAGATAGTATTAATTTCTCTTTGAATCAAGTTTTTATTGCTTAAATATGTTTAGAAAAGTTGCATTCACATTTCACAATGCTTTAGCAAGGTTATAGAACATGTATTTGGTGTTATGAATGCACAGGAGTCAAGATTGGTACAAACTCTAATGTTAAAGTTCATATAAACTTAAATAGCTTATTTTCTTCCGCAAAAGTCTTAATTTCAAGGTTATGGATTCATTTTGATTGGCTAAATTGATTGGAAAACTGGCATAGAGTATAGAAATGGTGTCATGATTCTATTTGGCTCGAAAGTATAGGTTTGGTGGAGTTTTGAAGCAAGTGCCGAAATCTGAAAATTCTGTTTTCAGGCTTATCAGTCGACTGATACAGTATCAGTCGACTGATACCCGTAAGCTGAGTTGGGCGAGGCAAGTTTCAATAAGTATTTTCTTACGAGTTTTTGAGAAAGAAAGTGTGACATGGTATCATGCATGACTATTTAAGTTAGAATATCATTCTTAAATAGATTAAAAAGAAAAAAAAAGATTTCCGCATTTTTAGTCGTGCATTAGAGTCGAGAAGTAGATAAAAGTAACGATCCGTCTAAGGCAGGAGAAGGCGGGTCGCTACACCGTCTCTCTCTCCTCCCTTGGGCGAAAACACACCAAGCCCTAAGGCTTCCTCCGGTGGCCGGCCAAGGCTCTCCTCCGAGAGATCTTCCAATATTCGGAATCCCCACGACGAGAGGAACACGTGAGCGCGAAGAAATCTCCGAGACTTCGAGTTTCTCCGGAACCTCCGACGCCGTTCTTGGTTGTAAGTCCAAGATATCAAGGTAAGTACTGCTCACCTGCAGTAAGAGGCGGTTTTTCCGCAAGAATTTCCCTTAAAAGTTTTTAAAAGAGATATTTCCTTTTTGTTTAAGTTTTTGCATGTGATCTTAGTTCATTATATGTTTATATATTTTATTGAGTGCCCTATATGAGATTAGGGTCCAAGAAAAGCTATGAGAAAAGAAAAGAAAAGATAAATAAAAGAAAAGAAAAGGCCAAGGCCTTAAGAAATCCCCAAAAGTCAAGACTTAGGGATTTTAGCACGCAAGGTGCTCGAGAAAATGCCAAGGCATTTACAGATAAGAAAGAAAAGAAAGAAAAGCTATTTTATTTTCTAAGGCCAGTACCCGGCGTCCAAGGGCGTCGTTAAAGAAATCCAGGTGTCCAATTCCAAGGTCTTGGCCCTGGTAGACCAAGGTCTGCTCTATTAGGATTGGTGGCTCGCTACCCCAACCTTTTAGGGAACGCGCATGAGATGGTACTTACGTCTTCAGTGGATCCAAGTGATTAGTATTTTCAAGTATATGCTTTAGCAAAGTTTCTAAAGTTTAAAGAGTTTTCAAAAAGTCAAAGAATAGCTAAAGTTTCAAGTTGAGCCAAGAAAAGTAAATTGAGATTTATTAATGCTTGAGTATGCATGTTTTGAGTTATACATGTTCTTAGTTTTCTTTCAAGCATATAAGTATCTCATATGATTTTCATATTGTTCAAGAAGCATGTTTGCACATTTCGAGATTTTGTGAGCTAGATAGTACTTACTAAGCTTTTTGCTTACTAGTTGCATTTCCTCTTACTGCAGATAAAGGTAAAGGCAAGCAATTCTGAAGGAAGGCGACGAGGCGGTGCTGAGTAAAGTGTGTGTGGTGGCTGATTTTGGAGAGATCCTTGAGACGAGACAATTTAGTTATTTGAATTACAATGTTTTAGTTTATTCAAATTTCAAGTTCTTGCTTTATGGAGTTTAGCGAACATTTAAGCTTTGGATAGTTTTACATGCTCAATTTCTTAGAGTAAAGATTCCATGTCATTTCATTTAGCATACATATCCTTATGATTGCATTGGATGAGTAGAAGTGTGGGTGGTTTGAAATATTGATACTTTGTTAGAGAAATAGATGCATGTGCCAAGATAGTATTAATTTCCCTTTTGATCAAGTTTTTATTGCTTAAGTATGTTTAGAAAAGTTGCTTTCTCATTTGATAATGCCTTAGGGATGTTTCAGAATTTTGTGTGATGAGTTTCAATGGTTAGAAGTTAAGTTTGGTACAAACTCTAGCTTAAAGTCTATGTAGATTTTTCATAACTTGCTAAATTCCGCAAAAGTCCTAATTTCAAGTTTATGGATTCGTTTTGATTGACTAAATTGTTTAGAAAACTGGTATAGAGTATAGAAATGGTGTCATGATTTTATATGGCTCGAAAGTATAGGTTTGGTGGAGTTTTGAAACAAGGCTTCGAATCTGAAAAACAGGTTTCAGACTTATCAGTTGACTGGTATAGTATCAGTCGACTGATACCCGTAAGCTGAGTTGGGCGAGGCAAGTTTCAATAAGTTTTTTCTTACGAGTTTTTGAGAAAGAAAGTGTGACATGGTATTATGCATGACTATTTGAGTTAGAATATCATTCTTAGATAGATTAAAAAAGAAAAAAAAAAGATTTCCGCATTTTTAGTCGTGCATTAGAGTCGAGAAGTAGACAAAAGTAACGATCCGTCTAAGGCAGAGAAGGCGGGTCGCTACAGGTCTAGCCTTGGATAATGATTTTCTAGGGTTATCTACCTTGTTAACCTTTTTCCTATCATTATATCTAAATTCATGATTATGCTTGGGTAAATAATCTACATTTTTATTAGCAAGCATATATGAATTAGAAATTAGATTTAATTTTAAATAAGGGATTACCTTCCCTTTTACCTTTGAAGCTCCCCCTTGACTTGAGCTCCTCGTCCTTTTCAATTTCTTCAAATGCCCTAGCTTCTTGAGCTCTCCTTTCTTGGGTATTTTGTGTGGTAGTGCCACCGCTCACCACACGTGAAGTAAATTATATGCTTCTTCTCCTTGGCTCCATCCCTACAACTCACATTAGTTTTTAAAAGAACTTTGTCAGGTTTAGGGTTTACCTCCTTTACCTTCTTGAATGAAGAACATCTACTCTTGTAGTGTCCCATTTCCCCACACTTAAAACACTTGATGTGGGATTTCCTACTCTTCTCAGTAATTGAGGTTGAGGGTTGAGCTTCCAAGATCTCCTCCACCTTGGATTGCTCTTCTTCTTCCTCACTTGAGGATGTGGACGATTCCACTTCCTCCTCCTCTTCGGATGTTGAAATTGATTCAACTTCCGATTGGTCCTTCTCCTTCTCTTGGACCAATGAGCTCTTATCCTTGGCCTCCTCTACTCCTTGTCCTTGTGTAGAATCCTTATGAAGAGCTATCACCTTCCTCCATATCTCATGAGCATTCTTGTACTCACCTACACGGGACATAATATAAGAAGGTAATAAATTTAACACAATTATAGTTACCTCCTTATCCGACTCCGCTTCCTCCACTTGTTCCTTTGTCCAATGCCTAGGTCAGAGGCGTTTCCCCTTCTTATCCATTGGAGCTTCGAACGGAACCTCCAATGTGGTCCAATGGTCCCAATCCATTTGGAACCAAGTCTCCAACTACTTCCTCTAATAATCAAAATTGTTTCGATCATATGGAGGTGGGATTTGAGTATCCCATCCTATCGGACCTTCCGAATCCATCTTCCTCTAGCACTTTACTCTCCCGGCGATTAGCCCGTAGACGAGCAACCCTGGCTCTGATACCACTTCTTGGGACCGGTGCGTCGGCTAGAGGGGGGTGAATAGCTCGTTGCCCCCAATGCATCGATTTCCTCCTACAAGTGTTGTGTGCGCGAGCGAAAATATCAAATACAAATTAAAACAATGCTAACAGCAAATCTTTACATGTTTCGGAGATGATACTCCTACTCCACAGCTGTTCGTAAGGTGGATGATCTCTATCCGTCCGTGGATGAGTCCCCAGAAGACCTCCGGCTAGCTCGTGTCGCTCCTTATGGGTGGAGCAACCTTACCACAACCTTAACAACACTCCTGAGCACAAAGACTACTAATTGGCCTTTATCTAAAGCTAATTTCATCAACCCTAGCCAACCAAACTGAGCTCCCTTAAGTTTAGCTTGTGGCTGAACTAGCCGTTACTAGTCAACTAGTCAACCCGAATTTGAACGTTACAGTCCAACGTTTGAATTTCAGCCGACACCAGTCGACTGCAGAGAGGATCAGTCAATTGATCTTTCTATGCCCTACACCAGTTGACTGCTATAAGCCGCAGTCGACTGGCCAAACCCTAAACCTAGGGTTTCTCTTCTTGAGTACAATTCTCTCAGCACTCAGACCCTCACGAGTCAACTGATTCTTCACCTAGCAGCCTCGACCTGTTGCCTTCAAGCTTTCTTTGACTTTGGCTCTCATCCCTCGGATGCATACGAGCCCGTGACTCATCCTCATGCCATCCTTCGCGTATGCCTCGAACTGTGCTTCACTTGGCTCATCGTTCCTGCTTTATCCACGGTCCCTCAGATTCATACAAGCCCACGGCTTGTCTCCACATGTCATCCTTCACTAGACCCGAAGCTGTCCAGCTAAGCCTATGTGTATCCTGCAAACCTGCACATTCACATACACATATCAAATACAAGGGTGAACCTAATTTAGACCCTATGCCCAAACATGAAAACACATGGTCACTCCGGACCATAGATTGCTCAACATATATCACTTATGCTCTCGTATGCTACGCCAAAACCATCTACACATGACAAAACGCTACCTCGACAATAACGTGCCTGTATTTCATTTTGACTAAAGTTGTTGATATTTCTTTTCTTACTTGTTCTTAAACTTTACATATTTATACTCATTTTGCAACTTATAGAATTGCCCAAAGTAATTGGTCAAGAACTGTCACGCCCCGAGAGCATTGGAGCCGCTGATCCAATATAAAATCGGATAGCATCTCCCCTGTCTGGTGGATAATTTACACATACATACAACACACGCAGTTTATAATTAGGCCTCAGGCCTCAAAACATATATCTAATATATGGAAAATGAAAATATCACAATACCAAAAACCCGTAACACTCACCTGAGCTGCCCCCAGGGCAGACGCGCAGCAAAACAACCAACACATAGTCCAATAGAGGACTCAAAAATACAATACTGCAAGAATAAATCCAATACAAGCCCACGGTAACAAAACGAATACAAAATATAGACAATGATATCAAAAGAAAACAAAACCAGCGGAAGCACCCATCTGAATGGAGTCGTGGGGACCCGAGACCGGCAATTGGGCTCCTCCAACGATCTATCAACCTGAAAACAAAAATATTGTGACGGGTGGTGAGTCCAAGTGGACTCCGCGGGTATATAGAAAGTTATACATGGCTGAACAAAATAGCTGAGTAAGCTATAAAGAAATAACAGGAACAGTCTCAACAGGAATATCAGAATATGCATAACTAAAAATACAACTGACTGTACATACCAGAAATCAGTCTATCCTGACCATAAAAGACTCGTACTAACACGAGCAAGTGCAAGGTCATCAAACCACACATAAGTATATCCTGTACGTGCATGTCAAATAAGTGCAGCAATCACAATCAAAATGCACAATGCATCATATGCACATGATGCAATGACATGGTCACC
This sequence comes from Boesenbergia rotunda, assembly GCA_024364735.1. Taxonomy (NCBI): domain Eukaryota; kingdom Viridiplantae; phylum Streptophyta; class Magnoliopsida; order Zingiberales; family Zingiberaceae; genus Boesenbergia; species Boesenbergia rotunda. The sequence goes on along the minus strand of JAGFNQ010006335.1, from coordinate 615,936 downwards.
CCTAATGCCAGTCAAGCCACCGAGACAGGCGATATTGTGTCGGCCGAGTGGGTAGAGCTGTGACACTGTACGCACCCTGCTATCACTGCTCCTGAGTGACCGAGTGGACAGGATGCTGGCGGGGGACCACCCCCTACCCCATGTATATATGAGGGAGCGTCGCACTCATCTCCTCTGGTCTATGGAAAAAGAAGGGATCCCTGCCTGCTACCACGCTCCGAAACCACTACCCATGAGTGGTCGAGCGGAGCAGTACAGAGCAAATGCACACACCCAACGGTATCCACTAACCCATGAGTGGTCGTGTGTGCATATCATGTACCAGAAGATGATAGGCTCAACCACAAGGGAGTCGCTGATTGCTGGCATGTAACAGTGTAGGTATGGTGCATGACTCTCACACATGCAACCCCTACCAGGTCATCATTCATAACTCAACATAACATGCACAGGTCGATCACAGTTATAATAACCTAACCATCATGCATCTAAGTGCACATGCAAGTAATAACAGAATCAACCAATGCAGATATCAAGTGACATACCGTCATAACCCAATCACTCTATATCTAGACACACGTGCAAGTATGACTAGACACAATTAATGCAACCATACAGTAGTCTGTTATTCTATATCTACATACCAATGTCACACCAATGCTATACAGAATTAGATAACAAATAAATGAGACTATATAGAAGGAAAATTTTGATCATATCTAAGGTCAATCATAAGTATCAAGCAGGATAATAAAACGGTAGTAGATAAAGGTCAATAATAGTCTACTGCATAAATAACAACTAACCATGCATAAAGATAAAGTGGAATTACAGATACAAGCAAGAAGTACCCGCCTCCAAGTAAGTGAAGTCTGTATCAAATGAGATAGAACCACCCGCCAATAATAAGCAGCAATAAATCCAATCAAGCTCCTGTATCAAGGATGTATTTAATTAGCTATTACATGGATATGATAACTAGCTAATTAATCCCCAAACCATATTAGGGTTAACCCAATCATTTCCTTTTCATTTAATCTCTCATAATTAATTGAAAGGTTTTCCTAATTACCCCGCGTAATTAAGATTTAGGATTATGTTTTCCTTAACACAGTTAGATCAGGTTTCACCTCCTAGTCTAACTCTAATCACCAAGCTCACAGCCAAGATCCAAATAAATGTTAGCTACACTTAACTCCACCACACCACGAATTAAATCCTTTATAATCTATACAATACATCCCTGTTTTGAAGTTGGAACACACAGCAATAGGATCGAAAAGGGCCCAAGTAAACAAGGTAAGCATCTGAGATCAACCAACAACTACTCCAACACACATCCAAGCTAATCTACTCAAATCAAACTCAATACAACCATAAAATTTACAGTAGCAGAATTAATAACCTAACTCAACCTGAATCAAAATAAACAGATCCAATTACCTCTTATCTCAGCTCCAACTGCCGAAACACACAGCAAGTAGAAGATGAGGGAAATGAAACCCGATTTCCAATTTCAATCTCCCGGAATCAGACCTGCCATCACACACAACGATCAATTTCATGTTCCACTCCTTTGCCCCAACTCTTCAGTTCCGGATCTAAGGCAAATATCAAGCTTACCTCAGATTTGGGGCGCCCCATTCGATTCCCATCATCCTGGCGATCCCTGGGTGAGAAGCTGATCCCAGTGGCGACGGCTGAGGAGATTATGGCTGCAGGATTTCCAATATCGGTCATGGGTTTTGAGATCAATCCCTCCGATCCATGAGCCCTAATTAGAGATCCTTACCTCAACTTGACTACCGGCAGAAACTCCCCCAAGCTCCAATAGCACGCTCCTCCCAGATTAGGATCGGCACCCCAACTCACTATGGCGGAATCCCTAACTCACGCTCGTGAGCTGGTTTTGGCTTGTGGAAATAGGGAATCAGACTCTCCCTCAATCCCAGAGATGCGGGTCGCCGGAGCGTGGAGGACCGAAGAAGCGATGGTGGCGTCGGCTTTCGATCGGGAGGATGGGGATGCTCGGTTAGGTTGCGGCTGCAGGCATCGGGTTTCCTTTTAAGGATCGCCACTTTCACTTTAGTCCTCCCCTTTCTGCCATTCCACTCTCTGCCCCTAATTTCAGTATTTATGCATTTAGTCCCTCCTGATATTTAATTCATACCATTTGATTCCCGAAATTTCATCTATGGGCCTGGAACCTCTCAGAACTTTCCCGAAAAATTTTTCGGAGCAGAATAAAAGTGTCTGATTTAACAAGAACCATGTGCCTTAGAGTAGGAGCCACCACAGACTCTGAACTAAGTAAAAACAAATCGTGTTAGTGATTATTTTTCTTGCATTCTCTTTTCCGATATGTAACTTGTCTAAATTTGAAGAATTTTTTGAACGTGATATTCACCCCCTCCTATCACTCTCTACGATCCTATAATTGATATCATAGTAGGGTCGCATTGAATTGCTTTCACCATTCGAGCATTTCTTTCATTTTCAGATTTTTTTTCTTTTTCTTTCAAATAAAAAATATTTGTGCGAGGTTTTAAATATTCTTACACCTTTTTCAATTTTAAATTCTTATCTTTAAACCATAAGTTAGAATTCATATAACTACCATTTTCTGAAAATTTATCATAAACTTTTTTATATTTTTTTCTTGAAATTCATACAACACCAATTTGAGCAATTTTTTTTTCTCCAGCACTACTAATCCAAGACTTAGTCTTGCTACATTCCTTTTATTCATGTGCATGATTTGATAAATGGCCCAACAAAAAGGCTATAATACTATCCACCCGCCTCTTTTCTCCGGTGAGGGCTTTGGCTACTATAAAAGTCAGATGGAGATTCACCTAAAGACCCAAGTTCAAATGTGGGTGATTATCCAGACGGTTTTCACACTACCTTTGAATCTAAATGGGGAACCATTAGGATGCGAACTCTAGGATGTAACCCTAATGAAAAGGATTGAGGCTGATGCCAAAACTACCAAATACTACAATGCGCATTAACCAAAGAGGAACTGAACCAGGTTAGACCATTCATAAGTGCCAAGGACCTTTGGGATAAATTGATCAAGCTACATGAAGGAATCTCTGAAACAAAGGTAAATAAACATGATTTGTATTTTAATAAACTATATAATATCAAAATGTAGGAAGGAGAATTGACAAGTCAACTTTATGCTAGAATTTAAGGCATCCTCAATGGACTACAGGCGATCGGATAGAAAGTTGAAAAATACGACATAATCAAGTACACATTAAAAGCATTCCCAATAAATACTCTGTGGACATCTATGGTAGATGCATATAAAGTTTCAAGGACTCTTTCAAAGGTTAAATTAGATGAATTATTTTCCGACTTTGAACTTCATGAATTAACTAATACTTCTCCGCCTAAGAAAGATCTTGCGCTACTTGTAGGTGCTGGTATGGCTTGGCAGTTTCCAAGACAACCACATGGTCGTATCTGAGAGACCTCTCTATATCCACGGATTAAAATTTAATCCGAATAGAGACCTATCCCTATAACAACCGATTCGTTGTCGTGTTAATTAATCCAAGTCACAACTTAGCCACAAGGCTTTGTAATTTTCCGGATTAACTAACCGCGGAAAAGATGACGATTTGGATCGTCAGTTTTTGTGTTTATCTTCGAGGTCCAGTTAATTATTATTATCTAAGATTTCAAATCAAAATAATGATTTAACACACATGAAATGACAAGGCAAAGCATGAAGGCACATACAAAACATAGCATAACGAAAACTGAGCCCAGGAGAAATATACCTTGTCGTTTACCTCGCAGTCTTCTAACTTATGACCCTCCCCTCCTGGACATCATGTGGGCGACGATCTTCCAAGTCGTGGAGTCACTAAGGCCCTTGAATCAATCCTTCCTTTTCTCCTTCTCTTTGCGCCAAGTCATAAAACCCTAGGGTTAGGGTTTTGCTTCCCCACTAGCGGCCCTTGAAGAAGATGATGGTGAGGTCAAGAGGATGAGCTCCTCTCCTTCACCACAGCCCACGCCAACCTCTATTCCTTCTTCCTATCTCATGGCAGCAACACCACAAGGAAGAAAAGCTCTCCCTCAACCTCTCCTTATCCGGCGACAATCACCAAAATGAGATGCTCCACTACCGGCGCGCCACACTCTTCTCTTCTCTTCTTCAGCGCACCACAAAGGAGAAGACGACTTCCCCTTGTCCTGTGGGTGTCCACGGTAGAGCAAGTAGGAGAAGAGATTGGGAGAAGAAGAGTAGTTAAGCCTCTCTTCTCCTCCACCGCCGGGGCCGACCTCCACCGCTTGCACCACCGGTTTCTCCTCCTTCTCTTCTTACTGTGCGCCACCAAGGGATCAAGAAGGATCCTCCCTTGTCGATAGCAACCTTGAAGGAGGGAAGAAACCACGAAAAATGGAGAAGAGGCGATCCTCTTCTTCCCTTTGTCGCTGGCGCTCCAAGGTTTAGAGGACAGGAGAGATTAGTGTTTAGAGGGAGAGATAGGTGGGGTTTATATAGGGGTTTAGTTATGATTAATTGGAAAAAATTTCCAATTAAATATGGATTGATTATAAAAATTTATATAGAATAATTCCTTAATTAATCTAAGATTAATTCGGTTAATTATTCCATCCATATTTTTATATAGAATAATTCCTTAATTATTCCATGATTAATTCTTTAATTAATTCGAGATTAATAAATTAATTAATCCCAAATTAATTCCTTAATTAATCCTTGCCTTTTATAATGACTCTTACGGGGCTTTATTGGGCTAAGATAGGGACCATGAGGAGGAGTTGGTTCTTGGCCCTCTAATGGATCCAAGTCCGATCCATTAATGGAGATCCATTCCACTAAAGGATCTCGTTGTACTTCCTCACCAACCACCATATTTTCATATGGGCTCCAACTACTACGATTCGTCCATCTCCCCGTGTTTAAGATATCGTATGCCCGATAATTAATTTAATTTACTGATAATTAATTTAATTATCTTCTTGATCCTTAATTAGTACCACTCAACCTTTTCGACATGTCGGACCATGGTCCACTTGCAAGATTTGACATGACGATCCTTTTGAGCTCACCATGGGGGCATCATCACCCTGACTCACTAGGACACGGATTCCGTCAATAATCAATGACACATCATATTATTAACATTATTTCTCAACTTACCAGGTCTATCGATCTAACAGAATAGATCTCGCCCATGGGTAAATTAAAGAAACAATAATAAATAATATATGTCCGCCATTATTTCGGGATTAAGAGATCGTACTCCATAATAGCATCCGAGGTCTAATCCATTTTACTAAGTCAGTACAAAAATTGGATGACCTCTCTTTCGGTCCTACTCAATGTACACAAAGTACACTAGTGTAATCCTATGGTTACGATAAACCACACCTGATTACACTACAACCATTCCGATGGTTTGTCCAACTCCATCTCGGTTGTGAGCCTCTTTCTTATGCTTCGGTAAGGAACCTGATAACATGATCTTTTGTGCGACACCACGCACCATGTTATCTACAATGCCAAGCATTAGACGTTTAGTTCACATACTAATATAAACATGCACTATGTGATTTTCTGATTCTCTTTAAAATGTAGATGTATCTTAACCAAATGGCAAAGCTTTTAGTATACATCCTAACAATCTTCCACTTATACTCAAACACTTTGCTGTCTTCAAAATGTCATACATCTGACCTCTAGATTCATCACAAGCATAAAGCTCTCACTGCTAAGGCCTTAGTGAAACGGTCCACCAAGATCATTCTCTGATGCAAACTAGGCAACGACAGCTATTCCTATTTTGGGTGGTACTTGCGCTCTATGTGTTTACTTGCCTTATGGACTCGTGATTCCTTCGAGTTTCCAGCAGCACCATTTTAATCGCATCACTTGTGATACTACTGAGCAAATCAGGAATCACACCGAAGTCCATCTTGAGGTCACTGAACCATATAGCTATATCGGCTGCCTCGCAGGCTGCCAGAATATCCAGCCTCCTCAGTAGGGCCCATTACGCAGACACTGCGCAACCCTCTACTATACATTGGTTTTTCCTCCTAAAAGTAAACACAAAACCCAAAGAATATTCATATATGCCCCTATCTAGATTGGAATTCTGTATCCATATAACCTACAGAAATTGGTCTGCCCGGCAAATCAACATATAGTCCTTAGTCCTTCGTAGACACTAATACATGCTTTTACCGTATTCCAATTTCTTTGACCTAGGTTACTCCGATATCTATTACATATGCCCACGGCACAACAGATATCTGGGCTCATTTCTAGCATACAAGAGACTTACTCTAAACGATCCTAGAGGAACCGTCATTACCTACTCTATCACCTTTGATAATCTAAACATATCTCTTAGATAGAGTAGCTCCAAAATCGAAAAGTACAAAACTTTCCTTTTGGAGGTATCCATGCTAGAATGAGCTAGGACAATGTTTTATATGAAGCTTGTGATAAGCACATCATCCTTGTTTGGAGATCCCTTAGATCTTTGATCCCCAAGGATGTGCCTTACTTTTCTCAAGTCCTCCATAATTGTGCGCACAACCATACCCTTATGTCTGACAATATTTCGTCATTGTTGCCAACTAACAAAATATTATCTACGCATTGTACAATAATACCACTTTGTTTCTGTCACACAACATCATCCATCCTTTGAACAAATGCATTTAACCAAATTTATCTCTTCAAAGTGGATGATCCTTGTCATAGGTTTTAGGGATCCAACTCATGTTCACTTAGGACCCAGTCCATAGACTCTCCAAGAACATGAGATCTTCTAGGTTGAGCAACAACCCTCCCACTACGACAAGGTATCTTTAGTGACACGAGGTGTAGTGTCCTGTGTTATTTGTTGGTGCAGAAGGCAACCAAATCGAACCTGAGTTTTGATAATGGCAACAGGGCTCAAATGATAAGTCTTACTTATTATCTAACATGTCACTCTAGTGTGCAGAGTAAAAGGCCCTAGCGAAGGACTGCTAGGCACTGGCGAAGGAATGCCAGGGTAAAAAGCCCTAGCGAAGGACTGCTAGGCACTGGCGAAGGAATGCCTGGGTGAAAAGCCCTAGCGAAGGACTGCTAGGCACCAGGCGAAGGACAGCTTGGGACTGAAGCCCTGGCGAAGGAATGCTAGGCACTGGGCGAAGGACAGCTCGGTATCCAAGACCTGGCAAAGGACCGTCAGGCAAAAGTCCAACCAGAGGAACGGTTGGCATCAGGTAAATTCTCCCGAGAGGAGTAGGTGAGGACGCGTTCCCCGTCGAGGGAACAGTAGGCATCGGTTCGACCTAGGGCTCCAATTTGGAGGCCCAAAGTCAGAACCAAGACAGCTAAGGCTATATAAACTAACACATTCTTATTTTATGTTGTTTTGGACTAACCCTGGATGCAGGACCAAAGGAACGAGTGTCTGCAGCTCAGAGAGCCTCAAAGGAGTGAGGCAGTGGCTGAGTAGGGCGCCCTGAGTGTTCTGGGCGCCCCCAAGGTGCATACAAAACAATGTAAGTAAGGAAGGCTTCGAACAGCTGCTGGTCCGGGCGCCCCCGTGCTCCCGGGCGCCCCCGCTGCTCCCGGGCGCCCCCAGCGTCCCGGCGCCCCTAGCGCCAAGTACCGAAGCAGCTCCCCTCGAAGCCAGCGGATAAGAGAGTTGACCCGGTCAACCCGGGCGCCCCCAGCGATCAGGGCGCCCCCGTCAAAGTTTGATCCCGATTTTTGAGGGATCAGAGCTGACCCGAGACCGAGGCGAATTGGCTGACACGTGGGGGGGGGGCGCCCCCGACGTTCCGGGCGCCCCCAGGGCCTATAAAAAGGCCCTCGAACCAAGGCTTCAGGAAATCCAAGTTTTCCAATGCATTCGCGCTCTTCCGCTCCCGCGCTCTGCTCCAGAAACCTCCTGACTCGAGATACCAGCGCCGACGACGTCCAACTGCTCCGAAAATACCATCTACTCCAGACGTCGGTAAAGAAGAGTTGACATTTAATTTACTGTACTTATTCTGTAATCAATCTTTGTAAATTGCTTTTGCGCCTCATATAGAATTGCCTAAAGTAAACGATCAACGATCGTGGGCCTTGGAGTAGGAGTCGACCTAGGCTCCGAACCAAGTAAAACCACTTGTGTTCGTGTGTTGGTTTTAATTTCCGCTGTGCAATTTCTTTCATATTAAATCCGAACGTTTTCCGATATTCACCCCCCCTCTATCGGTTCTCTCGATCCAACAAGTGGTATCAGAGCGGGAAAGTTCAAACTTGGTGCAACCACCAGTTTGAAAATTTTTTGGATTTTTTTTTTCTTTTTCTCGTTCGAATTTCTTCTAAATTTTTCGTTTGAATTTTTTTCGTTAATCGAGGTTGGTGCAACACCCCTCGATATTTTATTTTTCTTATCCCGCACTACTAATCCTAGACCAAGTCTTGGGAAATTTTTTTTGTTAGTTATTTTTTCCAGATTAAATGGCCATGCAAGAAGGATTCAGCACCGCCAGACCTCCACTTTTCAGTGGAGAAGACTATTCCTACTAGAAAAGTCGAATGGAGGTCCACCTGAAAACTCAGGTGGACATGTGGATAATCATCCAGTCCGGACCGGAGATTCCCAAAAACGCTGAAGGACAACCTCAAAGCTACACAGAGTGGGACACCGCTCTGAAACGAAGAATTGATGCAGATGCAAAGGCGACCCAGACCCTTCAATGCGGCTTGACAAAGGAGGAGCTGAACTGGGTGGGCCCCTTCAACAGTGCCAATGAGCTGTGGATAAAACTGATCGAGCTGCACGAAGGAACATCAGACACTCAGATCAGTAAAAGAGATCTGCTCCTGAACAAACTGTACACCATTAAGATGGCCGACTACGAAATAGTAGCGCAGCTTCACGCACGAATCCATGAATTAATGAACGGTCTTCACACTATAGGTCACAAGGTCGAAAACCGTGACCTAATAAGGTATGCTTTAAATGCTTTCCCTAGAAACACCTTGTGGACATCTATGGTAGATGCATACAAGATTTCAAGGGATCTCTCTAAAATTAAATTAGATGAATTGTTTTCCGAGTTAGAACTTTATGAACAGACTAACTGCAATATGGCCGAGAAAGGTATTGCCTTTGTGGAAGGAAAAACTGGAAGGTCAACAAAGAAGAAGCCACAACCTGAACCCGAGTCTAACTCAGACTCAGACTCAGAAGACGAAGAAGGAGATCGACCTAAGCTGGTCCGACTGGCCCGAAGGAAAGGACGAACCAGCTGAACCCACAAATGACAAAAACAAGCCCAACGTGACTTGCTACGAGTGCAAGAAGAAGGGTCACTACAAGACGGAGTGTCCAAACCTAAAGGAGACCAAAAAGTCAAGAAGAAAGAAAGCACTCCAAGCAACCTGGGACGAATCTTCCGAAGAAGAAGAAGAAGAAGCACCCCAGTCAAACCTACTAGCCCTGACCGCCTCAGAAGAAGTCAAGACCGAGTCAGAATCAGAACAGGACGACGGCAGACTAACCTTTTCAGAAGACGGCGAAATCAAGGTAAGTGGTTTCAATAGAAGTCAATTAAATGAACTTATATCTTATCTTTCTCGAGATTTGGCAAAAGCTAAACTCCGAGTCGAATCCCTCCGACAGGAAGTAAAACTCCTGAAAGAGGGAGCTGATTCTAAACCCTTAACCGAGAAGGATCAAGAAGGAACTCCTACTCAAGTTGAAAAATTTGAGAAGGAGAACTCCTCCCTGAAAACTCAGGTTAAGGATCTTAGATCAGCTTTAGAACGATTCACATCTGGTTCCAAGGGTCTTGACATGATTCTTGGAAAGCAGAAATCAGTTCTAAATCGATCCGGACTTGGCTATAGAACCAAATCTAGACAAAGATCTTACTTTGCTGTACTGAATCAGTCCAGAAGTAAAGTTCAGGCATGGGTACCCAAACTGTGCCTGAACAAACCAACTGGATCAAATCAGTATTGGATCCCCAAGGACAAGATTCACATCTTGCCTAACCATCATCGTGACTTTAGTCCAGGGGGAGCCAAACTAAAAACTATATTTATTGTTAGATAAAATTTAATTCTTGATTGCAAATTGCATGTTTGATTGTTTATTTAAATTTCTGCAATTTACCATGCTTAGAAATAGTTAGTATAAGGACTGAACAAACTTAACTGAAATTTGACAACATAGTATTGGGTGGAGGTGAGATGATAGTACGTTAGGGAAACCAATTCTAATAAGATCAAGTATACTTGGTCTCTTTAGACTGGTGAAACTAGCCGAAGCTACCGATCCAAAACTCAAACTAGTTAGACCAGAAATTTTCAAAGATTAATTTTGAAAATGAAATTTCATTAAAAGGCTTTGTCAAGGAAAGGGTTGATGATCCAATAAGTCTACGACCAAAGAAGGCCTAGTGCCTCGCCAAGACCTGGAAGCCAATTTTTGAATTTCAAATTCAAATTACTTTTTGTCAAATTCAAATCTAACACAAATTTTCAGTTAAGTATAGATTCAAACATTCTCTTTTAAAATAAACTTAACTATTTTCAAAAAATTAATTTAAGGTTTTCAAAATAAATAATAATTTTTTAAAATAATTTTACTTATCAAAACCTGTCTCACAAAACCTATAAGGCTAACGTGATTGAAAACCCCCAGACTGGGTGAGATAGTAGGATTAAGACTCAATTGGAAATTCCTTAAATACCTAGATTATGAGTTAATCCTATAGTTAAGGTCATGGTCAACCCATGGTCAACATGGTCAAACCATGGTCAAAATAGTCAAACCACAAGTCAAAGCAGTCAAAGCAATTCAAACCATGGTCAAACCGATTAAACCATGGTCAAACCGATTAAACCATGGTCAAACGATGACAAGACATAAAACTTATCTTTTCCTATACAGTCCCGGGCACCCGGAACCACGCGGGCTCCCTCACCATGCCTTTTCCCTCTCTCGAGGCAAAAAGCTGAGTCTAACCTTTGACCAGGGCGCCCGGATCCACGCGGGCCCCCATCACACTCAATGCAGCAAAAGCTGTAAAAGCAGCCTGACGAGGGCGCCCGGAGCACTCCGGGCGCCCCCAACCAGCCGGAGTCACTGCCTTTAGCAGTGACCACTGTCCCGGGCTGCCCCCAATGTAATGCCTATAAAAGGAATCCGAATCCCCTTCTCTTCCCACACCAAAAACCAACTTCCTTCCACCCTTCCTTCCTTACAAGAAGATCAAGAGACCTTGCAAGCTCTCGTCCTCAACCATGCCTCCCCGAGCTGCCCGGTATAATTTTTATTGCATTTAAATTAATTTTTAATTTTAATGCAATACCTTCATACTTCTTTTAAATTCCTTCTCTTAGAAGACGTCGACCAAACCGGCCAACCCCGGTGCCGAACCAAGTCCCGACCCTAGGTTCCCTACTCTAGAATTATGTAATAAGTTTGCTCAAACCATTTACAAGCCTATCAAGACAAGCTATCTTAATCATGCCCCGTAGCCATGAATATTATAAACTTCTATCAATTAGATAATCTTGTCTTCTGCACTCATACATTAATGAATCCTTATGTGCAGAATTCTACAATAACATAGTTCGACAAGATAATCTCATGTTTCACACTACTGTTCAAGGGATACCTCTGTCTATCACCCCTACTTTGCTGAACCGATTCCTTGGACTACGACCCCCAGTCCACATTTTGCTGCTATCCACCTAGGAATCCTCCATTTGATCCTCCTACTCTCACATTACCTTAGACACCATCCACTCCTATTTCTATACGGAAGCTAGACTCCCCGCAAATAGACGATTCCAAGCCGTTGACCTTCAGGCACAGGACTATGCCCTGTATAGAGTTCCGGTCCGCTGTATCTTACCACTCTCCACTAGAGATCTCGGGACCATGCGACCCTTTCATGCCTTTCTTCTGTATGCCCTAGTCCATCACCTTGACATTGACATTGGACTACACATGTTTCATACTATTCTGCATGCGTCTAGTGTTACGACCCAGGGACGAGTACGCACTCCATTCTGCCACATCATCACTTCCCTCCTTCATCACCACGGTCACGACATTACTGTGGGTGAAATAACCGCTATGACCGACTTTGACGAAATAGGATTTAGGAACTTCTCGTTAGCGGGTCTAGAGGTATCGGCCACCGGGGTTCTGAGTTGGAGACGACAGCAGGCCGGGGCTCCGATCGACTCAGACGAGGAGATAGACGTGGATGTTGGAGACGTAGCGGCCGCGGCCCGAGCACACATAGATGAGCCTGCTCCACCGACACTCTACGAGAGAGTGACACATTTGGAGACACAGGTCCAGAATCTCCGAGAGGAAGTGGAGGCGAACCACGATGAAGGAATGGCAACGAATCTAGGATACTACACCGATTACATGAGCACCCTTAGAGCTGAGAGGGAGGCCAGGGATGCACAGTATCACGAGATGATGACCCTATTTCGATCCTGGCAGCCGGGCTCCTCTGATCATCCCGGTCCCTCGTCCTAGATTTGCTTATCATTGTACCAGTAACTATTTGACTGCCCCTACTCAGTAGGGTTGACTTATGCCTGACTTGTATGACTGTATTGCATTTTCAGTACTTGTTCTGTTCTATTTGACTAGCTGACTTATGAAAATGAATACTTGTTATGTCCTATTTGAAAGGCAGTTAGGATTGTGTTCTGTAGAATAGATTACATCTACTTTTGATTTTTTTGCTTATTTAATTTAAAAATCAGTTTCTTTTTTGAAAAACTGTTGTTTTTAAAATCAGTTTTTTTTAAAAATCTTTTCCGACTTAGTTTTATTTCAAAACTACCCCTTTCAAAACTAGGGCTTTTTCGCAAATGGACTTAGCCTAGGCC
>JAGFNQ010006335.1:443541-602762 GCA_024364735.1 Boesenbergia rotunda | reverse complement strand
TTAAGTACTTAAGCTTTTTCAAATTTTCAAAATATTACTAAGTACTTAAGCTTTTCAAAACTTTTCTAAGTACTTAAGCTTTTCAAAATATTACTAAGTACTTAAGCTTTTCAAAACTTTACTAAAGTACTTAAGCTTTTCAAAACTTTACTAAGTACTTAAGTTCTCAAATTTTCAAAAGTTTCCTAAGTACTTAAAACTGAAGTTTTTCAAACTCTAAGTACTTAAAATGTTCAAATTTTACCAAGCACTTTAAAACTTAAGTTTTCAAAACTTTTGAGTACCTTAAACTTAAGGCGTCAAAATTTTCAGTACTCAAAACTTAAATTTTTCAAAACTCTTCTTAAAGTTTTTGACTTAAAATCTATTCTCATAACCCCCATGAATTTTTGAAAAATCTAGGGGGAGACTCCTTCCAGGGGGAGGGAACAAACGGTAATTTTTATGCTTTGATTAAACTTAACTTTTTAAAACAGGGTTGCCATAAATCAAAAAGGGGGAGATTGTTGGTGCAGAAAGCACCCAAGTCGAACCTGAGTTTTGATAATGGCAACAGGGCTCAAAAGTTAAGTCTTACTTGTTATCTAACAAGTTACTCTAGTGTGCAGGTTAAAAAGTCCTAGCAAAGGACTGCTAGGCACTATCAAAGGAATGCCAGGGTACAAAGCCCTAGCGAAGGACTGCTAGGCACTGCGAAGGAATGCCAGGGTACAAAGCCCTAGCAAAGGACTGCTAGGCACCAGGCAAAGTACAGCTTGGGACTGAAGCCCTAGCGAAGGACTGCTAGGCATCGGGCGAAGGACAGCTCGGTATCCAAGACCTGGCAAAGGACCGCTAGGCAAAAGTCCAACCAAAGGAGTGGTTGGCATCAGGTACATTCTCCCGAGAGGAGTAGGTGAGGACGCGTTCCCCGTCGAGAGGGAACAGTAGGCGTCGGTTCGACCTAGGGCTCCATTTTGGAGACCCAAAGTCAGAACCAAGACAGCTAAGGCTGTATAAACTAACACATTATTATTTTATGTTGTTTTGGACTAACCCTGGATGCAGGACCAAAGGAACGAGTGTCTGCAGCTCAGAGAGCCTCAAAGGAGTGAGGCAGTGGCTGAGTAGGGCGCCCGAAGTGTCCCGGGCGCCCCCAAGGTGCATACAAAACAATGTAAGTAAGGAAGGCTTCGAACAGCTGTTGGGCGGGACGCCCCCGTGCTCCTGGGCGCCCCGCTGCTCCCGGGCGCCCCCAATAGCAAACCATCGAAGCAGAAGCCAGCGAAGCCAAGGGATAAGGTTTGACCCGGTCAACCCGGGCGCCTCCAGCATCCCGGGCGCCCCGGTCAAGATCTGATCCCGAGTTTGATGGGATCAGAAGCTGACCGAGATTTAGACAGATTGAGTGACACGTGGGGGGGCGCCCCCGATGTTCCGGGCGCCCCCAGGGCCTATAAAAGGGCCCTCGACCACAGGCTTCAGAGCATCACATCTTCCAACGCCGTAACGTTCTTCTGCTCATGCGCTTCGCTCCAGAAACCTTCCAACTCGACACGAAAGCGCCGACGACGTCCCTCTGCTCCGAGAAACATCCCATATCGGACGTCGGTAACGAAGAACTAATTTTTTATTTCCGTTATACTACTACTGTACTAGAACTGTAATCTTTTGTAAGAATCTTTGCGCGATTATAGAATTGCCCTGAGTAAACGGTCAACGACCGTGGGCCTTGGAGTAGGAGTCGACCCAGACTCCGAACCAAGTAAAATCGATCGTGTCTCTGTGTGATTTTGTTTTCTTAATTTCCGCTGCGTACTTGCTCTAAGTTTTTCCGAAAAACGTTAACGATATTCACCTCCCCCCCTCTATCGTTTCTCTCGATCCAACAAAATAGCACTTATCTCAAAAATTAAACCTAAGACTATAGAGGAAGCCCTACCTGATCCTGATTGGATCATAGCGATGCAAAAGGAATTAGCCCAATTTGAGAGAAACCAAGTCTGGGAACTAGTACCTAAACCTGAGGGCAAATCTATAATATATACTAAGTGGGTATTTAGGAACAAACTAAATGACCAAGGGGAAATAGTCAGAAATAAAACCCGCCTAGTAGCTAAAGGGTTCAGTCAAGTCGAAGGGTTAGAATATGATGAAACCTATGCCGCTGTAGCCAGACTTGAGTCTATTAGAATGTTGTTAGCCTTTGCAGCCCATAAAGGATTCAAACTTTACCAAATGGACGTTAAGTCAGCCTTTCTAAATGGTTTCATCAAAGAAGAAGTCTATGCAGGACAACCCCCCAGCTTTGAGGACCTAGAAAAACCTGACTACATTTTCGAACTCAATAAGACACTTTATGGACTAAAACAAGCACCTAGGGCATGGTATGAACGCCTATCAACTTACCTCATTTCTAAGGAATTTAACCAAGGACAAATTGAGTCAACTCTTTTTGTTAAAACCTTAGAAAAAGACATTTTCATTGCCCAAATCTATGTTGACGACATAATTTTCAGATCCACCAACTCAAACTTCTTAAAAGAATTTGTAAAAATAATGGAAAACGAATTCGAAATGAGTTTAGTTGGTGAGCTCAGCTTCATTCTAGGACTACAAATTAAGCAAACTAGGGATGGAAATTATGTTCATCATTCCAAATATGCTAAGGAGTTAATAAAGAAATTTAAAATGGATAACTCCAAAAGCATAAGTACCCCCATGTCCACAAATGTAAAAATTGATAGTGACCCTGAAGGTAACCCTGTAGATCTTAAGCTATATCGAAGTATGATTGAAGTCTACTTTACCATACAGCTAGCAGACCTGATATCCTTTTCTCTGTATGAATGTGTGCTAGATACCAAACCTGTGCTAAGGAAACACACTTAGCATCCCTAAAAAGAATACTTAGATACATTAAGGGCACCCTAAATCTAGGGATTTGGTATCCTAGGACCTCAACTTTTGACTTGTCAGGATACTCTGATTCTGATTATGCTGGATGCAAACTAGATAGAAAAAGTACAAGTGGAAGCTGCCAACGTTTAGGAAATAGTCTAGTCAGTTGGTGCTGTAGAAAGCAACACTACGTAGCTCTATCTACAACCGAAGCAGAATATGTTGCATTAGGAGAGTGTATAGCACAACTCTTATGGATCATGCACACTCTTAAGGACTTCTAGCTTGATTACACCCAAATCCAAGTCTACATTGATAACATAAGTTCAATTAATCTAACTAAGAACCCAATCCAACACTCTAGAACAAAACATATAGAGGTTAAACATCACTTCGTAAGGGATCATGTAGCCAGGGGTAAGTAGTCCTTAAGCATGTAGACTCAAAATCAAACTTAGCTGATATGTTCACCAAACCCTTACCTGAGTCTGAGTTTAGCTCACTAAGAAGGCAGTTAGGGTTATGCTTAGTAGAATAGGACTGCTCTACATGTGTTTTTCCAAAAACTATTTTATTACTTATTTGTTGTTTGATATATTTGAAAAATCATTTTTATCTTGAAATTTAAAATGATTTCCGACTTAGTTTTTTTTCAAAACTTATTCCCTTCAAAATTAGGGTTTTTTCGCAAATGGACTTAGCATAGGCCCTAACCCTTAGAACTGCATGCACCAATAGATCTAGAAGTCAGCATCTCACAGGCACCTTAGGGTACTTTTGATTGACAACCTAGACTGGGTTGAGATGCTTAGGTCTATGCCTTGATTCAAGATGTTTTAAGTCAGTGCATCTGCAGTAATTGGGGCAATAAATACCAATTGAACAGTAATCAGGTTAAGTGTCAAGCTTAAAAAATCTAACTTGATCAGATCACTTAACTTGACTAACCCTAGCAAAAGCTACTGTTTATAACAGTTAGTAAGTAGCTAACTGGGTTAGATAGGACCCGAAAGAGAAGAATTTAAATTGATTTGGTCTTGTTTATGTTTAGAATTGGTTCAATACAGTACTTTACTTTCCTTACTCATTTTTCTTACAATATTTTTTGAAATATGGCAAAGTGGGAGAGATTGGAAAGGAGAGAAAAGAAGTTTTTTTTCAATTTAAATTTTTAAAAATTAAATTTTTAAAAAACATTTATCTCCTTTATCAAAAAGTAAAGTAACGAAAATATTTTGAAAAATTTTCTATGTACTTAACTCAAAAATTGTTTTGGAAAATTTTCTAAGTACTTAACTCAAAAATTGTTTTCGAAAATTTTCTAAGTACTTAACCCAAAATTATTTTAGAAAATTTTCTTAGTACTTAACTCGAACTTGTGTTGAAAATTTTTTATGTATTAAAAATTCAAAAAAATTTGAAAATTTCTAACTTCAAAATTGTTTTGAAAATTTTCTAAGTGTTCAACTTGAAAATGTTTTTAAAATTTTTCTAACTTCAAAATTGTTTTGAGGTTTTCAAAAACCCCACGTATTTTTGAAAAACTCAGGGGGAGTTTTCTCCTGGGGGAGGAAATTAAAAATCTTTTACATTACCTGTAACCTTAACTTAACTTTTTGAACCTTGTTGCCATAAATCAAAAAGGGGGAGATTGTTGGTGCAGGCAGCACCTAAGTCAAACCTGGGGTTTGATAATGGCAAAGTTTCAGAAGTTAAGATGTTATTGTGATGTAACATGTTCACTAAGTATGCAGCAAGAAGTCCTAGGTACACTAGGCAAGAGGTCCTGGCAAATGGATGGGCAAAGAAGTCCTGGTCAAGGACTGGGCAAAAAGACCTGACCGGAAGTCGGGCAAAGAAGTCCTGGTCGAGGACAGGGCAAGAAGTCCTGGCAAGGGGCTGGGCACCGAAGACCTGACCGGAAGTTGGGCAAGAAGACCTGACCGGAAGTTGGGCACGAAGACCTGGTCAGGTGGATTGGGCAAAAGTCCAACCGGAGGAGCCGGTTGACAAAAGGTAAACTCTCCTGAGAGAAGTACGTGAGGACGCGTTCCCCGTCGAGGGAACAGTAGGCGTCGGTTCGACCTAGGGTTCCATTTGGGAGACCTGAAGTCAGAACCAAGATAGCTACGGCTGTAACTAATGCTTGTTATGTGTTGGGACTAACCTGAGTTGCAGGGTCAAAGGACTGGTTGTCTGCAAGTGAGGTGCTTCACTGAGCCTAGGCGCCCAGATGGACTCAGGCGCTCGAATGGGCTCAGGCGCTCGTATGGATACGGGCAGCCAAGTGTGAAGGCAAATTCCCAAACTCAGCTGCGAAGCCTCTGGACCAAGGCAGATCAGGCGCCCGTGAGGTCACCGGCGCCCCCATCAGCTCAGGCACCCAAGAGGAGGTGGATAAGCGCTGACCTAGCTTGTGGATAAGGATTCGCGCAGGGAATGCCACGTGTTAGGCGCCCCCATCGTCACAGGCGCCCGTATGAGCACTATAAAAGGGGGTGCACCCCCAAGGCTTTGACAACTATTACTTCCAACGCTCCAAACACTTTCGCTCAAGCACTGCGTTCCGGCAAAGTTCGATTTCGAGATTCCAGCGCTGACGACGACCCTCTGCTCTAGAATTCGATCCACCTCGGGCGTCGATAAAATTTCATTTTACGAAAGTGATGTTATTTTAATTTCTAAATTTTATATCTGTACTATCAATCTATAAAAAACTTTTCGAATATAGAATTTCCCAAAGTAAACGGTCAAGGACCGTGGGCCTTGGAGTAGGAGCCGACCGCGACTCCGAACCAAGTAAAAAATGACTTGTGTTCTCGTGTGTTCTATCTTTTTCCACTGTGTATATTCTTTAACTGTCCGAAAATTTTATAACGATATTCACCCCCCCCCTCTATCGTTTCCTTCGATCCAACAATAATCCCTTGTATGGCTTGAGGGTTTCCTAAGCAACCACGGGGTCGAACATGGGAGACCTCTTTATGTCTTGGGATTAAAAATATAATCCGAATAGAGACCCGTCTCCCGAACGGTCATCTTGTCGTCGTGTCAATTAATCCAAGTCACAACTTAGCCAAAACAAAGGTTAAGGCCTTGTAACTTTCCAGATTAATCAACCATGGAAAAGATGACAAATGGATCGCCGGTTTTTGTGTTTATAATCGGGGTTCAAGACATAAATTAATTGACATATTAATTAACAAATAATTAATTCATGGCAATTAATTAATCACGTGCAATGATAGACAAAATCAAAGCAATAACATTGTAAAAGAAAGACAGAGTTAGGGAGAGGTATACCTCGCCATTTACCTCGCAGTCTTCTACCTTATGACCCTCCCCTCTTGGACGTCATGTAGGCGATGAGCTACCAAGACGCGGAGTCACCGAAGGCCTTGAATTAATCACCTTTCTTCTTCCTCTCTCTTGTGCCAAAAAAACCCTAAGTCTAGGGTTCACCCGCCGCCCACCTAACTACCTCCCGTCCTTACGCCGCCGGCCACCTCGAACTCCCAAGGTTCGCCGGCCACATGTTAGCTCCGGGAGGAAGATGATGAAGAAGAAGAACCGTAAGAAGATGAGAGTTGCGGCCTCTTCTTCTTGCCCAAAACCACCGCGACCTCCTTCACCGCCGGCGCCGGATGAGGAACTCTCCTGTCGCCGGCTCGCCTCCTTCTTCCCCTTGGATGGTCTCGATGAAGAGGAGATGAAGTGTAGATGAGAACCTGAAGAAGAAAGCTCTCCTTCAATCCTCACCACTATCTTCTTCACCTTCCTTCACCGCCGCTGACCACCCTTGCTCCTTGGTGCTGCCGCACGCCACATGGGAGGGACCTGACCCTCCTTTCCTTGCCTATATCCGGCCACCAGCAAGCAAAAGAAAAGAAAGAAGAGGAGGAAGAGAGCTCCTCCACGCCGTGACCTAGGAGAAGAGAAAGAGAGAGAGAAATTTGGGTTTTGTGTTAATTCTTGAATTAATTAGATTAATTCATTGGCCTGGTATCATGACTCCTATGGGGTATTTATAGGGCTAAGGTAGGGACCAAGAGGAGTAGTTAGTTCTTGGCCCGCTAATGAATCCAAACCCGATCCATTAATAGAGATCCATTCCACTAAAGGATCCCATTGAACATCCTCACCAACCCCCATATTTTCATATAGGCTCCACCTATTATGAGTCGTCCATCTCCCCGTATTTAAGATATCGAATGCCCAATAATTAATTTAAATTACCGATAAATAAATTAATTATCCTCTTGATCCTTGATTAGTACCACTCAACCTTTTCATCATGTCGGACCATAGTCCACTTGCAAGATCTGACATGACGATCCTTTTGAGCTCATCAAAGGGGCATCATCATCCCGACTCACCAGGACACGGATTCCGTCAATAAATCAACGGCACACCATATAATTAATATTATTTCCCAATATACCAGGCCTATTGATTTAACAGAATAAATATCGCCCATTGGTAAGTCAAAGAAATAATAATTAATTATACGTGGACATTATTATTTCGGGATTAAGAGATCGTACTCCATAATATATGTCCGAGGTCTAATCCAATTTACGAAGTCTGTACAAAATTGGATAACCTCTCTTTTGGTCCTACTCAATACACACAAAGTGCACTAATGTAATTCTATAGTTAAGACAAACCACACCTAATTACACTACAACCATCCTGATGGTTTGTCCAACTCCATCTCGGTTGTGAGCTTATTACTTATACTTCTGCAAGGAACATGATAACATGATGTTCTGTGCGACACCACGCACCATGTTATCTACAATGCAAAGTATGAGACATTTTGTGTGTCACGCCCCGACACCCAGAAGCCGCTGATCCAATAGAAAATCGGACAGCACCTTCCCAGTCCGGCTGACAATTTACACATACATACAATATCCAAACAACCCACATAATATATATTTGGCCTCAGGCCTCAAAATCAAGACATAACATAACCATAACAACAAGTAAATCATACCTGACTGCGGACCAATCTGACTTACGACGAAACAACCAATATAAAAACCCCTTAGGGCACACGACACACTCATATGACATATACAACTCGCTAAAAGAAATATAAAACAAATGCACTACAAAGTACAAAACAAAATCATGTCATCGCGATGGGTAGGGACTGGCTGCTGGGCTCTTCTGGCGACTCCAAGTATCTCAACTTGAAATAGAAACGTAGGCAACGGTGTGAGTCCAAACGAACTCAGCGGATACCTAACAGATATGCATAGTAAGTTATACAAACAATAAGAGTCACGCTGATACAGTCTCATATGAACAATAGAAAAGGGTATACATTGAAGATACTGAATGAAGGTACATACCAGAATCCATCTATCCTGCAGAGGGGTGAAATAAATCCCTATGGAACAAGTATAACACATAATCCAAGGCAAACAAGTCTCCAGTATATACATGTCAATCAAGTGCAAAAATCAAATGCAGCAAACAATCCACAATGCAAAATATGCATATGGTGCAATGATATGCGTCACCCCTGACACCAGTCAGAACATCGTCCACCTGTCATAAATGAACGTCCGAGTGGGTAGAGGTATGACAACTTTACGCACCCTGTTATCACTGCTCCTGAGTGACCGAGTGGACAGGATGCTGGTGGAGGACACCCTCCTACCCTAAGCAATGGGGGAGTCTCACTCTCATCTTCTCGTGTCTCAAGACGAGAAGGGATCCCTGGCTGCTACCACGCTTGGAACCACCCACCAAATAGTGGCGAACGGAGTAATATAGGACAAATGCACACACTCTATGGTAGCCACTACCCCTGAGTGGGTGTGTGAGCATATCCTCATGTAACTGGCGATGAGCTCAGACTTATAGGAGCCGATGATCGTCAGCATGCAACAATGCAAGGATGGTACATGTCACTAACAAATACAACATCCACCAAGTCCACATCTATCACCTCAATGTGCTAGGTATAGGTCTGAATCCTATATCATGGGATACAAGTAACCTACTAGGTATACTAAAAAA
This sequence comes from Boesenbergia rotunda, assembly GCA_024364735.1. NCBI lineage: Eukaryota > Viridiplantae > Streptophyta > Magnoliopsida > Zingiberales > Zingiberaceae > Boesenbergia > Boesenbergia rotunda. Next base: position 593,849 of record JAGFNQ010006335.1, on the reverse strand, counting down.
GTAACTAGTGATCCATCAATGTCAAAATGCAAGAGGACATATCACTATATCGATGCACGTATATACATATGGAAACCATAGAGACTGTATGAAACTATAGGGAAATCATCTCAAGAATAAACAATAAATATCAATGGAGGTATACTAAGGCAGATATAACGTATAAACTTACTGTTATCTATAACTAACCATGCATAGCAATATGACAATATCAAAAGTGATATGTCAGAGGTACCCGCCTCAAGAGAGATGCCCGTATCAGAAAAGAACCATCAGTCCGATAATCAGCAATAATAAACCTAATCAATGCCCTGTATCAAAAGGATAATGTTTAGCTACAATAATAAATGTCAACTTACAACATAACTACAAACTATTAAAGACCATCCCAAAGGTAATACATTACCATGAAATTCAAGCCAATTTTCCTTAACTCCAACCATGTCTACATGGCGTGAATCCCAAGCTCAACCAACCACTCTACATTATCCACGGCACAATACCTAGGATCAAAGGTAAACAAAACTAGACAACCATTCGTCCAACTCAAGAATTACACCAGTCACCAAAATCCTTATCAAGTGAACAGCAATCATTTCCTCATTGATTTACACCATTCCTCACCAATTCACATAAGCACGAATGCCATTTCCAATAGTTCACGGTAAACATCTCATCTCTATGCACAATTTGAAACCACCCATCTCAAAATCATTGCAATTCACAGGCCCAACACAAACAAATCGGACATCCAAGATTAATAAACCAAAAGCCTATTTGTATCCAAGAAAATGCACGGCATGATTGGAGAATAAACCACACCACCATCCTCAAGATCGTAAATGACCAATCGCAGCCTAATCCAAACCACATCATCTCATCGAAATCAAAACCCATAGCAGAAATCCAAAATTCCAAGAACAAAACAACTAAGCAAAATTGGGGATTTCCAAATTCGAACAAATCCCACATCAAAGCCTTCAAGCCACAACATCTCACAAGATCAAAAGCACCTGCCAAAACCAACATCACCGTAGGACACAACTCCAAAATAAAATCTCTATCAGCACTACGATTTACAGCAACCTAATCGATCAACACATCCCCAACCGTGTACTTGTAAAGCCCAAAAATTTTCTCAAATAATTTTAGAAATATCCTAGAATTTTTAGATATTTTTATGGAATTTTTCCATAAAAAGAAGTGCCAAAAATAAAGAAGATGAGTTGGTGGCCTTAGGTGAGTTTTGAACCCGCAACCTCTATCTGGAGCAAACCCTTAGGATGGCTCCACGAACCACCAGGCCAATGGGAGTTTCTTTGAAAGAAATAATCGAGTATTCTAGATATGTATTTAACTTAGAATTTTTTTTCAACTTAATATAAATAACAAATTAAAGAATTAGAGGAGGAGATTTTAGGTTTTCGTGAGCCAAGGGTGCAGCGCCGACGCCCTCCTCCTCTCCTCTTCCTCTCTTGCGTTTTCTTCCTCTTCTCCTCTTCTCTTGCCGCCCAAGACAAAGGGGAAGCCAAGGGAAGGTCTCAAGAGGCCCTATTCTCTACGAGGACCCTCGTAGACGCGAGGAGAACGCCAAGAAGCAAGAAGAACGTTGTAGTTCGACGTTTCCTCAGGAATTTCAGAGTTTATTCGTAAGAAAAACCTAGCGCAGGAAGTAAGTATCCCTCACCTGCAGTATAAGTAGATTCGGTTGATATTTCATATGCCTTATTTCCTTGTATTTATGCTTTACGATTAGAAATCGTAAATTATGAACAAGCACGCACGTTAGGTGGTTGTTAAAATGTTCAGTTCAGTTAATGCTATAGAAAGCATTAAAGAATAGAAATCCTTGCTTCAGTTTATGATTGGGACCAAGGTCCAATGGGATGGGCTCCTAGTTGCCCCTAGGTTTAGATAACCTAGTAAAAGCAAGAATCAAAAAAAAAAGTATAAAGGACTATTTTATTTTCAGTGGCATTGTACCGGACTTCAGTCCAGGGATAGGCTCCAAGTTGCCTCTAGGTTTAGATAACCTAGTATGGGATGGGCTCCTAGTTGCCCCTAGGTTTAGATAACCTAGTAGAACCCTAATGGATTCGGGATTTGCTACCTCGGGTTTATTAGGGATGCGCGCACAGTTGGTACATTGTCGGGCCCATAGTAGTTGATTATTACTTTCACCTACTATATGTATTTAGTTTTCAGAAATTTATATTAGCATGTGGTGGATTTAATAATTAGTTTTATGTTAGTTAGTTCTAGTTCCAGTTCAGATATGTATGCCATGCTATAGCTTACTTTTCAGTTTTAGTTCAGTATGTGCCATGTCTCAGTTATATGCCATGACATCCAATGATATGTATTTTAGCGTGAGCCTAACATGATTACTTATGGATATGAGCATGTATGTGCATAGCATGTTTTACAAAAGCATAATTCTAGTTTTCATGGTTTTGTGAGGCTAGATGGTACTTACTAAGCTTTATGCTTATTAGTTTGCATTTCCTTATACTGCAGATACAGGTAAAGGAACGCACTAGTAGCGGAGGCGGCAAACTTGATGCAAAGTGTGTGTGATGGTGGAGTTGGAATAAAAGTCTTCGGAACTTGCAAAGCATAGAATAACCCTCTTTATGTTTCTTTAGTTATTCCGCAATATATTATGTGAACCATGTATGAACTTAATTAGACTTGTATTCGTGGTGCCTTGTATGCTTCATTAGTTTTCTTGTTTTTGCTTCTTTAGTTATTTCGCGATATATTATGAGAACCATGTATTAACCTGTTTAGTCTCGTTATTTGGGGTGCCTAGTATATTAAAGTAGTTTATTTACCTGTGTTAATACTTGTTTAGCGAATGTTGAATGATATGAGTTACTACTTGTAAAATGGTAATTTAGACCCATGCTTAAGCTTTAGAGATAAGAACTTGATACTTTTGATTTACATGCTAAATACATAGGATATGCTTGTTTTAAGATATATGCACCATATAGAATGACATGTAGTAGCTAAAAATGCCCTTAGATATGAATAATGAATGGTTTCAATAAAGAAGTTGATACCAACTTGACATGTTTATGTTTATGCTTTTACATATCGTTGTTGAAATTCCTAAGCTACTCAGTCAGGAATCAGTTAGATATATATATATTTACGTAGCGATCCGCCTTAAAGCTTAGTGTACTAGAAGGTTGGTCGTTACAGAGTGGTATCAGAGCAAGTTCCATCTTTCCTCCTCACACACATCAGCATCAGACCTGCAGCTTCTAAGTAAGAGTATCTCTCACATTACTATATTTTCTTGCTTTCAGATTTATAGTATTTTCATGTTATGCATGCTATCTGTTTTCTAGCCAGTTCTTGTTTACAGTTAACGGAAGCATGTTTAATACCTTAGTTTATATCTGATAACATGTTTTAGAATTAAAATATGAATTGTATGATCCTCCTCTATTTTAGATAATGGCAAGAGGACGCTCAGTTAGAAGAGCACCAGTTACTGAGCCTCAGCAGGAGGCAGACCACTCAGTGCCTCCAGCGGACCTGACAGAGGTAGTAGCACAACTGCAGAGACAGGTAGCGGAACAACAGCAAGTAATTGCTGCTCTAACCGCTAATCAGCAGGCTACTGTTACCCCAGAACCCCAGGGGGAGACGCCGATAGTGACGGAGATTCCACCTGTGGCGCCGGTCCCACCAGACATGCCAGTAGCCCCAGCAACAGGGGCAAAAAGGGAAGCTTATCTGATCCAGTGGCAGAAGATCAAGCTAGAGACCTTCTCAGGCACCAGTGAACCATGGGATGCCGAAGCTTGGTTCAAGACCCTAGAGAGTACCATGGAGCTCCTAGACTGGCCAGAGGATGAGAAAGTAAAGTGTGCCTCCTTCTGCCTAGCCGGAGACGCACGTATGTGGTGGGAGCGTATCAAGATAAAACGCCCAATCAATCAGATGACCTGGGCTAGCTTTGAAGAAGAGTTCTTTGAAGAATTCTTCCACATGCGGGTCATAAACCGCCACTACGACGAGTTCACTAAATTTCGGCAGGGCAACCTATCAGTAGAGGAAGTCGTGAAGAGATTCAATAGACTGGCTCGCCTGTGCCCTGAGCTGGTCAGTACTGAACGAGAGCGAGTCAGGCTAATGCTCAAGATGCTAAGGCCAGAGATAGCACTGAATGTGGCCAGCGGCGTCCATAGGCCGCAATCCTTAGAGGAACTAGTTAGCAGTGCTCTGATCACCGAGCATTACCTGAACAGCATGCGACAGCAGAAGGCAGTCGTGACAGAGAATAAGGGCCAAGGCAGTAGCACAGGAACTCAGAAACCCCAGGGCTCTAACTCTAACTGGAAAGGAAAGAATCAAGGCAAAAGAAAGCAGTGGAACAATCCAATAGGGGAGCCAGCCAATAAGCAAACCAAGTATCCCACTTGTTCCAACTGTGGGAGACAACACTCAGGAGTCTGCCGCCTGGGCACGCGAGGGTGCTACAGCTGTGGTCAGGAAGGGCATATGGCCAAGCAATGCCCTAACAAGGCCAACTTGCCTCCCCCACAGCCTATTCAGTATGGAGGTAAGCCAGCTCAGCTTCACCTGATGCAGACGACATTAGAGGGTCCTCAGATCAATCAAGGCAGATTAGAGGCTCCACCGGCTATTACAAATGCACGGGTTTTCTCACTGACCAGAGAGGATGTAGCCACCGCCTCTACAGTTGTTACAGGTCAGATTAGTATTTTAAACCTGCATGCATCTGTACTTTTCGATACTGGGGCAACCCATTCATATGTATCCAGGGCATTCGCCGAAAAACTAGCAATACCTCCAGACGTACTTAGTGGTCAGTTTCTGACTACCTTGCCCTCCGGAGACATCATGGCATCCACACACTGGCTCCGTGCAATACCAGTCGGCATTTCAGACAGAGAGCTTTACTGTGATCTGGTAATACTGAATATGTCCGACTATGATGTCATTTTTGGGATGGACTTCCTGAGCAAATACGGCGCGTCTATAGAGTGTCGAAAAAGGAATGTCGTATTCCAACCAGAGGCAGGAGAGCAGTTTGAATACATCGGGGAACCGAAGAAGAAGGCCAAGAAATTTCTCTCCGCCATGAAAGCACGGAAACTACTGAGTACAGGATGTGCTGGATTTCTAGCACATGTAGTCCATGCCGAACAAGTCAAGGACCAAAAGCTAGAAGAGGTCCTAGTGGTATGTGACTACCCATCAGTCTTCCCTGACGAGTTACCAGGCTTAGCACCAGACAGGGAGATAGAGTTTGAGATAGATCTCATTCCAGGTACCAACCCCATTTCAAAAGCACCATACCGTATGGCTCCAGCAGAATTAAGAGAACTTTGGGAGCAACTACAGGAGCTGCTCGACAAGGGCTTCATACGCCCTAGTCATTCACCATGGGGAGCTCCAATGTTGTTCGTCAAGAAGAAAGACGGGTCCATGCGCCTGTGTATAGATTACCGAGCTTTGAATCAAGTCACCATTAAGAACCGGTACCCTCTACCCAGGATCGATGATTTGTTCGATCAGCTAAAGGGATCCACAGTCTTCTCAAAGATAGATTTGAGATCCGGCTATCACCAGGTAAAGTCAGAGAGGGTGATATTCCTAAGACAGCTTTCAGAACCAGATATGGGCACTACGAGTTTGTAGTCATGCCTTTTGGGGTCACAAATGCTCCAGCGACATTTATGGACCTCATGAACCGAGTATTCAGGGAGTACTTAGATAAGTTTGTCATCGTCTTCATTGATGACATTCTTATCTACTCAGGAACTCAGGAGGAACATGCTGAGCATCTCAGGACAGTATTGCAGATTCTTCAGCAGAGCCAGCTGTATGCAAAATTCTCTAAATGTGAATTCTGGCTCGATCAGGTGCCTTTTCTAGGTCACATCATCTCCAAGGAAGGGGTGATGGTAGACCCCAGCAAAATAGAAGCAGTAAGTAACTGGATCAGACCGAAGAATGCCAGTGAGATCAGAAGTTTTCTGGGTCTAGCCGGTTACTACAGGAAGTTCGTAGAAAATTTCTCCAGAATAGCCTCCCCACTGACAGCTCTTACCAGGAAGAACAGAAAGTTTCAGTGGACAGAGGACTGCGAGAACAGTTTTACAGAATTAAAGAGAAGATTGACTAGTGCTCCCATCCTGACTCTTCCAGAGACCACTGACAGCTTCGACATATATAGTGATGCTTCTAAATTAGGACTTGGAGCAGTACTGATGCAGAATGGCAAGGTTATTGCCTATGCCTCTAGACAACTCAAGGATTATGAGAAGAATTACCCTACCCATGACCTTGAGCTAGCTGCAGTAGTGTTCGCTCTCAAGATTTGGAGGCATTACTTATACGGAGCTCAGTGTAGGATTTTCACAGATCATCAGAGTCTGAAGTATTTCTTTACTCAGAAGGATCTGAACATGAGACAACGCAGGTGGCTTGAGCTAGTCAAGGATTATGACATTGACATCCTCTACCATCCAGGTAAAGCTAATAAGGTGGCAGATGCACTTAGCAGAAAATCTAGTGCCACCCTACTAGCTTTGTCCACGATGTCACAGCCCCTTCGGAAGGAGTTATCAGAGTTCGAACTGGAAATTTTAGTTGGGCAGCTCTCCACTTTGACATTAGTGTCAACCCTGATTGAAGACATCCAGACAGCACAGGATCAAGATCCTGACCTTCAGAAAATCAAGCAGGGGATAGCAGAAGCTGAAAATGGAGAATTTCGCCTATCAGATAATGGGACACTGTACTATGGTGACCGCTTATGTGTTCCGAACCAAGAAGAGCTCCAAAGGAAGATCCTAGAGGGCGCACATAGATCTCCTTATGCAATGCATCCTGGTTCCACCAAAATGTACCAAGACCTCAGGGGACGTTTTTGGTGGCCTGGGATGAAGAGAGACATCGCCAGATATGTCAGTACCTGTCTGACATGCCAAAGGGTCAAGGCAGAATATCAGAGACTAGGTGGAGTTCTGCAGCCTATTCAAATTCCAGAATGGAAATGGGAAGATATTTCCATGGATTTTATAGTGGGACTACCCCGAACAACGAATGGATATGATGCAATCTGGGTAATAGTAGACAGATTGACTAAGTCTGCCCACTTCCTAGCTATCAGGATCTCCTATTCTATGGAACAGCTAGCTCAGTTATACCTCAAGGAGATCGTCAGACTACATGGGGTCCCTAGGAGTATCATCTCAGATCGGGACAGTAGGTTCACTTCACACTTCTGGGAGTGCGTACAGACAGCACTAGGCACCAAATTGAAGTTTAGCACAGTTTTCCATCCTCAGATAGATGGTCAGACAGAGAGAGTTAATCAAGTACTTGAAGATATGCTCAGAGCTTGTGCTCTAGATTTCAAGGGCAGTTGGTGCAGATACCTGTGCTTAGCAGAATTCGCCTACAACAATAGTTATCAGGCCACTATCGGCATGACACCCTATGAGGCTTTATATGGGCAGAGGTGTAGATCTCCTATCTGCTGGTATGAGGGTGGTGAGAGGCAAGAGTTAGGCCTACAAACAGATCTTATAGATGATACCACCGTAGCCATACAGCAGATCCGCCAGAGAATAGAAACAGCTCAGAGCCGCCAGAAGAGCTATGCTGATACACGGCGCAGACCATTGGAGTTTGAAGTTGGAGATTCAGTATTCCTCAAAGTGGCTCCCATGAAGGGAGTAATGCGTTTTGGGAAGAAGGGCAAGCTGAGTCCCAGATATGTAGGACCATACCCCATCACTAGAAGAGTTGGCAAAGTAGCTTATGAGTTGGAGCTACCTCAGGAGATGTTAGCTATCCACAATGTATTTCATGTTTCCATGCTAAAGAAGCATATCCCAGATGCCACCCAGGTGATAGAGCCACAGACGGTACAAGTTCGCGAAGATCTCAGTTATGATAGTCGGCCTATCCAGATAATAGACCGAGCAGTTAAGAAATTGCAAAACAAAGAGGTACCATTAATGAAAGTCATATGGCAAAATCACAGAGTAGAAGAGGCAACCTGGGAACCAGAGGACAGCATGAGACAGAAATATCCAGAGTTGTTTTAAATTCGAGGACGAACTTTTTATAAGGTATGAGAGATTGTAAAGCCCAAAAATTTTCTCAAATAATTTTAGAAATATCCTAAAATTTTTAGATATTTTTATGGAATTTTTCCATAAAAAGAAGTGCCAAAAATAAAGAAGATGAGTTGGAGCTACCTCAGGAGATGTCAGCTATCCACAATGTATTTCATATTTCCATGCTAAAGAAGCATATCCCAGATGCCACCCAGGTGATAGAGCCACAGACGGTACAAGTTCGCGAAGATCTCAGTTATGATAGTCGGCCTATCCAGATAATAGACCGAGTAGTTAAGAAATTGTAAAACAAAGAGGTACCATTAATGAAAGTCATATGGCAAAATCACAGAGTAGAAGAGGCAACCTGGGAACCAGAGGACAGCATGAGACAGAAATATCCAGAGTTGTTTTAAATTCGAGGACGAACTTTTTATAAGGTATGAGAGATTGTAAAGCCCAAAAATTTTCTCAAATAATTTTAGAAATATCCTAGAATTTTTAGATATTTTTATGGAATTTTTCCATAAAAAGAAGTGCCAAAAATAAAGAAGATGAGTTGGTGGCCTTAGGTGAGTTTTGAACCCACAACCTCTATCTAGAGCAAACCCTTAGCATGGCTCCACGAACCACCAGGCCAATGGGAGTTTCTTTAAAAGAAATAATCGAGTATTCTAGATATGTATTTAACTTAGAATTTTTTTTTACAACTTAATATAAATAACGAATTAAAGAATTAGAGGCGGAAATTTTAGGTTTTCGTGAGCCAAGGGTGCAGCGCCGACGCCCTCCTCCTCTCCTCTTCCTCTCTTGCGTTTTCTTCCTCTTCTCCTCTTCTCTTGCCGCCCAAGACAAAGGGGAAGCCAAGGGATGGTCTCAAAAAGCCCTATTCTCTACGGGGACCCTCGTAGACGCGAGGAGAACGCCAAGAAGCAAGAAGAACATTGTAGTTCGACGTTTTCTCAGGAATTTCAGAGTTTATTCGTAAGAAAAACCTAGCGCAAAAGTAAGTATCCCTCACCTGCAGTATAAGTAGTTTCGGTTGATATTTCATATGGCTTATTTCCTTGTATTTATGCTTTACGATTAGAAATCGTAAATTATGAACAAGCACGCACGTTAGGTGGTTGTTAAAATGTTCAGATCAGTTAATGCTATAGAAAGCATTAAAGAATAGAAATCCTTGCTTCAGTTTATGATTGGGACCAAGGTCCAATGGGATGGGCTCCTAGTTGCCCCTAGGTTTAGATAACCTAGTAAAAGCAAGAATCAAAAAAAAAAGTATAAAGGACTATTTTATTTTCAGTGGCATTGTACTGGACTTCGGTCCAGGGATAGGCTCCAAGTTGCCTCTAGGTTTAGATAACCTAGTATGGGATGGGCTCCTAGTTGCCCCTAGGTTTAGATAACCTAGTAGAACCCTAATGGATTCGGGATTTGCTACCTCGGGTTTATTAGGGATGCGCGCACAGTTGGTACATTGTCGGGCCCACAGTAGTTGATTATTTCTTTCACCTACTATATGTATTTAGTTTTCAGAAATTTATATTAGCATGTGGTGGATTTAATAATTAGTTTTATGTTAGTTAGTTCTAGTTCCAGTTCAGATATGTATGCCATGCTATAGCTTACTTTTCAGTTTTAGTTCAGTATGTGCCATGTCTCAGTTATATGCCATGACATCCAATGATATGTATTTTAGCGTGAGCCTAACATGATTACTTATGGATATGAGCATGTATGTGCATAGCATGTTTTACAAAAGTATAATTCGAGTTTTCATGGTTTTGTGAGGCTAGATGGTACTTACTAAGCTTTATGCTTATTAGTTTGCATTTCCTTATACTGCAGATACAGGTAAAGGAACGCACTAGTAGCGGAGGCGGCAAACTTGATGCAAAGTGTGTGTGATGGTGGAGTTGGAATAAAAGTCTTCGGAACTTGAAAAGCATAGAATAACCCTCTTTATGTTTCTTTAGTTATTCCGCAATATATTATGTGAACCATGTATGAACTTAATTAGACTTGTATTCGTGGTGCCTTGTATGCTTCATTAGTTTTCTTGTTTTTGCTTCTTTAGTTATTTCGCGATATATTATGAGAACCATGTATTAACCTGTTTAGTCTCGTTATTTGGGGTGCCTAGTATATTAAAGTAGTTTATTTACCTGTGTTAATACTTGTTTAGCGAATGTTGAATGATATGAGTTACTACTTGTAAAATGGTAATTTAGACCCATGCTTAAGCTTTAGAGATAAGAACTTGATACTTTTGATTTACATGCTAAATACATAGGATATGCTTGTTTTAAGATATATGCACCATATAGAATGACATGTAGTAGCTAAAAATGCCCTTAGATATGAATAATGAATGGTTTCAATAAAGAAGTTGATACCAACTTGACACGTTTATGTTTATGCTTTTACATATCGTTGTTGAAATTCCTAAGCTACTCTATCAGGAATCAGTTAGATATATATATATTTACGTAGCGATCCGCCTTAAAGCTTAGTGTACTAGAAGGTGGGTCGTTACAGTACTCCACTGCAACTACACCATAAAACAACCAAAACAAAACTATTCCTAAAGCTCCAGTCCACTTCATTAACCACAGATTACCAAAATGATCTCAAAAATGGATTTATACTACCACCCATCATCAATCGACAAAGCCCATAGGAACAATTAACAACATACAAACTTTACCTGAGATTTACGCCAGAAAGTATGACATGTGATGAGTGTTAGGCTCGATTCTGGATCAGGAGAAGAACAAGAATCGCAATGAGGGAGGGCCACGATTTAGGGTAGCGCAAGGAGAGACTGCAACACCGGCATGCTAGCGTGTACAAGGGAAAAGGCGGTAGCCTCCGGTGCCTAATAATCGATCGGTGTTGGTGAAGGGCAGTGCGGCGATGGCGGCAACGACGGAAGGGAAAACGGAAGAGAAGCTCGGTGATGTGGAGATGAGAGACGAGACGGAAACACATCGAAGTATGGCACTCTTGCTCACGGCCGGAGAGGGGTCGACAGCGTCCATGTGATCTCGAGGGAGAAGAGCACGGGAGAGGGAGGCGCGACGATGCATTCGTGAAGCTTAGGGGAGAGGAAGGGGCGAGTGGAAGTTTTAGGGCATTAGAGAAGAGAAGAGTTTATAAAAGGATGGGTCTTTTTGCAGAAAAGTCCCTCAACTTCATGAAATCAAAATCATGCCTTTAGAGTAGGGGTTTTAACAGTTTAAACCCTCTAAATTTATATAATACACCTCAAATCTCTAGGGTTAGATATTTTATCCTCTTAACCGCTTAGCTTTAGCCAAAACTCAAAGCCCGTCCTCAATTTTTAAGATATATTTTTAGTTTAGACTTTTAGGATTAAATATCAAGCAATTTAACCCTTTGAAGTTTAAGAATTCACTTTAAACTATTTCCCTAGTCCGATAAATCCAAATTTTTTCCATGTAAATACTCCGAAAAATTTATTCTACCAGTTTTTAGTTGGTCGTATTTATCATTCTCCCCCTCTAGTAAAAATTTGGTCCCCAAATTTCATCATTCCTTATACAGCACACACTGGTAGCTAAATATGTCCGCACTCATCATGAGTAACCGCTTCGTCTGATACCCTATGGTTACACTGCTACGAAGCAACTGGAGTTATCAATCAAAAGGTTATCATTCGATAACCAGATACATCCGGACAATATTCAATCATCACAACTATCCAGAGCACTCAATCCTAAAATCACTAGCGCCAAATCTATACTTCGATCCTTAAACGTAAAACGTTCAAATTTATGAGTACCACCCAATTATCCTCAAGTCAATAACATCCTCCTAAACATCACAAGGCATATATATATATGTATATATATATCCTCTAATAGACCATTAGAAGATCACATATAATTTAAAGATTGTTCCCATATGTCGTACCATATGCTGCTATCAATAACAGACTTCCTAAATAATCAACCACCAAAGGATCATTTATCCACCCAATGATCCATCAAAAAGCTACAAATCTAGTAGGACCATATCTACTAATAGAATCCTCAATGCACAACACATTATAGAGATTCGTCAATCTCGTTCCACCTCTCAACACCAACAAGATAGTCCACGGTCATCTTTTACCTGCTGATTAATGTCCAATATCTCACCGGAAGATAACAATACAGCTAACTTTACATCCTCCGCACCCTAGCGGGTCGTACATCCCACTGTATCATCAAGATTATCCAACCATATACACTCAATCTATGAATCAAAATCCCTCAAAGAATAGCATAGCAACTAGCGAGTCATACTGCTCATCGCCTCGTAATCTAATACAGTCCAATTCCTCCACTCCATGGTCAAAACCCTCTAAGGTCCTACTCCATAACAAGGAGATAAAGACGTGCTATCTCTCAGGAGTATCTCAACATACTCATGAAGCAATTCCTTTATTTCCCCACAGGTCATCCTTGATAACATCTAACTAGAGGTGACCTAGTCTTGTAAGTGATTTGCCTCCGCGCAAATCATAAGTCCATAGGTACCTTCTTGGTTATTCAGACCAAGTACAAGTGATAACCCATAAGTGTCAAGCAACTACCTCGACACTTTTATGTATTAGCTCAAATCACCCATCAACATGTACTTTCAACGTCAACAACAAAGTACAAGTGATCCATGGTTAAAGCCCCTAAAGAACAGAATGTATCAATCCTTTACTAAGCGTAATAAAATGTAGCTAATGCTACCCTACCACATCAATTCTGATCATGTACTCAAAACATGACATTTAGATTATCTGTCTAGATATACATAACATAAAGAAAAACTTGCAGCATCATGAGCTAAAGTGAATTGATCCATTACTGATCGAGCCCATTACGGTAGGCATCCCTAGTCCTCACTCAGCTGATAGTAGCTAGTACAAGTATTATGAATAGTAAGGTCCAGGAAAAATCAAAAATCATAATCCTCCAATATCTTGTTGACAAGTTTGACCCTCGTCTTCCAACCTGTATGTCGGTATCACACAAGAATCATCATTCTCCACATTTAGACAAGTCCGCAACAAGTCAACTATGTTGGTGCAGACAGCACCCAAGTCGAACCTGTGTTTTGATAATGGCAAAGGGTTCAAAAGTTAAGATGTTATGTTTATCTAACATGCTACTTGAGTGTGCAGATTGAAGTCCTAGCGAAGGACTGCTAGGCACCTAGCGAAGGACTGCTAGGCATCGGAACCCTAACACCTGGCGAAGGGCTACTGGGCACCTAGCGAAGGACTGCTAGGAGTCGAAGACCTAGCGAAGGTCTGCTAGGCACCAAGCGAGGGACTGCTTGGAACCGAAGACCTGGCGAAGGACTGCTGGGCACCAGGCGAAGGCTGCCTGTTACTGAAGACCTGGCGAAGGACAGCTAGGCACCTAGCGAAGGACTGCTGGGCAAAAGTCCAACCGGAGGAGCCGGTTGGCAACAGGTAAATTCTCCTGAGAGGAGTAGGTGAGGACGCGTTCCCCATCGAGGGAACCGTAGGCGTCGGTTCGACCTAGGGTTCGATTTTGGGAGACCCAAAGTCAGAACCAAAATAGCTACGGCTGTAAGGATCACTAACATACTTTCTTTATCATGTTTGGTACTAACCCTGGATGTAGGACCAAAGGAAAGAGTTTCTGCAGCTCAGAATGCCTCAAAGGAGAGAGGCAGCAGCTGGGTTGGGGGCCCAGGAGGTCCCGGGCGCCCCAGGTAAAAGACAAGCAAGAGTTGAGCAAGAATACGCTTTGGAAGCTCTCTGGGTGGGGCGCCCCCATGCTCCCGGGCGCCCCGGATGCCTCGGGCGCCCTGGGTCCAAAACGAAGCGGATAGAGTTCAAGAAAGCGAGAAGTCAGCGGACTGAGTCAACCCGGGAGCCCTCTACGTCCCGGGCGCCCCCATCAAACCTCAGCCCGATCCTGGAGGGATAATGGCTGACCGAGAGTTTGTCGATCAAGTGACACGTGGAGGGCGCCCCCAACGTCCCGGGCACCCCCAGGCTCACTATATAAGGAGCTCGACCCCCAAGGCTTCTCAACACATTCTTCCAACGCCAATACGCTCTTCGACTCAAGCTCTCTGCTCCGGAAACCTCCCATCTCGAGATACAAGCGCCGTCGACGACCCTCTGCTCCGAAGTACAATCCACACCGGGCGTCAATAACAAAGAGTGTTAAGTTTCAGTTTACTGTACTACAACTGTGATATTCTGCTGTAAACATTTTGCGCACATATACCATTGCCCGCAGTAAACGGTCAACAACCGTGGGCCTCGGAGTAGGAGCCGACCGCGACTCCGAACCAAGTAAATCCTTGTGTTCGCGTTTGGTTTTCTTGTTAATTTTCTGCTGTGCATTCTCTCTCTAAATCCGAAACGATTTACGATATTCACCCCCCCTCTATCGTATTCTATCGATCCAATAAGTGGTATCAAAGCAGGGAAGCTCAAATTTGGTGCAACCACCAATTTGAGAATTTTTTGGATTTTTTTTAATTCTCTTTTATTTTTTGAATTTTTATTGTTAATCGAGACCGGTGCAACACCACTCGATAATTGCTTTCTCTTTTTCCCGCACTTCTAATCCAAGACCAAGTCTTGGGATATTTCTCTCTTTTCTATCTCTTTTCAGTATAACCTAAATGGCCATGCAAGAAGGCTTCAGTACCGCCAGACCACCACTCTTCAATGGGGAGGATTTCTCCTACTGGAAGAGTAGGATGGAGGTCCACCTGAAAACTCAGGTGGACATGTGGATAATAATCCAGTTCGGACTAGAAATACCGAAGAATGCTGACGGAGTACAACAATCTTACACTGAATGGGACACTTCACTCAAAAAGAAAATTGAAGCGGATGCTAAAGCGACCCAAACACTCCAATGCGGCCTAACAAAGGAAGAGCTGAACCGGGTGGGTCCATTCAACAGCGCAAAAGAACTCTAGGGTAAGCTAATCGAATTACACGAAGGAACCTCCGACACCCGAATCAGCAAGAGGGACCTTCTGTTGAACAAGCTGTATACCACCAAGATGAACGACAGCGAATCTGCAGCTCAGCTCCACGCCAGAATTCAGGAGCTGATGAACGGTCTACACACCATCGGTCACAAGGTAGAAAACCGTGACCTGATAAGGTACGCCCTTATCGCTTTCCCAAGAATCACTTTGTGGGCATCGATGGTAGATGCGTACAAAGTTTCAAGGGATCTTTCTAAAATCAAGTTAGATGAACTATTTTCTGAACTCGAATTATATGAACAGACTAACTACAATCTGGCCGAGAAAAGAATTGCATTTGTTGCAGGTAAAGCTGGAAAGGCAACCAAGAAGAAGCCTCAACCTGCACCCGAGTCTAATTCAGATTCAGACTCAAAAGACAGCGAGGGAAATCGGCCTAAGCTGGTTCGGCTAGCCCGGGACTACTACAAAGAACTAAAAAACCAGACCAACAGAAGGAAAGCTAGCCGAAGAAAGGAAGAACCAGCTGAACTCTCAAATGAAAAGAACAAACCAAACGTGACCTGTTACGAATGCAAGAAAAAGGGTCACTACAAGACTGAATGCCCCAATCTGAAGGAAACAATGAAGACGAGAAAGAAGAAGGCTCTTCAGGCAACGTGGGACGAGTCCTCCTCCGTAGAAGAAGAAGAGGTCCCACAGTCGAACCTGCTCGCACTAACCGCCTCAGAAGAAATCGAGACCGAGTCAGAATCGGAACCAGACGACGGCGAACTTACATTTTCAGAGGACGGCGAAATCACTGTAAGTGGTTTTTCTAGAAATCAATTATGTGAGTTAATTGCCTATCTTTCTCGAGACTTGGCGAAAGCCAAACTCCGAGTCGAATCTCTCCGACAGGAAGTAAAACTCCTAAAAGAGGGAGCTGACTCTGGATCCTTAACTGAGAAGGTTCAAGAAGGAACCACTACTCAAGTTGAAAAACTTGAGAAAGAGAACTCCTCCTTGAAAACTCAAGTCAAGGACCTCAGAACAGCCTTAGAACGGTTCACTTCTGGTTCCAAGGGTCTTGACATGATCCTTGGAAAATAGAAGTCGGTTCTAAATAGATCCGGATTAGGTTATAGAACCAAGTCTAGACAAAGAACATACTATGCTGTACTGAACCAGTCCAGACCTAAAGTTCAGGCATGGGTACCCAAACTGTGCCTGAACAAACAAACTGGATCAAATCAGTATTGGATCCCCAAGGACAAGATTCACATCTTGCCGAACCATTATCGTGGCTTTAGTCCAGGGGTAGCCAAATTAAAAACAATATTCATAGTTAGATAAATTTCTATTCTTGTGTTAAATTGCATGATTGCTTGTTTATTTAATTTCTACAATTTACCATGCTTAGACTTAGGGCTGGTTAGTTTAAGGACTAAACCAACTTAACTGAAATTTGAACAACATAGTATTGGGTGGCGGTGAGACGATAGTACGTTAGGGAAGCCTCTTCTAATAAGGTCAAGTATACTCTACTTGGTCTCTTTAGATTGGTGAAACTAGCCGAAGCTACCGATCCAAGACCCAAACTAGTTAGACAAGAATTTCTCAAAAAGTAATTTTGAAAATGAAATTTCATTAAAAGGCTTTGTCAAGGAAAGGGTTGATGATCCAATAAGGCTATGACCAAAGAAGGCCTAGTGCCTCTCCAAGACCTGGAGGCCAATTTTTGAAATTCAAATTCAAATTATTCTTTGTCAAATTCGAATCTAACACAAATTTTTAGTTAATTGTAGATTCAAACTTTTTTTAAAAAAAAAATAAACTCAGAATCAACTTTTTTCAAAATTAATTTAAGTTTTTCAAAATAAATCATAATTTTTCAAAATAATTCTATCTACTAAAATCTGTCTCACAAAACCTATAAGGCTAACGTGATTGACAACCCTAGATTGGGTGAGACAGACTAGGTTGTAAAAATCAATTTAGGCTATTCCAGATTCTAATTGGATCTAAATCAACAAAACTCTTTATGTGTAGGAACATAAAGATTTGGACCAATGGATGTTGGATAGCGGGTGCTCCAGACACATGACTGGGGATAAATTAAATTCACCAAACTCAAGTTCAAAAACCTAGGCTCAGTAGCATTTGGCAACAATGCTATGTTGGTGCAGGAAGCACCATATCGAACCTTGTTTTGATATTGGCAAAGGATTCAAAGTTAAGTGTTATTTGTGATCTAATGTTGTTACTTGAGTGTGCAGAAACAAAGTCCTAGCGAAGGGCTGCTAGGCACCTGGCGAAGGGCTGCCAGGAAACCAAGTCCTAGCGAAGGGCTGCTAGGCAAAGGGCTGCCAGGAAACAAAGTCCTAGCGAAGGGCTGCTAGGCACCTGGCGAAGGGCTGCCAGGAAACCAAGTCCTAGCGAAGGGCTGCTAGGCACCTGGCGAAGGGCTGCCAGGAAACAAAGCCCTAGCGAAGGACAGCTAGGCACCGGGCGAAGGCAGCTCGCATCCAAGACCTGACAAAGGACCGTCAGGCAAAAGTCCAACCAGAGGAACGGTTGGCATCAGGTAAATTCTCCCGAGAGGAGTAGGTGAGGACGCGTTCCCCGTCGAGGGAACAGTAGGCGTCGGTTCGACCTAGGACTCCATTTTGGAGACCAAAGTCAGAACCAAGACAACTAAGGCTGTATAAATGAATATTTATTGTTGCATTGTGTTTTGGACTAACCCTGGATGCAGGACCGAAGGAAGTGTGTCTGCAGCTCAGAAGCCTCAAAGGAAGAGGCAAAGCTGAGTAGGGCGCCCGGAGTGTCCCGGGCGCCCCCAAGGTACATACAAAACAGTAAAGAAAAAAGGGTTGAATAGCTGCTGGGCGGGGCGCCCCCGTGCTCCCGGGCCCCGCGCTGCTCCCGGGCGCCCCCAGCGTCCCGGGCACCCCCATGCGCATGCATCGAACCAAAGCCCACGAAGCCAAGCGGATAAATTTGACCCGGTCAATCGGGCGCCCCGAGCCTCCGGGCCCCCGGTCAAAGCGGATCCAGAGGATCAGACGCGACCGAGACTTTGCGGATCAAAGGCCACGTGGGGGCGCCCCCGACGTCCCGGGCGCCCCCTGGCCCTATATAAAGGCCCTTCGACCAAGGCTTCACAAACAACTCTTCAACGCCTCAACTCTTCTCGCTCGGCCTTGCTCCCGGAACTGCCCAACTCGAGCCGACGACGTCCCGCTGCTCCGAAAAGTGAACCTACCTCGGACGTCGGTAAAAGAGCTACTTAATAAGTTTACTGACTTAATCTGTATCCTTTGTAAACTTTTTGCACCTAATATAGAATTGCCCAAAGTAAACGGTCAACGACCGTGGGCCTTGGAGTAGGAGTCGACACAGGCTCCGAACCAAGTAAATCGACTGTGTCTCTATGTCTTGTTTTTCAATTTCTGCTGCGTACCTACTCTTACTCAAATCCGAAAGTTTTCCGATATTCACCCCCCCTCTATCGGTTTTCTCGATCCAACAAGTGGTATCAGAGCGGGGAAGCTCAAATTTGGTGCAACCACCAATTTGAGAGTTTTTCGGATTTACGAAATTTTTTTATTTTATTTCTTTTCTTTTTGTTAATCAACACCACTTGATCAGTCTCGCCTTTTTCAATTTTGAATTCTCATTTTTTTACTATAAGTCAAAATTGATAAAACAAACAATTTTTGAAAATTTGTCATAAACTTTTTTTTATTATTATTTTAATATTTTCCTCGAAATTCGTGCTACCTTAATTCGAGCAAAATTTTTTTCATTAAATTTTTAATTTTTCATCATTAATCAGAATTGACAAAATTAATATTTTCAAAAATTTGTCATAAATTATTTTTATTGTTTTATTATTATTCCGCCTCGAAATTCGTGCAACATTTATTTTGAGCTATTTTTTCATTCTCCCGCACTACTAATCCAAGACCAAGTCTTGGTATATTTTTGTTACTTCTTTTCTCTTCGAGGTTAAACCAAGAATGAAACAGTGCCCGTCCACCGCTATTCTCCAGCGAGAACTTCAATTCCTGGAGAAGTCTAATGGAGTTCCATCTGAAGGCCCATATGGACATATGGATGATCATACAAACAGGGTTCTCCCTCCCCACAGAAGATGGAACATCGATCGCCTGGGACAAATTGGATGAACCAACTCTGAGGAAGATCGAGACTGATGCCAGGGCAACAGCAATTTTACAATGCGGCCTGACCAATGAAGAATTGAAGCGGGTCGGGTCCTTCAGATGTGCTAGAGAAATCTGGGAAAAACTGATTGACCTTCATCAAGAGATCTCAGATGAAGAAGAAGATAAGGTAAGTTATCTTGCCCTTTCGGTCCAAGCACAAACAGCCGAGTCAGAGTCTGAACCCGAATCCAAAGTCGAACCAGAATCAGACGACGAATTGACTGAGACGGTAACCGATTTTGAATTCTTTTCAAAATTAGAATTAAATAATCAAACAGATACTATAATGGTCGAGGAAGGTATAAATTCTTTTGCAGGGAAAAATCCTAAAGAACCACCAAAGAAGGAGCTTCAACTAGTACCTGAGTCCGACTCAAATACAGAATCAGAAGATGAGCCTAGATCCAAGGCGGCAAGAATCAAGGGGGAGATTCCCAATAAGGAACCAAAAGGTAAAAGTGTAAAATCAAATTTTAAAAATCATGTAATTTGCTACACATGCAGGGAGAGAGGGCACTACCAAAGTGAGTGTCCTACTCGTAAGGAACCAGTTCTAAAAGCACGAAGGGACAAAAGTCGCATCCAATGCTTCAAGTGCCAGGAGTTCGGGCATTACCAACGTGAATGCACAGATAAAAGAGCTACCAAGAATGCCGGACAAACGATCGACAAAGGTAAATTTACAATATTTGAAAATCCATTATTTACCTTGAATAATGTGATTGATTCATGTAACTTAATTAAAGCAAACTTCAGAAAATTGAAACAAGAAAATGAAACCCTAAAACATAAGGTCAATAAGTTAGAAAATTTAATTCATAATCTTGCTGATTTCGAAAATCCGGAATATTACTCCAATTGTGACCTTACTTAGACAATTGGTTGTTTTAATTATGTGTTTCTTTTTATTTTTTTTTTGCTTAGAATTAGGATTGGTTAGCATAAGGACTAAATCAATTAATTGAAATTTGAACAACATAGTATTGGGTGGAGGTGAGATGATAGTACGTTAGGGAAGCCATCTTGGCGGAACTAGCCGAAGCTACCGATCCAAGACCCAAACTAGTTAGACCAGAATTTACCAAAAAGTAATTTTGAAGATGAAATTTCACTAAAAGGCTTTGTCTAGGAAAGGGTTGATGATCCAATAAGGCTATGGCCAAAGAAGGCCTTGTGCCTCGCCAAGACCTGGAAGCCAATTTTTGAAATTCAAATTCAAATTACTTTTTGTCAAATTCGAATCTAACACAAATTTTCAGTTAATCATAGATTCAAATATTCCTTTTCAAATTAATTGTTTTCAAAATTAATCTAACTTTTCAAAATTAACCATGTTTTCAAAATTAAAATATTTTGTCTCACAAAACCCATAAGGTTAACATGTTTGATCACATAGAACTGGGTGAGATATCTAGGACCTAAGAATATATGTCACTATCCTTTTAAATAAAACTCAAAGTGCCTTCAAAAATTATTCAAAATTATCTCTAGTTTTTCAAAATATTGAATGTTAAAATAGACTCGTTTTAAATAGAATTTAGGGTTTGATTAATTTAGTTATTTGATTGGTCAAACATAGTTAACTGAGTCAAACCTGGTCAACACAGTCAACCCTAGTCAACATAGTCAAACATGGACATTAGATTAAGTTAAACGGTACAGGGGGAGTGGTTTATTCTTTTCTTTTAAAGTATTTTTGAAAAATTATTACCATTTCAAAAGGGTTTTTAAAAAATTATGTTATCATACCAGATTGTATTTTCAAAAATCTATCTCCTTAAAAATGATCATACTCAAAAGGCATGCTCAAAATTGTTCCTTTAAGTTTGACAAACCCTAAGACTAAGAGGAGGATTTACTTGTGGTCAACAAGCCTCCTAGGACTATGTCAGATTCAGGGGGAGCTCAAATTAAAAGAAGAAGTTTTAAAATACTATGTTTTCCAATAATCACTATATTTTTTTTGTGCTTTACAAAAACCATTATCATTTCAAAATGTTTTTCGAAAACATTTTACCATGCTATTTTTCAAAAATTATCTTTCATTTCAAATTGAATTTTCTAAAATTATATTAGCATGCTAGTATTCAAAACTATTCTTTTGATTTTAGAAAACCCTAAAGACACAAAGGAAGGTCTACTTAATGATCTACAAAGACTCCGAGGATGTGTCAAATTTAGGGGGAGTCTAAATCAAAAGAAATTCTAACAAGTTTAAAATTATTAGATAATTCGTATAATTTGAATCAAACCTTAAGACTCAGAGGAAGATCGCTTGTAGTCAACAAGCTTCCTAGGACTGGGTCGAGTTAAGTGGGAGATCAAATTAAAAGAATTATTGAGCATTTTCAAAATTATATGTTTTCATGCATTGCACTTTTAAAATCCTTTTGAAAACTTAAACGATTACTCTTTCAAAATACTATCCTGTAAAATCATTTTGCTTATATATATCATCACTTTCAAAATTTTACGTGACTTTGGAATACTTTTAAAAATCTATTGAGAATACTTTTGAAATTAATATTTACTTGACTTTGAAAAATTTTCCAGGACACTTAAGGAAATTTCCTTGTAGTTAACAAGGTTTCCTAAGATTGTGTCAGACTAGGAAAAGAAACCAAAGCAAGTAAAAGATTATGTGTAAGTACTTTCAAAAAGATAAGTCAAGTAATTTTAGTAATTTTCTTTAATATTTTAAAAGTACTTATGTTTTTCAAATTCATAATATCTTTCAAAATACTTATGCCTTTCAAAAGCTCAATAAAGTACTTGCATTCTTGTGCATTTTTCAAAACATTCAGAACAAGTAAACTTATTGTTTATCATATACACTTGACTCCAATTATGATTTTGAACATAAATTTTTCAGTCTTTCTAAATTTTTTTAATTATCATAACACTTGACATTACTTCGCTCAATTTTTTTTCACAAGCTCTGATACACAAGAATAAGTTTTTTTATTGATATAAGACCAAGGGGAGAGTAGAAAAAGTGAAATTAAAAATTTCTTTCTTAAAATTTTTTCCCCTTTTCAAAGAAAGTTTTTCTTAGAATGGTCTAAAACACAAGAAGAAGAATTTCACATTAAGGGGGAGAAAAAAGAAAGAGAGAAAGGAGTTTTTTTTAACAAATGCTTCAAAATTTTGAAGTATTTCTAAGTGTTTTTCAAACTTTTTGAGTACATATTTTTCTCCTAAGTAAAATTTTCCTTAGTAAACAAATTTATTCCCAATTCTCAAAATTTGAAACTTTGTTTAAGGGAAATCTAGCTTCAAAATTTTGCCTAAATTTTGAAAAATTTTGCCTAAAATTTGAAACAAGTTTTGTTAGTGAAAATGCTTTTACTCCATTTTTTGAAAAACACTTTGTTAAAGACATGAAGCACTTAGGAAAACTCAAAAATCCCTGTTAGATACCTTGAACACCCATGTTTGTTTTTGATATATGTCAAAGGGGGAGGAAAGGCCAAAGTTAAGGATTTTTGCAAGTATTCAGGGTTTTAGGGGGAGTATGAAAAAAAAATTTTGATATACTTCATTATGTTTTTACCTTCTTTTATTAACTGTTATAAGTTTTTACTTAACTTTGAATTGTGTTGCCATAAATCAAAAATGGGGAGATTGTTGGTGCAGGAAGCACCATATCGAACCTTGTTTTGATATTGGCAAAGGATTCAAAGTTAAGTGTTATTTGTGATCTAATGTTGTTACTTGAGTGTGCAGAAACAAAGTCCTAGCGAAGGGCTACTAGGCACCTGGCGAAGGGCTGCCAGGAAACCAAGTCCTAGCGAAGGGCTGCTAGGCACCTGGCAAAGGGCTGCTAGGAAACCAAGTCCTAGCGAAGGGCTGCTAGGCACCTGGCGAAGGGCTGCCAGGAAACCAAGTCCTAGCGAAGGGCTGCTAGGAACCTGGCGAAGGGCTGCCAGGAAACCAAGTCCTAGCGAAGGGCTGCTAGGCACCTGGCGAAGGGCTGCTAGGCACCTGGCGAAGGGCTGCCAGGAAACTAAGTCCTAGCGAAGGGCTGCTAGGCACCTGGCGAAGGGCTGCCAGGAAACTAAGTCCTAGCGAAGGGCTGCTAGGCACCTGGCGAAGGGCTGCCAAGAAACAAAGCCCTAGCGAAGGACAACTAGGCACCGGGCGAAGGACTGCAAGTTTACAAGACCTGACAAAGGACCGTCAGGCAAAAGTCCAACCAGAGGAATGGTTGGCATCAGGTAAATTCTCCCGAGAGGAGTAGGTGAGGACGCGTTCCCCGTCGAGGGAACAGTAGGCGTCGGTTCGACCTAGGACTCCATTTTGGAGATCAAAGTCAGAACCAAGACAGCTAAGGTTGTATAAATCTAATAAATTATTATGTTATTGTGTTTTAGACTAACCCTGGATGCAGGACCAAAGGAAGGAGTGTTTGCAGCTCAGATAGCCTCAAAGGAATGAGGTAGTAGCTGAGTAGGGTGCCCGGAGTGTCCCGGGCGCCCCTAAGGTGCATACAAAACAAGTAAAGAGAAAAAGGGTTCGAATAGCTGCTGGGCCGGGCGCCCGCGTGCTCCCGGGCGCCCGCGCTGCTCCCGGGCGCCCGCGCTGCTCCCGGGTGCCCCCAGCGTCCCGGGGCCCCCATGTGTATACCTCGAACCGAAGCCCTCGAAGCCAAGCGGATAAAATTTGACCCCGGGTCAAACGCGACCGAGACTTTGACGGATCAAAGGCCACGTGGGGGGCGCCCCCGACGTCCCGGGCGCCCCCAGGCCCTATATAAAGTCCCTTCGACCAAGGCTTCACAAGATCAATTCATTCAATGCTTCTACGCTCTTCTGCTCTCGCGCCTTGCTCTAGAAACTGCCCAACTCGAGCCGACGACGCCCCGCTGCTCCGAACAAGTGAACCTACAATCGGACGTCGGTAAAAGAAGAGCATCTTTTTCTTAATTGTTAAAGTTTACTGCACTTACTCTGTATTCAATATTTGTAAACTGTCTTTGCGCCAAATATAGAATTGCCCAAAGTAAACGGTCAACGACCGTGGGCCTTGGAGTAGGAGTCGACACAGGCTCCGAACCAAGTAAATCGACTGTGTCTCTATGTATTGTTTTTAATTTCCGCTGTGTCCGAAAGTTTTCCGATATTCACCCCCCCCCTCTATCGGTTTTATCGATCCAACACTCGTCTACTTCCTTCGCACGATCCACCCACCCTTTGGCACTAGGAGAGAAACCCTAATTTCTCTTGGAGAGAAAACCCTAGTTTCTCTTTTCTTATTTTTGGTGAGAGGGAGAAGGAGAATGAGAAAACCTTTGGTTTTCTCTCCTTTCTCTCCTTTATATACTTCATGGAAGTTGAAGCAACTTCCATGAAAAGGTGCTTACATAGACTTATCTTATATTGTTTCCATAACACAGTGTGATTCTTTACCACCACATAATGGAAACTTAAACAAATGCTAAATGAGGGGTTTTGGGTTCGAGCCTCAGCTCTGACCCCTTTAAAGAAATTTTTAATTTATTTTTATAATTGGAAATTTTGGGAAAATTTCCGGGCGTTACAATCCTCCTTACCTTATAAAAAGTTCGTCCTCGAACTTAGAATAGCTCCGGATACTTCTGCCTCATGCTATCTTCTATATCCCAAGTTGCCTCTTCGTACTTCTGTTTTAGCCATAAAACCTTCACTAGGGGTACATCTTTGTTTCTCAGTTTCTTGACTGCTCGATTTATTATCTGAATAGTTGATTTTCATAACTGAGATATTCTTGAACTTGTACCATCTGTGGCTCAATCACTTGGTTGGCATCAGGGATTTGTTTCATTAGTATTGAGACATGAAATACATTATGGATAGCTGACATCTCTAGAGGTAGCTCTAACTCATAAGTTACTTTGCCAACTCTTTTCATTACTAGGTAGGGTCCTATATAACAAGGACTTAGCTTGCCTTTCTTGCCGAATCTCATTACGCCTTTCATGGTAGCTACTTTGAGGAAAATTGTATACCCAACTTTGAACTCCAGCGGTATACGCTGCACATCGGCATAACTCTTCTGCCTACTCTGAGCAGTTTCTTTCCTTTGGCGGATGCTCTTTATAGCTTCTATGGTATCGTTAATAAAGTCAGTCTGATACCGCATTTCTTTTTTCTCACTACTTTCATACCAACAGATATGAGATCTACACCTTCTACCATAAAGAGCTTCATAAGGCACTATACCAATAGTAGCTTGGTAACTATTATTGTAGGCGAACTCAGCTAAACATAAGTACTTGCACCAACTGCCCTTGAAATCTAGTGCACAAGCTCTGAGCATATCTTCTAGAACTTGATTTACCCTTTCAATCTGCCCATCAGTCTGAGGATGGAAAGCTGTGCTAAACTTCAGTTTGGTGCCAAACGTTGTCTGTACACACTCCTAAAAGTGTGAAGTGAAATAACCATCTCAATCGGAGATAATGGTCTTTGGAACTCCGTGCAGTCGAATCACTTCCTATACATATAACTGAGCTAGTCTTTCTATTGAGTAAGATACTTTGATTTTTAAGAAATGTGTAGACTTGGTCAATCTATCTACAATTACCCAGATAGCATCATAGCTATTTGTTGTCTTCGGTAGACCAACAATGAAGTCCATGGCCATATATTCCCATTTTCACTCTGGAATCTGTATGAGCTGTAGGACTCCTCCTAGCCTCTAGTGTTCTACTTTATCTCTTTGACATGTTAGGCAGGTACTGACATATTTAGCTACATCTCTTTTCATTCCAGACCACCAAAATCTTCTTTTCAAATCCTGGTACATCTTGGTAGAACAAGGGTGCATAGAATAGGCAGTTCTATGGGCTTCTTCAAGAATTTTCTTTCTTAGCTCTTCACTGTTGGGGACACATAGACGGTCACCATAATAAAGTATCTCACTATCAGATACTCTAAACTATACTCTAAACTCTTTACTTTCTCCTTCTTGCATCTCTTGCTTGATCTTTTGAATATCAGAATCTTGATCTTGCTTTTTCTGTATATCCTCAGGCAGAGTTGATTCTAGCGTCAATACTGAGAGTTGCCCATAAATAATCTCGACTCCATAATCCACTATCTCTTTTTGCAATGGTGGTGACAGTGATGACAGAGACATCAAAGTTGGGCAAGTCTTTCTACTTAGCGCATCAGCAACTTTATTCGCTTTACCAGAGTGGTAGAGGATTTCACTATCGTAATCTTTGACTAACTCCATCCACCTTCGCTGTCTCATATTAAGGTCCTTCTGAGTGAAGAAATATCTCAGACTCTGGTGATCTGTGTAAATCTTGCACTGGACTCCGTACAGGTAATATCTCCACATTTTGAGAGCGAAGACTACTACGGCTAACTCAAGATTATGAGTAAGGTAGTTCTTTTCATAATCCTTGAGTTGCCTGGATGCATAAGCAATGACTTGCCTTCTTGTATGAGTACAGCTCCAAGTCCCAACTTTGATGCATCACTGTATATATCAAAGGTTCTATCACTTTCTGGAATTGTAAGAATGGGAGCACTTGTCAATCTTTTCTTCAGTCCACTTATACTCTTATTCTTTTTGGCAAGGGTTGTTAGTGGGGAAGCTATCTTTGAAAAGTCCTCCATGAATATTCTGTAATACCTTGCTAAACCCAGAAAGCTTCTGATCTACCTAACATTCTTTGGACGAGCCCAATTACTAACTGCTTCAATCTTTGCTGGGTCTACCATAATACCTTCCTTGGAAATGAAGTGGCCTAGAAAAGCCACTTGGTCAAGCCAGAATTGACACTTTAAAAATTTGGCATACAACTTATTCTGTTGTAAAGACTTCAATATTACCCTCAGATGTTCATCATGTTCTTCCTAAGACTTTGAATAAACTAGGATATCTTCAATAAAAACTATGACGAACTTATCAAGAAACTTTTTGAATACTCGATTCATTAGATCCATGAATGTTGTAGGGGCGTTTGTCACTCCAAAGGGCATGACTACAAACTCATAGTGTCCATACCGTATTCGGAAAGCAGTTCTCGACACATCACTCTCCTTAACTTTGAGTTGATGGTAACCTGACCGCAGATCTATTTTGGAAAACACTGTTGCCTCTTTCAACTGATCAAATAAATCATCTATCCTTGTCAAAGGATATCTATTCTTGATGATCACCTTATTCAGGGCTCGATAATCTATGCACATTCGCATAGATCCATCTTTCTTCTTGACGAACAACACGGGAGCTCCCCAAGGTGAATGACTAGGGCGGATGAATCCCTTGTCTAGCAGCTCTTGTAAATGTTCTTGCAGTTCCTTCAGTTCTGCCGACGCCATACGATATGGTGCCTTTGAAATCGGGTTGGTACCTGGAGCCAACTCAATTTCTCGGTTAGGAGGGAGTCCTGGTAATTCTTCAGGGAACACCTCTGGATAGTCACATACTACCCGCACTTCTTCTTTCTTTAGTCCTTCTCTTTGCCTTGCATCTACTATATGTGCTAAATAACCAGAACATCCCTTATCTAACATTCTCTAAGCTTGTAAGATAGATAAAAACCTTTTTGTCTTTCTCTTTGGGTCTCCGACAAACTCGAATGAAAGTTCTGCTTCTGGTGTGAACTTCACTCTCCTTTTGTGGCATTCAATAGAGGTAATATACTTGCTCAAGAAATTCATCCCTAAAATGATATCGTAATCCTTCATATCAAGGACTACTAAATCACTATAGAGTTCTCGGTTGGAAATCTGAATTGACATAGCTCTTAGCCAATGAGTAGATGTCATAACTTCTCCCGAAGGTAAAGTCGTTAGGAACTTAGAACTCAGCACTTCTGGTGGAATCCCTAGCTTCTTGGAGAATGACTTAGACACAAAAGAATGTGTTGCACCAGTATCGAATAACTCACTAGCATAATGAGATAAGATGAATTTTCGACCTGTGACCACAGTAGGAGAATTTGCCACCTCTTCCTTGGTGATGGCGAAAATCCTGGCGTTGGGCTTGGCTGGTGAGGCTTCCACTCTCCCTACTATGATGTAGGATCCTTCTAGTGCTGGATACATCTGGTGCAACTGTGCAGACTTTCCCCCATACTGAATAAGATGTGGTGGAAGTAGATTTTCTTTGGTAGGGCATGCCTTGGCCATATGCCCTTCTACTCCATAGATATAACACCCGCTCATGCCTTGGCGTCATTCTCCCAGGTGCATCCCCCCACACTTTGGGCAAGGAGGATATTTGGGGTACTTGCTTAATGAGACTCCTTTTGAGTTGCTTCCAGACGTCTTTTGATCCCACTGCTTCCTTTTGTTTGGGTTCCCCATCCAGTTCTGCGGATTACCCTGGGATTTCTGGACCGCTACTTGCTTCTATCCTGGTGGCCTTTATACTATTTAAGTAGTGCTCAGTGATCAAAGCACTACTTTGTTGGTGCAGGAAGCACCATATCGAACCTTGTTTTGATATTGGCAAAGGATTCAAAGTTAAGTCTATTGGTGATCTAACAATGTTACTCAAGTGTGCAGGAAAAGTCCTAGCGAAGGGCTGCTAGGCACCTGGCGAAGGGCTGCCAGGAAACAAAGTCCTAGCGAAGGGCTGCTAGGCACTTGGCGAAGGGCTGCCAGGAAACAAAGTCCTAGCGAAGGGCTGCTAGGCACCTGGCGAAGGGCTGCCAAGATACAAAGACCTGGCGAAGGAATGCTAGGCACCGGGCGAAGGACAGCTTGGTATCCAAGACCTGGCAAAGGACCGCCAGGCAAAAGTCCAACCAAAGGAGCGGTTGGCATCAGGTACATTCTCCCGAGAGGAGTAGGTAAGGACGCGTTCCACGTCGAGGGAATAGTAGGCGTCGGTTCGACCTAGGGTTCTATTTTGGAAACCCAAAGTCAGAACCAAGATAGCTAAGGCTGTATAAAATAATATAATACTGCTTTTTAGACTAACCCTGGATGCAGGATCGAAGGACTGAGTATCTGCAGCTCAGAGAGCCTCAAAGGAGTGAGGCAGAAGCTGAGCAGGGGCCCCGGATGTTCCAGGCACCCCCAAGGTCAACCCAAGTCAGCAGGAGTGAAAACACGCCTCGACAGTTATATGTCGGGGCACCCCGGATGCTCCGGGCGCCCCGCCTGTCGCGGGCGCCCCCAGTGCCAGCTGCTGAAGCACACCCTCGCGAAGCCAAAAGGATGAAGGCTTGACCCGATCAATGCGGGTGCCCCGAGCGCTCCGGGCGCCCCAGTCAAACCTGATTAGGATTTTGAAGGGATCAGATGTTGACCGCGCTGGAGACGGATCGACCGTCACGTGGGGGGGCGCCCCCAACGTCCCGGGCGCCCCCAGGCCCTATATAAAGGGCCCTCGACCCCAGGCTTCAAGCAACACTTAATCAACGCTTCTACGCTCTTCTGCTCTCGCGCCACGCTCCGGAAACCTCCCAACTCGAGCCGACGACGTCCCGCTGCTCCGAAAAAGACAACCTACATCGGACGTCGGTAAAAGAAGAGCCTCTTTTTAATTGTTAAGTTTACTGTGCTGTATTTGTAAATCAATCTTTGTAAACTATTATTGCGCCTCATATAGAATTGCCCAAAGTAAACGGTCAACGACCGTCGGCCTTGGAGTAGGAGTCGACCTAGGCTCCGAACCAAGTAAAAATTACTGTGTTTGCGTTTGATTGTTTTATTCCGCTGCGTAACTGCTCTAATCCTAAAATCCGAACGATTTCCGATATTCACCCCCCCCCCTCTATCAGTTCTCTCGATCCAACATACTTATCAATTTTTCTAAGATTTGCGGCCTATTAACACCACTAGCCTCATTTAAAGCTATCTCAGGCCTTATCATCTTGAGCATTAGCCTGACTCTTTCTCTTTTAGTGCCAACTAGCTCTGGGCACAGACGAGCTAGCTGGTTGAACTTCTTCAGTGCTTCATCCACAGAGAGTTCTCCTTCTCTAAACTCCATGAATTCATCATAATGCTTGTTGGTTACTCGTATGTGAAAGTATTCTTCGAAGAACTCAGCCTCGAAGTCGGCCCATGTCATCTGGCTAACATTTCTCTTGGCCTTGAATCTCTCCCACCACATTATAGCATCTCCGGTAAGGCAGAAGGAGGCGCACTTTATCTTCTCTACCTCAGGCCAGTCCAGTATTCTACTATGCTTTCCAAAGTTTTGAACCATGCTTGAGCATCCCATGGTTCACTTGTCCCTGCGAAGTTTTCTGGTTTCAGTTTCTGCCACTGGATAAGGTATGCTTCTTGCCTTACCCCCCTTGCCAGGACTACAGATCTAACCGATGGATCTTCAATCACAACTGGTGCCACTACATTCTCCACCGGTGAGGTTATGGGAGCGGCCTGCTAGTTAGCTATCATGGTGGCAATAACTTGCTGCTGTTCTATTACTTGCCTTCGAAACTAAGCCACAACTTCTAAAAGATTTGGTGGTGGTACTGACTCTGTTGTCTCTTGCTCTCTAGGAGCTCGCTCCTCATTTTGGGCCTTCCTGGGACGTCCCCTTGCTATTCTCTTACTATTATAATGAGAACAAGGATATCACTTCACTATCATCGTACTCATAATAGCATATGTTGAAAGAAAGACATGTATACAAAACTAAACATATGAACTTTCTTACTTGGTCGGTGGCAGGATTGATACTTGATGTCAGTGTGACGGATGGGCAGAAACTTGCTCTAAAACCAAACCAGTAACGACCCTCCCTCCTCACCCTAGAGGGATGTCACATCTCTTTTCTGCTTAACCAGGACCAGTCGACTGACTCCTTGAGTCAGTCGACTGGTGCCAGTCGACCCCTAGGCAATTCACTAGACCAATCTTTCTGTTCAAAATCTAGCCAGGGACCAGTCGACTGATACAGTCGACTTAGCCTAGAAATCACTCGACCAATGTTTCTGTTCCCTCAATTTCACTGAGGGCAGTCGACTGCTACCTTGAGCAGTCAACTGATACGTCTGGAAATTCAGTCCAGACTTCAGAAACTTTGGAGGAGATCATGAATAACATACTACTAACTATGATCACATAACTCATAAACTAAATACTTGAACTCTCACAAGCTATCTCAGTGGTAAGTAATAAAACAACTCAATCTTATAATCTTTTACGGAATTAACAACTACTATTATGTAACTTAGCAATAATGATAAAGTTCTACTACTTAGAGCATAGGGCACTAGCAAGTCTTATCCCAAAGGATCTCACTCCACGGTTCTGCCACCACTGACATAAATCATCCTTCCTTTAGCCTCTTTGCCTTACATCCTTTCTTTACCTTTATCTGCAGTAAAAAGATACAATCTATAAGCAAATTGCTTAGTAAGTAGATACCTACTCTCACAAAACATGCAATCGAAATAAACATGCTCTTGGTCAAAAGAATGCTTGCTTTTAAAACATATGTACTGAAAATGCTATGCTCAACATGAATATGCTCATGAATATACTTGTAACAAATGCTTGCATTTGAAAACCTTGCTTGAATGAAAACTGCTACAAATGTTTGCTTTGAAAACTTGAAAACTGATATACTCTTATACTTCTTATACTTCAAAATAGATAAACATCCTCCTTTGGGCGTGCCATAGTACCAATGCGCGCATCCATAATAGGTTTCGGGGGTAGCTAGCCACCAAACCCTACTAGAGCATCTCTACTAGGCTTGCCTAGATCTCTATGGGCCTCGGCCCAGTAAAAAGTAATATAGTTAAACTTGTACTCATGCTTGTACTTAAAATGTTTAACATGCACATATCTTGCACATAGAAAGAAATGTTCCGAAAACTCGTTTTAGGACACAACAAAACCTTGGTCTCGTATTAATCTCATTTCTTAGTCCCAGAACTCGTTCTAGGGATTAGTAAGACCTCAGTCTTACTCTGAAATTTTATTGAGCACCTCACCTTGCGTGCCCTAATCCCAAAACTTGTTTGGGGTAAATCAAGACCTTGGTCTTGCTAAACTCATGATCACACACACAAAATACTTTGGATTTAAGTTCTTCGAAAACTAAAATCATATGAGAACTACTTTTACTATAGGTGAGTGATCTACTTACATCTTTATGCTTCTAATCTTATTATATCGGCGTACGATCTAGCGTGGTACTCCTCATCTACTTCCTTCGCTCAATCCACCCACTCTTTGGCAATAGGAGAGAAACCCTAGTTTCTTTTTCTTATTTTCGGTGAGAGGGAGAAGGAGAATGAGAAAACCTTTGGTTTCCTCTCCTTTCTCTCCTTTATATACTTCGTGGAAGTTGAAGCAACTTCCATGAAAAAGTGCTTACTTGGACTTATCTTATATTGTTTCCATATCCTAGTATGATGCTCTACCACCACCTAATGAAAACTTAAATTAATGCTAAATGAGGGGTCTTGGGTTCCATTCTTGGCTCTTACCCCTTTAAAGAAATTTTTAATTTCTTTTTATTTTGGAAAATTCAGGAAAATTTCCGAGCGTTACAATTTTTACGAATTCCTATTTTTAAACTATTTTTCAAAAATTCATATCTTTCAAAATGATTTGTGCCTTAAAAAATTATTATCATTTCAAAATGTGTTTCATAAAATATGTTTTAAAAACGTATTATGTCAGTTCAAAATATTTTTCAAAAACATATTTTCTTGAAAACTATCATATTCTTTCAAAAATTCTTTCAAAAATTGCTCTTATGATTTGGATAAACTCTAAAGACACATAAGAAGATTTCTTATCCACAAGGAATTTCTAAGATTGTGTCAAATTTAGGAGGAGTCCAAGTCAAAAGAAATTAATGTATTATTCCTGATTATTTCAAAATACTTATTAATGCTTTTAAACTCTTTTCGTTTGAATCAACCCCTAAGACTCAGAGGAAGATCACTTGTAGTCAACAAGCTTCTTTGGACTGTGTCAAGTTTAGGGAGAGGTCAAATTAAAAAAACTATTAAAAGTTTCAAAAATATTATGCTTTCATGCACCATCTTTTAAAATCATTTGAAAACATAATATTTTCTTTTCAAAACTCATCTTGAAAAACATTTTGTCCTTTAAATACTTTTGAAAAGTTTCGAAAATGCTTTATCTTGAATTTGAAAATTTTCCAAGGTACTTAGGAAAATTTTTCTTGTAGTTAACAAGGTCTCCTAGGATTGTGACAAACTGAAAAAGAAACCAAATCAAGAAATGTATTATATTTTTTAAAAAAACCGAATTCCATTAAAGTTGTTCATTTATGGAAAATTCCTAAGACACATAGAAATTTTCTTGTGGTCAACAAGATTCCTAGGATTGTTGTCAGACTTAGAGAAGTTCAATTTTTTAACATATATATATATATTCACATATTGTTGATGCAATTTAAGTACTCAGAGTTTTTTATACTTTATAGAATAAGTACTTAATTTTTTTTAAAAAAAGGAGAGTTTTGAAAATCATTTTTCAAAATATATATATATCTTAAGTGTTTTCAAAGCGAGGAGAGAGACTATCTTAAAAAGGAGTAAGTTAATTCTTTTTGGTGCAAATCTTTCTCTTTTGTTTATTTCCATTTGATGTGTGACAAAGGGGAAGAGAGGGCATAAGTTAGATTTTTCTTCGATTTCTCCCATGTGTTAAACCTAGAACCAGAAGACCCAATTTAACTTAAGATATTGTCAAACATCAAAAAGGGGATAATTGTTGGTGCAAAATGCATCAGTGATGAACAGTCATCATCTAGGATTTCGATGTTTAACAATATACTTATGTTAGTAACAATATATGTTAGACAATATATTAAGGGTAGTCAAAGTGATCAAGAGTTAAACCAAATAGGAGCTTATGTTTGGTAGAGTAAACCTAGGTATGATCAATTTGACAAAGGGATAGCCAAACAGGATCTGATGTTTGGCAAAATAAATACAACCCAGGGTCGGTCAGTTTGACCGAGGGATTAAACCACACCGGACTTGAGGTGTGAGATTATATTTACCTAAAGATTGGAGGAAGTCTAGTCAGGATCATAATGACTAGCAAAGGAGTGATTTTGATGAACTAAATCCTTGTGAGTGAAGTTGGGTCCTAGCAAGGGAAGCTAGGTGGAAGAAATCCTAGTGAGTGAAGCTTGGTGAACTAAATCCTGGTGAGTGAAGCTGGGTCCTAGTGAGTAAAGCTAGGTGGACTAAGTCCTGGTGAGTGATGTTGGGCATGAAGTCTTGGTCCGGGGGACTCAGCACTAAGTCCTGGTCGGGGATCGGGCAACAGAGTCTTTGCCGAGCGAGGATGGCGGACAGAAGTAGAGATGGGTTGAGGTCAGACGTCTCGAGATTCGAGTTTTCGGAGGCCGAGCAAAAGTCCAGCCAGAGGTCCTGGTTAGCAAAAGCTTTAGTCGAGCGGGGATTGCGAATAGAAGTAGAGACGGGTCGAGGTCGGATGTCTTGAGATTCGGGTTCTCAGAGGTTGAGCGAAAGTCCAACCGGAGGTTTTGATTGGCAAAAGTAACTTCTCCAAGTATGGAGTAGGTGAGGATGCATTCCCCGGGAAAGGGAACATTAGGAGTCGGTTCGACCAAGGGTTTCGGGTGAAATTCAAAGTCAAAACCAATCTTTAAGGCTAAGATTATCTGTATATTTATCTTGTGTTTGTTGTCTTGCAGGTACCTGGAGTTTGAGCCAAGATAGGAAAGCAAATGCAGGAAGAAACGCACTTGGGAAATAGCTCCTAGGCTCCCCAGTTTGGGCAGCCCACTCCCAGGCGCCTATCAAGAGGGTTCCCAGGCGCTTGGGAAGGTCCTAGCGCCTGGGAAGGCCATCTTACCCCTTCTGCGATTTCGGTGTAAAGGATGAAGTTTGACCGCAACGTGACAGGCACCCGTGAAGCCTATATATAAAGGGGTTCGACCCCTCAATCCAGATCATCAATTTTCACATCCACTAAAGCAGCCCGAGCGAAGCAAAAGTGCTCAAGGTGAAGCTCTACGACCAAGGAGGCTCCAGGAAGAAGTACGCGACACTTCGAACTTCCGGATTGGTTGGATCTTCAACTTTTTGTTTGTTTGCTTTTTATTTACGTATTAAATTCATTTATTCTGTGTTTGAAACTTAAACTGTAAGACGGATTTCTCCGCCTCCAGAAAGTCTGGAAAGTGTTAGATCGATTCCGTACGCTAGACGGGGGTGAATAGTATTTTTTTGGCTTCTTCTTCCTACGTTGTTAGTTGCGCAAGCGAAAATATAATAAAATAATAAACTAACAACTAGAACAATGCTAACAAACCAGATTTACTTGGTATCCACCCCGAAGGGTGACTAATCCAAGAATCCGTCGGTGGATCACTCGCCAAATAACCTCCGGCTAGCCCTTGTCGCTCCTTGTGGGTGGAGAAACCTCACCACAGCACTTCGACAACACCTGAGCACCAAGACTACTGTTAGGCCTTTAACCAAGACCAAACTCGTCAAGAACCCGAGCCCAAACCGAGTTCTCTTTAAATAGAACTCGGGCTGGAAACCCTCGCTGGCAGTCGACTGCCCTCACTTAAATTCAACCGTTGACAGCCCCAACGTTCAAATCCAGCTGTACACTAGTCGACTGCCCCACTTACACACCTAGGGTTACACTCCCCGAGTACACTTCTCTTAGCACTCGAACCCTAGGATTTCCTGAGTACAATCACACAACACTCATACCCTCATGACATGACTGACTCCTCATCAGCAGCCTTGACTATTGCCTTCGCACCCTCTTCATCTTCAGCTCCCATCCCTCGGATGCACGCAAGCCTTCAGCTTGCCTCCATGCCATCCTTCACGCATGCCCCGAAGTTCGCACCCCTCAGCTTATCGTCCCTGCTCTCCATAGTCCCTCAGGTGCGCACACAAGCCCGCGGCTTGTCTCCATGCCACCCTTCACCGTACTGAGGCCGTCCAGTCATGTCCATATGTGTAGCCTGTACATCCTGCACACTCAACATACACATATGAGAACACAAGAGAAACCTAACATAAACCCTTTACCCAAACATCAAAACTCATGATCACTCCAGATCACAGATTGCCTCAACAATCTCCCCCTTTTTGATGTTTGGCAATACATTTAAGTTAGGGAAAACAAATAGTAAAGAATAGCAAAAACAATGCTAAACACATGCATATGCAATGCATACATGGATCCTATCCCAAGGCATCCTACACCTAACCCTCCAAGTTAGGATTTTTCTGAAATAGGCTTTTTAAAACCTATCCTAAGGCTCCCCACACCTAACCCTCCAAGTTAGGAATTTTCCACACCTAACCCTCCAT
The DNA here is from genome assembly GCA_024364735.1 of Boesenbergia rotunda. NCBI lineage: Eukaryota > Viridiplantae > Streptophyta > Magnoliopsida > Zingiberales > Zingiberaceae > Boesenbergia > Boesenbergia rotunda. Next base: position 557,277 of record JAGFNQ010006335.1, on the reverse strand, counting down.
GTTAGGACTTTTGACACCTAACCCTCCAAGTTAGGACTTTTGACACCTAACCCTCCAAGTTAGGACTTTTCATACCTAACCCTCTAAGTTAGGACATTTCACACCTAACCCTCCAAGTTAGGACTTTTCACGGGCTTTTTAAAGCTTCTCCCAAGCTCCCCCTACACTGGACTTACAAAGGCTTTTTAAGAACCTCTCCAAGGTTCCCCTTACGCCAAAAATGGAGCAAACATGCTCCCCCTTAATGTCAGCTCCCCCTAAACCTAGGGTTTCCCGCAAAGGCGTGTTTGGTTTCCCACTTAAATCCAACACTTCTCCCCCTTTGCCATACATCAAAAAGACCCCAATAATATCCTAATTATCGGTTCTTTTAATCCCTAATGGTCCTAAACACAGTGTACTAACCCACCCCCCCATACACTTGTTTTACACCATTTAGATACCAAACCAGCTGTTGATACACAAATCAGCCCTGGGCAGTCGACTGCCCCCCATGGGAGTCGACTGATACTCTGAATATCAGTTTTCTGGCCAAATTCAGAAATTTGCTAGAAATTCCACAAATCTCCAAAAATTTCCAAATTTTGTGGAGAACTTTATGGTACCATACCTACTTTGGAAAAATATATTTCACAATGTATCTATCACAATGCCCATGTTGGACACAAAACTTAAAAATTTCCTATGAAAATTAAGGCAAACAAGGGCAACCTCCCCCTTAACCTATGCCTTCTCCTAATTTTTATTTTCCAAGGTTAAATTCTACCCAACATAACACCATAAGCTCAAGTTAAATTCTACCCCAACTTAACACTATAAATTTCCCATGTTAAGTTAATCCTAACTCAATACTCCAAGTTTTCTACCCTAGAACCCTCTAGAAAACCTGGAAAACTCTAAAGAGTTGCAAACACACTTGTTAGGATATATCTTATCCTAGAAAAATATGATTCCATGAAAATATCAAGTGTGCTTGACTTTTGGTACATTCTAATTTCCTCAAAAGATTTGCATTTTGTGTCAACCTTAAAATCCATCTATAACTCCATGTGTTTGTTAAGACTTACTGTTATAATCTGACACATGGAATTGTCCTTATCAATCTTCCCATTCATCAAGTATTTATCATTTAATATCATCTATTGAATTTAAAGCACTCATCAATTTTCCTTAAAGTCCATGATATTCATATAGCCTCATTTCATATAATCACCATTAAACCATGAGGCAAACCTATGTTCAAGGAGTATAATCAAGGATTTTAACTTTAGGGTCATATCCTATCATCCAAGAGTCTTTTATTCTGAAACCTAATGGATCAGTCGACTGCCCAATGGGCAATTGACTGGCAAATCGAACAGAATGGTCTCTGGGCTGAAATTCACTCAGATCAGTCGACTGTCCCCCAGGGCAGTCGACTGATACCTGAATTTCATATTTTCAGCCCAATTTCAGTAATGCCTAAATAATTCTATAAATCTTCAAAAAATCTGAAATTTTGTGGGGAGATTTGTGACGCCTATATCTACTTGAGAAAAATACGTTTCCAAATAAATATACTCTAAATCCCAGGATTGACACGAAACTCAACTTCTCCTAAATTATATCATTTAATCTTCTCCCAAAAGTTCTAAATTCGACTTCTCCTTAATGTATTCTCTTATACTTGATCATAATTCATTTCTAGCACTGAATTACATGGTATTTACACATTAAAACCTAATTTTATCAATTATAACCTCATTTTCACCTTTTTCTCCTTAAATTCTCTTTTTAATGTGCCAAAACCTAGGATTAAGACTTACACAAGTCTTCCAACCCGTTTTGACACATTTCACCTAATTTCCTAGGAGAGAAACTCTTGACATCCATTTATCATGGACCCCAAAAGCTCCTAGAACTCCCCCTTGATCTCTGAGCCCTAGCCACCTCCCTAGGTGACTCAACCCACACTAGACCACACCGGTGAGCCCCCGGTGATTTTGGCCTACAAATCTAACCTTCTTAACCTTAGACATTTTGTCCTTGGTGAAGTCCTTATCTTTCCCTTTGAATGGCACCCCCTTACCATTCTTGGACTTCTCCTTCTTGCCATGATTATATGCTTTCCCAACATACTTCTTTTCCTTGGCATTGGAGACCTTAGACTGGTATCCCAACCCCGATCTATCATAGTTGAGTTTTAAGCTACCCAACATCATATCTAGACCCTCAGATCTAACCTTGAATCTTTCTAGGGTCTTTTCCAATGTATCAAGCCTTGCCCTCAAGGCTTGATTTTCCTTTCTATGTTTCTAGTCTTAGAGTCCATATGTCCACTTTGGACATTCCTAGACCTATCCATTTTTCTAGGTACACTCCTTCCCTTCTTGGGATTAGTGTCATGATCCTTAGGTCTAGAGGTCTTAGGTCTAACATGATGCATGCTTTTCTTAGGGTGTTTATCTACCTTGTTACTCCTATTCTTATCATTGTACTTAAAACCAAAATTGTGCACAAGTAGGCAATTTTCATTAATCCTAGTATACATGGATGAGCAATTTACACTATTTTTAGCATGCATACAGGAATTTGAATTTGAATTACATTTAAATTCAAGATTAGGGATTACCTCCCTTACCCTTGTAGTTCCTCCATGATATGAGCTTCTTTTCTTTCTTTCTTTCTTTCTTCCTTCTCCCATCTTCTCAAGTGTCCCAATTTCTTAAGCTCTCCACTCTTTGGGCACTTCGTGTGGTAGTGCCCTAACTTACCACACGTGAAACATCTAATTTTCTTCCTCCTCTCTTGGACTCCTCCATTCCTACAATCCACGTTAGATTTAAAAGAACTTGAAGTGAGTTTAGACTTTACCTCCTTTTTACCTAGTGGGCAATTATCCTTATAGTTCCCCTTTTTATTGCATCCAAAGCATGTGATGTGGTCTTTGGTCTTCGCATTGGTGGAGGTTGAGGTGGAGACTAGGTTGACTTCATCTTCAACCTTGGACGAAATGGATGGCTCCTCTTGTTCCGGTATTGATGAGGGTCTCTCCTCCCACTCAATTCTTGAACTTGATACTTCCTCTTCTTCTCTTGAGGAGGTTGATGATCTTTCACTTAATTCTTCCTCCTCTTGGGCTATCGAGCTCACTTCCTCGGGTTCCTCCACTAAGTGAACTCGTGTAGGATTTTTGTGGAATTCTCCTACCTTTCTCCATAGATCATGGGCATTTTGATATTCCCCTACACCATTTAACACATTAGTAGGCAAAATATTAGTTAATACACTAATTACCTTCTCGTTTGCCCTAGAATAAGCTTGTTGCTCTTGAGTCCAATATCTAGGATGAAGCATCTTCTTGTGCTTGTCCTTTGGAACTTCGAAGGGCTCTTCTATCATCATCAAGCACTCCCACTCCATACCAAACCACGTTTCCATTCTTGCTTTCCAATAGCCAAAATCCTCATGGTCGTAGGCCAGTGGAGTGTAGATGTCATCCCTAAGTTTGTCTTCCATTTTCTTCTCCTCTAGCGAGTGCTCCCTCAGCGGTTAGTCCAATAAGAGCGGTCCTTCGCTCTGATACCAATTGTTAGATCGATTCCGTACGCTAGAGGGGGTGAATAGCATTTTTCGGCTTCTTCTTCCTACATTGTTAGTTGCGCAAGCGGAAATACAATAAAATAATAAACTAACAACCAGAACAATCCTAACAAACCTGATTTACTTGGTATCCACCCCGAAGGGTGACTAATCCAAGAATCCATTGGTGGATCACTCGCCAGATAACCTCCGGCTAGCCCTTGTCGCTCCTTATGGGTGGAAAAACCTCACCACAGCACTTCGACAACACCTGAGCACCAAGACTACTGTTAGGCCTTTAACAAAGACCAAACTCGATAAGAACCCCAGCCTAAACCGAGTTCTCTTTAAATAGAACTCGGGCTGGAAACCCTCACTGGTAGTCGACTGCTCCCAGGGCAGTCGTCTGCCCTCACTTAAATTCGACCGTTGACAACCCCAACATTCGAATCCAGCTGTACACCAGTCGACTGCCCAAATTGGTAGTCCACTGCCCCACATACACACCTAGGGTTACACTCCTCGAGTACACTTCTCTAAGCACTCGAACCCTAGGATTTCTCGAGTACAATCACACAACACTCGTACCCTCACGAGTCGACTGACTCCTCATCAGCAGCCTTGACTATTGCCTTCGCGCCCTCTTCATCTTCGGCTCCCGTCCCTCGGATGCACGCAAGCCTCCAGCTTGCCTCCATGCCATTCTTCATGCATGCCCCTCAGCTCATCGTCCCTGCTCTCTATAGTCCCTCAGGTGCGCACACAAGCCCGCGGCTTGTCTCCTTACCACCCTTCACCGTACTGAGGCTGTCCAGTCAAGTCCATATGTGTAGCTTGTACATCCTGCACACTCAACATACACATATGAGAACACAAGGGAAATCTAACTTAAACCTTTTGCCCAAACATCAAAACTCATGATCACTCCGGATCACAGATTGCCTCATCAGAAAGTAGACCATTAGTGGACTCACGATTGAGTGCTTTAGCCTTGGATGTACTGACCCTGGGGGTTGGGAACCAAGTAAAATCCCGTGTGTTTATCTTGTCTTTCTTTATGTTTATTTTTATTTTTCTGTACGTACTAACCCTGATAGAAAGACGGTTTCCGACGAAATTCCGACAAGTTTTACGAGTCGATATTCACTCCCCCCTGTCGACCGGCACTGATCCTACACAATCATGGTATATCCGTCGAAAATCACATTCGAGGTCGTTAACGTGATCATGAGATTGATATGACCTCATATGAACTTGTTTCGTCGAATTCTGAGGTCCGTAGGGTCATCTACGACATTTTAAAAGCATTTTTTTAAAAAAATAAATTTTGCAACGAATTTAAATTCGTTGCAAAATTTTACAATGAATCTATGGATTCGTTGGGAATGTTGCAATGAATCTACAAATTGGTTGCAAATTTTGTTTGTTTTCTAAATATAAAGAAATATTTTAAATAGCGTAGAAGGCCCTACGGAGGTCTGATCGAGACGAAACGAGTTCTTATGGGTTCGTATTGACATCCCGATCACACTAGTTGCCTAATATGTGAATTTCACAGGATATATTATTTTTCATACTTAAAAGGAAAGGTAGATCAAAGAGTTAGAGAAATTTATTAGGTTTAAAAGTATTAAAGTATTTTATATTATAAAATATATTGATCACAGTATATCCATCTAAAATTACATTTAAGGTTGTCAACGTACTCATGAGATCGATATGAACCCATAGGAACTTGTTTCATTAAATTTTGAGGTCCATAGGGCTATCTACGACATTTGAAAAGACTTTTTTTAAAAAAATAAATCTATTTTTACAACGAATTTGAATTCGTTTCAAAATTTTACATCAAATCTGTGGATTCGTAACAAATAGATTTGTTGCAAATTATATTTTTTTAAAATAAAAAAAATTTAAATATCTTAGAAGGCCCTACGGGGGTTAGATTTAGACGAAAAGAGTTGCTATGGATCCATATTGACATCCCAATCACACTAACAACCTCAAACACTAATTTCACAATATATGTTATTTTTCATTTTTAAAAGAATAGGTAGATCAATGAGTTAGCAAAATTTAATGGGTTTGAATGTATTAGGCCTTATGGATTAAAAAATTGATCAATCTCAGTGCTTTCATCCAAATTAATGTTTGAGTCCATCAATGCGATCTGGAGATCAATACGAACACATAAGAATTTATTTCGTTAAATTTCAACCTATTTAGGGTTATCTAGGCAATTTAAACAAATCCTTTTTTAAATAAAATATAAACTTTTGCAATGAAATTTGTGTTTGTTGCAGAATTGGGATGGAATTTGTAAGAATAAATTTTTGTTACAGAAAACTAATTATTACCCACCCATTTGACCTAGATCTAGAATCGGTGCTTCGCCTACTCGTCCTCCTCTCCTCGCTCGCGGTGGCTGCCTCACATCTGACAAATCTCAGTAGTTTTTTTCCCTCCTCTTTTCTTCTCTTTCCCATGTTTCGTTCGTTACTATCCTTCTCCTCTCACTGGTGTACCTTCACTAGCCTTGCCTGGCCATCGTCGACCCGGGCCTTGTTCGTGGCGGGGCCTAGCCTTGGTCGCGTTGGCCTTGACCATCACTGTGCCCGGCCTTTGCCGACCCTAATGTAACAATCTGTGGAAACTATATCAATATATTTTGATGCAGATTGATCTATTTTTGTTGTAAATTCCTATTGGTTAGTTTTCAATGAGTTCAATTTATTTATGATGTCTTTGATGTAGCATATGTATTCAACATCTCTTGTTTTGATCCTATTTAATGCATAGGAAAAGAAAAAAATTGATGGATGTTATGTTTAGCTGGTTAGGTATTTTTTCCTTTCTATTATTCTAAAATCAATTAAGCAAACAAGACTAATGTTTACTATTTTTCGTATGTTCTCTTATATTTGTACATTTTCTAAAAATGTACAAGGTGAAAAGAGATTCGGTCTTCGAGGTAAGCTTGCTCCGCGATATATTGGCCCTTTTCAGATTTTGGAGAGGATTGGAGCAGCGGCTTACCGTCTGGCGCTACCACATGCCCTGGCTGGAGTGCACGATGTATTCCATGTATCGATGCTGAGGAGGTATGTACCAGACCCTACACACGTGCTGTCGGGTGTATCTGTTTCCCTTCAGCCTGATACGACGTATGAGGAGGTTCCGACACGGATTCTGGGCTACAGAGAGCGTCAGTTGCGGAACAAGACCATCCGTCCAGTTAGGGTCGGATGGCAGCATCACTCCGATGAGGAGGCAACTTGGGAGCTCGAGAATACGATCAGAGCTCGTTATCCTCACTTATTTGCCGAAGGTATGTATGATTAGATTTCATCAGCATTATACTATCTATGTGTTGTTAGTATATGCTGTGGATAATTAACAAAATTTGGCTACCAAATTTTTATTAGTGGGGGAGAATGCAAAATACGCTTAATTAATAAAAATAATATATATATATATGTATATGTATATATATATATATTGATCATTAACAGGAATTAAAATTGGAATCAATCACATGAAAATTTAGAATAATTTTTTGAGATTTTTGGAAAGGGTTGCGGGATTAATTGGGCACAGAATAGTTTTGTTAGGAATTAATTGAGGAAAAGTTATTTCCTAATATATATAGATTTTCATTTAAATACTCCCGTGCCCTAAGTTTCCCCCGCCGACTCTCCTCTCTTCTCTCCGCTCGGGCGTAGCCACAGACCATCCTCCCCTCGTGCCCTAGCCGCCGCCGAAGCCACGCCGACCCATCTCCTCCCTTCTTCTCCTCTCCCCTTTGAGTGACCTAGCCGCCGGTGAAGCCCTCTGCTCATCGCGCGAACCTTAGCCGCGGCGGAAGCTACTCCAACCCGATCGCTTCCTTCCCCTTGCCTCCACGAGCCCTAATCGAAGTCGAGGCCTAGCCGATGGCTACTCCTTGCGTTTTCAACCTCGCGAACGAAGGGCAACGCTAGGCTGCAGTTGGAGGAGGGTTTGAGAGCCGAAAGCCTGAGATTTCTTGCTTGCTTCCGAGATCCCTGTTTGCGCATTCGGATCGCTGTTGTTTGAGGCCGTGAATCTCAGGTATGGATCACCATCTAGGTTTAGACGGATGGTCTTTTTTGGATTTCGATCAGATAGGTTGGATCCATCAGATTAGGTTTTGGTTGGAAGCTTGATTGATGATTTACAATGTGACTTGCTGTAGATTTGTCGGTGCTGTTAGCTGGATTAATTCGGAGATTTATACCTCGAATTCGTGCCACTTCACTTGGTAAGCGTTTGTGTTCATTGGGTTGTAAGCAAATTCGTGGTCTGTATACTCAGATTAGGTTTGACTCTTGTTTTGAATGGAATGGGAGAATAGGTTGAACTCACTACGGATCACAGGAGTTGAGGAGGATCATCGGTGATTAACTGAGGTAAGAGTCAAGGTATTTAAGTGTTAGTTTCAACCACTGATCATGTTTGGGCATGTATCAACCCTAACCTGATTGATAGGGTTAGGTTATATTTTAATTAAAAGGATGGTTGTGGTGGGAATCCTGTTTAGGTTAAGTTGAAACAATTGGCAGCAACTTAGGTGTGCTTGCCGTGAGCTCCATTTGGAGACGAAGCATTGGGATAGTTTGAAGAGTTAACGAGTTAGGTTTTATTTGGAATTTAAACCTAATGAGTTAACTTGGTGAATTTGGATTCCAAAACCTAATTGGAATCTAATCGGGGTAATTACGAACCTTCCATTTAAGTAAAGGTAATTAAATGGAAAGGGACGGATTAGGTTAACCCTAGAACGGATAAGGGATTAATTAGCTAGTTACTATTTTTGTAATAGCTAATTAAATCTGTCCTTGATACAGGACTTGATTTGGATTTTTATTACTGATATTGGCGGGTGGTTCTCTTCGCATTTGGATTCTTCTATTTGGAGGCGGGTACCCTTTGACTTATCTTTTAGATATTTTCATATTGCTATGCATGGTTTGTTATAGATAACAGTAAGATTGTATGCTATATCTTCCTTAGTATACCTGTATTTGATACATGCTGCTTATCCTTGAGGTTATCTCCCGTTTAGATTCATACAGTCTCAGTGGGGGGCCTAGAGTGGCCTAGAGTGGGAGGAAGAATATTAGGAATGAGTTCATTGAGCAGAACCCAAAGAGTGCCTCATATTTTTTCTTCGTTCTCACCAGCAGTCAACTCATAGATCCATAACTTGACTAAGGAAGTCGCTCCTTTAAAGGGCATAGTATCCAAAAGGGATCGACAAATGAAAGAAAGGGATCCCCAAATGCAAGATAGAGATCAACAAATACAAGAAATGCTCCACCAACAGGATATTATCTTGCAATATTTTCAATTAAATTCAACTCCAAGTCAGATTCTTCTAAAGTTTTGTGATGATAGTGGTGATGATGGTGGCGATGATGGTGGCATTGGTGTTGCATGATTTTCCTTGGTAAGAATATTTGTTATTAGATTATTTTTTATAATATTTTTTAATTTAGTTAATGTGCTTTGAACATGTTTTGTAGGAAGAATGTGAGGTAAGTCCTTATTTTCATATTACATTTAGTAATTATTTTTACATATAATTTAATATTTGTTATTCTTGTTGTCGCAATTATTAGAGTCCAAGAGCCTATGGAAATCTAATTGTTACTCTTGTTATAGATCATTATTGAGGTATAAATTATTGATAGAATTGATTGCTTTTGAAATATATCACTCATGAATTTCAACTAAAACTCATCAATGTACGATGGAGAGGAAATGATAGGATTGATGTTTAAGCATGGTGAGAATGAGAATGAAATTGGTTTAATTAAAATTTTAATTTAAATGACTTTTTAATTGACTTTGACATAAAATATCAATGTTCCTTTACATTTGAGAAGAGCCTTTACATTTGAGACAAGAATTAACATTAACTGAGAGAAGTAGTTTAGCAAATGATATGTTGTCTTTGTCATTGGCCATTACCATAAAAAATACCAATATTCCATGTGGATGTGTCATTTTTGTCGCCTTTACTAAACCATGATGATTCCTTGTCACTGTGTCATCATTGCTAATAGCAAATATTTTTTTCATTTCACAAAATGTTGGAATGTAAAACTTGATACATCCTGATAACAAACTTTACTGTTAAATCAACTAGAATTCTATTCCATTTTAATCTAAGCAATAACAATAAATTTATTCATTTATGTTTGTGCATCAAGTTTAGTTTGCAGTTTTAGCTATTTAGTATTCAATATGTCATCAAATATTTGCCTTGCTTTTTTTCTTTTATTTGCATTTTGATACAGGAAAAGCATTTGGAAGTCTAGTGCTAGTGTTTATGAGTTACATTACATGAATACAAACTTGTAGACTTTTATTTGGATTGTAAACTTATGTGACTGGTATGATTGTACACTTATAGATTTTTATTTGGATGGTAGAAGATTTGATGTTTTGGATGGATATTTTTATTGTTAATTGTGTTCTAGTGTTTAATGGATGTATGATATTTTGTGTGTGCTAGTGCTAGTGTTTAATTAGATGTGTTTATGTATTTATGAATGTTTATATGATGTATATTGGATATTTGAAAAAATAATTTATTTTTTAAAAGTTTTTATAAAATTTTGTGATGAATTTTGTAACAAAACAAAATTCATCACAAAACTATCGTAACTATTATATCGTAATGATGCGATGAATAATAGATCATTACAAATTTGCAATGAATTCTATGACTAAATTGGATTTGTTGCAACTCTGCAATAAATAAATTCATCGTATAACGCAACAAATCAGTATTTATTGTAGATATGTGACGAATATAATTCGTTGCAGATCTGCGACAAATTTATTCCTTTCATATTTGAAACGAATCTTATTTCATCGCAGAATTCGTTGCACATTTGGGATGAATCTAAATTCATTATAAATCTGCAACAAATTTAATTCGTTGCAAATGTGCAAAAAAAATTTGTCACAGAATTCGTTGCAGACTTGTAATGAATCAGATTCATAGCAAATCTACAACAAATTTTTTATTCGTTGTAGATTTGCAATGATGACAACCCAGTGTTTTTGTCGCAATTTTGCCTCCGCAAGAAAAAATATTTGCCATTCTGCGACGAATACATATTTGCAATGAACATTTGCGATGAAATTATGTTTGTTGCAAATCTACGACGAATATATTTTGTCATAATTTCCTATTTTTTGTTGCAATTTTACAATAAATTATGGGGCGAAAAATATTCCATTGATGATTTGGTGATACATTTTTGAAAATTTGTTGCATTAGCCATGAAAATATTTTCGTCGCTAAATTTATCGCAAATTTTTTTGCAATGATTTTTTAAAAAAAAATCATTGCAAATTTTGTTGCAAAATGCAGGAAAATCAAATTTTGCAACGAATTTGAATTTTGCAATGAATATGTAGATTCGTTGAAAATTTTATTTTATTTTCTAAAAATAAAAAAAATTAACATAGAAGGTCCTACAGAGATCGGATCGAGATGAAACGAGTTCCTATGAGTCCGTATCGATATCCTAATCACAATAGCGGACTTTCATGCGAATTTCACAGGATATATTACTTCATATTTAAAAGAAAAGATAGATGAAAGAGTTAGAGAAATTTATTAGGTTTTTAAGTATTAAGACTTTTTATATTATAAAATTAATCTATTATGGTATGCCTATAAAAAATCACATTCGAGGCTGTAAAAATATGAAAACATGAGGGGCCAAAAGGCAAATTAACCTAAACTTACAGGGTGGGTGTGAATAGAAAAACTTGGAGGGGTTCAACGGAAAAGTGCAACTCTTATATCAGTTATTTTCTTTGCTACCTCCGCCCGAACCGAGTTCTTCCTCCCTTTCTTCTGCTTCTTCTCCTACATGCTTTTGTTCCTTCTTACTGGATCAGCGCGGGTGAACCCTCGAGCTTGTCTCCGAGGAGCTCCAACGCGAGCGTCGAATGGGGGTCAGAGTCCTTTCCTGATCTAGATCCTACTGGGCATGAGGAGGATGTTACTTTGTTGATCTGAGGGTGGTTCACGATCATGGTGCAGATCTAGGGTTTGGAGCAAGACTTATCTCAGATATGGGGCTTTCAGGGTTCCATTTTCAGCTGGGTATGCTTGGATCTTAGCAAGCAAGGAGGAGGCGTGGGCAATTAGGTGAGTTCATGCTGCGTGTGCTGATCTTGCTGAAGTCGAATTAGGTTTGAGTGATTCTGATCTTGATTTTGGTTTTTAATTTTGAAGTGTGGTTTGATTTGGAATTTTGGTCCTGTCATTACGATTTCTGTTGCTTTTTGTGTCGAGAACTTGCTCTATGCGATTCTGATCTAGTTGGAGATACTGGGTTGAGAGCTTGGTGGTTGTCGTTTCCACAGATCAGGCCGGAGCAAAGGATTGTCCTAGCGCAGGATCTCAGGTATGATTCATGGAATGGATCAATCTTGGATTAGGTTATGTTGATTTGGATTTGTTTGTTTCCATTCTTTGAGTTTAATCTTGTGTTGTCATGAGGTGTTCTGTGCTGTTGGGTTTTGCTCCTGGTCTTGTAGTTTGAGGATCTTTGAATTGGATTAATGGAATGTTGGTTTTGATAGTAGTTTGATTATAGATTTGGATGTTCTGGTTTTTTGATTTCTACCGTGAGCTCTCTTCTTGGTGCTCTGTTTTGATTGGTATGGGATCGGTTTTTGACTTTGTCTGAAGTTTTGTTCCTGATTTCAACCATGAGTTTCGGTTGATGGATTTAAGATGTTCTCCTCTATTTGTGATTTCTGAATCCATGATTTGAGATCGAGATTTCTTCCTTTCGGTGGCTGATCTGGGAGAGTAGTTTTTGAATTAGGCTTTGTTGGATTTTGTTCTTGTGGTCTTTCGAGCTGTCATGAGCTTTTGGTTATAGGATAAGGGAATCTTGATTTTGAGTTTAATCAATTGGATTCTGTTGATAGAAGCTTTGCCTATGGCCACGAGACTCTTTGTATTGGAATTCTTGGATTAGAAATGGATGTAGTTTTTGATCAGAGAGTGGATCTGTATGGTTACTTGGAAATTTCTGTGAGTTAGTTAGTTATTGCTCTTGGATGCTTGGTGTATGAGCACTTGGTTGGGTTAGCTTGATCCGGATCCAGATTTGATTTCAAATATACTTAGCATGTAACATAGCTAATTAATTATTGTATAAATAGCTAAGTTGTGTTTATGATGCAGGGCATTGACTTAGCTTATTCGTCGTGGAGATACATATCTTTCGGACTTCACTTGGAGGCGGGTACGTATCCTTGACTTATCTTCATTAGATATAGTCAAACTCTTATGCATTATTAGATATGGATAGCAGTAGGGATACCTTTTATTTTCATTCCTGTACGACTTCATTTGGTACTTATTATCTGATTAGGTTTACTGCTTACTGTTTCATATTACTGCGTGTATTAGATTTACGAACTGCATAATTTATAGCTCGCACTAGGATTAGGATATGGTGCATAACGGTTACCTGGACTATTGCACATTATGTAGTTGCTAGTAGGGTTAGATTGTGGGTGATGCATGGCATAATGACATGCATCATCTTTGCACGTAGCATATGTGGGCGACCTATGGCTCCCTGGAGGTTAAGACGGGTCGTCGGACATGCTACTAGTGTAGGAGCATACGTAGGCGACTCTTGGCTACCTGGAGGTTGAGACGGGTCGTCAGACTTTCCAGATTACTTGCCATGTAGTCCCAGTTCCACTCTTCGTTAGTGGATTACAGGTCACGGCGCTGCGACCGATCCCCTATTCTATACGGACATAGCGAGGGGTTGGGAGTGTTACTTTTCCCTAGGGCGGAGTACGTTCGGTGTCCAAGATCCTGCCCATTCGGTTTCGCATCGATACGACCCGATCAGAGCCCTACCCACTCAGTTTCGCAAAGATGCAACAGTGGCCAACTAGCGTTTGGGGTTAACCATGTTGCATCATGAGCATGCTATGCATTGCTGGATATAGTTGTGAGTGTTGCACTTGATTGTTGTATTTGGTTGACATACATACTCTTGGGTTTGGATCGACACAGGTATGTATTTTCCTTTCAGTGATTCAGTTATGCATTTCCTATTATGGCACTTCATATTGTAGTTGTCACGCCCCGAGACCCAGGAGCCGCTGGTCCAATATAAAATCGGGCAACACCTCCCCTGTTTGGCGGACAATTTACACATACATGCACACACGCAGATAATAAATTTGGCCTCAGGCCTCCAAAATAGATAAACACAACATAAAAGCACAAGACAACTAAGTAAATCATACCTGACTGCGGACCGGTCCGACTTACAACAAAAACAACAAACACATAGTCCATCAGAGGACTCAAAAATACAATACCAAGACAAACGAAACGCAATACAAGTGTGACGACATAAAACCAATACAAACTACATAATACGATGTAAGGAAACAAAAGTATGCGGAAGCACCCATCACTGGAGTCGTAGGGACCTGGGACTGGCAACTGGGGCTCCTCCGACGACCCATCATCCTGGAAACAAAAATATAGGCAACGGTGGTGAGTCCAAATAAACTCAGCGGATACCAGAAACATATATGCACAGCAAGCTATATATAACAATAAGAATCACGCTGATACAGTCTCGAATATAGAGGATAAAACATATCTAAAGACTAAGGGTGAAATACATACCAGAGTCTGTCTATCCTGTAGGTAGGTGTAATCAATCCTCTATATAACCTCAAAAATGATACACAACCCAAATGTGTATGTCACCTGTAAGGGTATGTCAAACATATACAACACTCAAACACAATAAGCACCAATAAAGGTGCAAAGCATCCTATACGCTCGATGCAAAAATCTATTCTGTACGCACCTCAGCCACCACCAGTCCGGCGGTCGAGTGAACAGAAAACAGACAAGCCAACCACTCATGGTTGCCTAGAGAATCCAACCTCTTGTGGCGTACAACATATAAAGCCCAACACTCGTGTCTATGCAAATATGATGCCCAGCACATGTGGCAATGCATGTATATAGCCCAGCACCTGTGACTATGCAAATATGATGCCCATCACCTGTGGCAATGTAATCATGACACCTAACACCTGTGGCGGATGCAATATGTAGCCCAACACTTGTGGCTATGCAAATATGATGCCCAGCACCTGTGGCAATGTATGTATGTAGCCCAGCACCTGTGGCAGATGCAATATGTAGCCCAGCACCTGTGGCTATGCAAATATGATGTCCATCACCTGTGACAATGCAAACATGACTGGAGACGAGCTCAGACCTCAGGAGAGCCGATGGTCTCCATCATGATAATAGCATCGTGCTAATAACTCAATCAATACAGGAAACCTGATTGCGCGACGGGCTCAGACCCTAGGGGAGCCGATAATCTCCAGTATACAATCATACAGAGCCTACAACTTAGTATGCAACCTAGAGGGTAAAGTATGCTAACGACACCCTCCTCACTAACCAGGTTCTCAACCGTACATCGGTAGGAAAGATATGTTAGATGTGTATACTGAAAGACATGCTTCTTTTATATATATGAACATCTTTATTTTGAAAAGAGAATCACAACCACACTAGGTGCCTGTTTATATTAGTACATGCATGAAGTCCAATTACTTTGCATTGTAGACAACATGGTATGTGGTGTCACACGGAAGATCATGTTATCAGTTCCTTGCTTAGTATAAATAGAGGCTCACAACCGAGATGGAATTGGACAACCCATCGGAATGGTTGTAGTGTAATTAGGTGTGGTTGGTCTTGACCATAGGATTACACTAGTGTGCTTTGAGTACATTGAGCAGGACTAAAACACGAGGTTATCCAATTTGTACTGACTCGATAATTGGATAGGACCTCAGACTTTATTATGAAGTACGATCCCTTAATCCCGATATAATAACGGGCATATATTATTAACTATTATTTCTTTAATTTACCAATGGGCGAGATCTATTCTGTTAGATCGATAGGCCCGGTAAGTTGGGAGATAATATTAATAATATGATGTGCCATTGATTATTGACGGAATCCGTGTCTTGGTGAGTCGGGTTGATGATGCCCCCTTGATGAGCTCGAAAGGTTCATCATGCTAAACCCTACAGGTGGATTTGATCCGGCATGATGATAAGGTTGAGTGGTACTAGTCAAGGATCCAGAAGTTAATTAATTTAAATTGTCAGTAATTTAATTAATTAACGGGCATGCGAGATCTTAAACACGGGGGGATGGACGACTTGTAATAAGTGGAGCCCATATGTAAATATGGGGGTTGGTGAGGTAAGTCAATGAGGACCCTTTAGTGGAATGGATCCTTATTAATGGACCGGGTCCATTAGCAGGCCAAGATCCAACTCCTCCTCATGGTCCCTATCGTAGCCCTATATAAACCCCATGGTGATATGAAACCAAGTTGAATAATTGATCCAAGGAAACACAGGGAAAATCTTAAGTTTTTCCTCTCCTCTCCTCTCACTGCAGCGCCGAACGGAAGGGAGCAGTTATCTTCTCCAATTAATTGGAAACGCATGCGATTAATCATATTCTTCTACAATTAATTGGAAATAGAAATGCATGAAACGCATGCAATTAATCCACATTAATTGGATTAATTGGAAATGCATGAAACGCATGCAATTAATTGGATCGAATGAAAACAAATAAATGCATGCGTTTCTTCTCCATGCGTTTCATCTCCACGAAATTGAATTAATCCGTTTGCTTCTCAAATTAATTGCATGCGCAATTAATCTATTAATAGTTGCCTCACGCAACTTTGCAAAGGAGAAAAAAATTTCTTGCGGCAATTTCTTGGAGCAGAGCAGAAGAAATTGCGGCAATTTCTTGGAGCAAAAACAGCATTTTCTTGGAGCGAAAGAAATTGCTTTGCTGGAGAAAATCTGTTCAGGCAGATTGGACTTCTCCAAACAAAGTTGCTCGAGCAATTTTGGCGCTGACGGTGGAGGAGAGGATTAGTAAGATTTGTGTTCGGATTGTCTTCTTCCAAGGAGCGGCCGGCGGCATCCCTTTGGTAAGGGATTGGTTGGCGTAAGGAGAAGGGATCAACTTGGTGACCACGGATCTTGGTAGATCGTCGCCCACACGACGTCCAAGAGGGGAGGGTCATACGATAGAAGATCGTAAGGTAACGGAAGGTATATTCTTCCCTGGCTCCTTATGTTCTTATTTTGTGCCTTACTTATTTGCCTCGTCATTTCATGTTTGTTATTTAATTATTTTGATTGCGTATCATAGTCAATAATTATTTAACTGGACCCCGACCATAAACACAAAAGCCAGCGATCAACTCGTCGCCTTTTCCACGGTCGAACGGTCGAGCAAATTGCAAGACCAATTTTGGTAATTGGCTAAGTTGCAATTTGAATCGTTCGATACGACACGAGACGGTCGATGGTAAACGACACTCTATCCAGATTAAATTTTTTTTAATCCGTAGGCATAGAGAGGTCTCTCGGATCGACCAGGTATCCGCTTAGGAAACCCACCAAGCAATACCCAACAATTGGTATCAGAGCTGAGGTTTCCGGCTTTGTGTGTTTGAGGATTAGTTAATTTTTTGCATTTTCATACATTTTATTTAGCTGGATGATATGTGGATGTGCGTAGGCTATCTTTGTGTTGTAGGCACGAGATTCCAACTTGTCATGGCCAAATAATGATTGTGTGAATGGTTTTGCAAATTATTGTAATTAATAAATCCTCGGGGTTGACGAGGTGACGATACGACTGGAGGCGCATTAGAGACCAAGGCCATGAAAGTTGGAAAATCTAGGATTTTCTATTTTTCATATGTTGGTTATGTGCTTGGTTGTGTGGTTGTGCTAGTAAAATTCCTCGAGATAAATTACTAAGTGGGAGAGGGACTCGAAGGGTCCCACGGCTTCCATTACAATTCGATAAGTGATGCGAACAAGTCTGCGTATCGGCTCTGAGTGCCTTCCTCCCCATCGGATGGACTTGTTCTGCGGATCACTGGGTCGAAAAAGACTATAGAAAATTGTTAAAGAGCGTGTGTACTTCCCCATCGGAAGGCACATAATCAGAGATAATTTTCTTAGTGTCGTGTAATGGTGAACACTTAGATGCGAATAATAGTATCCTCCCCATCGGAGTCACTGCTATTATTTTGCAGAGCCGAAGTGAACCAACTATTAATCGTACTTGTCAAAAAGTTAGGTTGACAAGATAGTAAGATTAATGGGTAAAACCTCCTCTTACGAATGTGGAAATTCGTATACGTCCACACCATCATGGCATGCGAATTTCTCGGTGTTTAGAGGTGTTGGTTGATTTCGAAAATTTATTGTTGTGAGGAATCAATTTATTTTCGATTTCTAAAGTAGTGTGTGTTGTGATTCTCAGGATTTTCAAAATGACTTTTAACCCACTAGCTACAATACTTAAGGAGAATAAACTTACTAGACCCAACTATATTGACTGGAAGAGAAACTTTGACATAGTTCTTACGGCTGAAGAGTACAAATTTGTGCTCACCGAAAAATGTCCTGATAAGCCTAGCGACAACTCTGGTGAAGTGCAGAAGGAGCATTACAAGAAATGGGTTAAGGCAGATGAGATGACGCAATGTTACATTCTGGCATCTATGTCGAATGTATTGCAACATCAGCATCAGGCCATGCCCACTGTTTGTGATATGATGCTGAACCTTCAGGAGCTCTTCGGGCACCAGAGTCGTGCCGCTAGGCAGCTGACGATGAAGAATCTGATGACGACCACTATGGTCGAAGGGACACCCGTGAGGGATCATGTCCTAAAGATAATGGCCCACCTCAATGAGATTGAGGTTCTTGGAGGATCTATCGACGGGGAATCCCAGGTCGATATAATACTCCAATCTCTGCCTAGGAGTTTTGAGCAGTTCCGACTCAACTATAACATGAATAAGCATGAGTATACATTGGGGGAACTCCTGGGAGAACTCCAGTCGGCAGAGGGGCTCTTTCGTCAGAACTCGCAGGCCTTAGTGACTCAGAGGGTTTCCTCTTCTATGCCGAAAGGCAAGAAGAAGAAGAAACAAGGAGGGTTCAAGAAGGTAGCTACATCGCAGGGACATCGGACTAGCGTGAAGAAGCCGAAAGGCAAGTGCTTCACGTGTAAGCAAATTGGATATTAGAAGGCGAACTGTCCCCGTTGTCAAGAGAAAGGTATATCGTTTCTTTTGTCGTTGTAACATGTTTAGCGGTGTTATCTATCGATACCTGGTGGGTAGATACGAATGCTACTAAACATGTCTGCAATTCTTTGCAGGGGTTCCAGGAAGCCCAACGACAAGCTAAGGAAGAGATTACTATCTACAAGGGTATGCTACGGAGGTGGCTACTATTGCAGTGGGAGTTATTTATTTGTCTTTAGAAGATAAAGGTTTTGGTTTTAAGATTGCTTTTATGTACCTAATTTTAGAAAGAACTCTGGTTCAGTTTCTAAAATAAAATATATTCTATTGCTTTTTATGAGAAGTAGAATAGAAAGATTATCTGTGAAGGTACATTGATAGGCAATTGGTACACATTAGAACCAAAGTCTTCCATGATGCAAAAAGTAACTAATAGCTCATCATCTAACCAAAGTAGGAGAAAGGTTCCTTCCGAGATGAACCAAACATACCTTTGGCATCTAAGGCTTGGTCTTATTAACCTTAGTAGGATTCAAAGGTAGATAGCCAATGGGCCCTCGGGTTCATTGGTGGTGGGAGACTTCTCTAACTTTGAATCTTACTTGGAAGGTAAGACGACCAAGAGGCCTTTCAAGGCCGAGGGGTATAGAGCCAAAGATATGTTAGACATGGTTCATTTTGATTAGTGTGGTCCTATGCCTATCCAGGATAGAGGTAGCTTTGAATACTTCGTGAGATGAATATTCAAAGTTATGGATATGCGTTTACTTGATGGCCGCAAGTCTGAATCTTTGATTAGTTCAAAGAATTCAAGACGATTGTGGAGAAACATCAAGGTAACAGTATCAAGACACTACGATCGGATCGTGGTGATGAGTACCTCTTGGGAAAGATTAGGACTTACTTATCAGAGGCTGGGATTCAATCCCAATTGATTGCACCCGGTACGGCCCAACAGAACGGTGCAGTAGAGCGATGGAAAAGGGCTCTTATGGGGATAGTTAGGACAATGATGAGCTGCTCCGAGTTGCCGGATTCGTTTTGGGGATATGCTCTGGAAACGGCAACGTACATACCTGATACCATCTAAGTCTGTGCCTCCTGCTCTCATAGAAGTGTGGACTGGGCGAAAGCCAAGTCTAAGACATCTTCAGACATGGGATAGCTCAGCATATGTGCTGAGAGGGGATACGAAAAAGATTGGAATCTCGTGCGCTTGTTCCTAAGCTATCCTAGAGAAACGAAAGGTGGTTCTATAGTTCTAAGGATCAGAGGGTAATCGTTGGGACGAATACCAGATTTTTAGAAGAAGACTATATGATGAACCATAAACCCATGAGCATACTAGTTCTTGAAAAATTAAGAGGGAATGTTCTGACCTTAGTACCAACTGTACAAGAAGAAATACCACAAGTCACTGCACCGCGTGTCACAGAAGATACACAAGTGGTGCCTCATCGTAGTGGGAGGGTTGTTGGTCAACCAGAAGGATTCATGTTCTTGGGAGAGTATTCGGACTCGGTCCCTGGCGACCATGAATCAAGATCCCTGGACCTATGACGAAGAACATCCGCTTTGAAGAGATAATCCAGTTATATGGATTTATTCAAAGGACGGATGAGATTTGTGTATGTAAGAATTGTGACGGAAACGTAGTGGTATTCTTGTACTATACGTAGAAAATATTTTATTAGTTGGCAACAATAACAAAGTATTATCAGACGTAAGGGTATGGTTGTCCAAACAGATGATATGAAGGACTTAGAAAAAGCAGGACACATCCTTGGCGATCAAAGTTCTAAGGGATCACCAGAGAAGGATGTAGTGCTTATCCTAAGCTTCATACAGAGACAGTGTCTTAACTCGTTTTAGCATGGAAACCTCCAAGAAAAGTTTTGTACTTTTCAGTTGTGGAGCTACTCTATCTAAGGAGATATGTTTAGATTATCAAAGGAGATAGAGCAGGTAATGGCGGTTCCTTTAGCATCGGCTATAGGAAGCCTCTTATATGCTAAAAACGAGACCGGATATCTGCTTTGTCGTGGGCATGGTTAGCAGATATCAGAGTAACCCAGGTCAAGGAAATTGGATTGCGGTAAAAGCTTATATTAGTGCCTGAGAAGGACTAAGGATTATAAGCTGGTTTACTGGGCAGACCAATTCCCTATGGGTTATACTGATATAGACTTCCAGTAGGATAGGGGCAAACGTAAGTATTCCTCGGGGTTTTGTGTTTACTTTTAGGAGGTAGAACCGTAGTTGGAGGAGTGTCGCGCAGCGGCTGCGTGATGGACTCCACCATGGAAGCTGAGTAAAGGGGCAGCCTCTGAGGCAGCCAAAGGAAACTATATGGTTCAGGAACCTCAAGATGGACTTCGATGTGATTCCTGGTTTGCTCAAAGCTATCACATTCTATTGTGATAAACAAATGGTGCAGTTGCTAACTCGAAGGAATCACGAGCCCATGAGGCAAGTAAACACATAGAGCACAAGTACCTCCCAGGAGAGGAAAAGCTGTAGTTGCCTAGATTACATCAGAAGACAACCTGGGAGATCTTTTCACTGAGGCCTTGATAATGAAAGCTTAAGGCATGTGGAGGATTAGGGAGTCAGATGTATGTCATTTTGAGGGCAGCAAAGTCTTTAAGTATAAGTGGGAGATTGTTAGATGTGTATACTGAAAGACATGATTCTTTTATATATATGAACATCTTTATTTTGAAAAGAGAATCACAACCACACTAGTGTTGGTGCAGGAAGCACCATATCGAACCTGGTTTTGATATTGGCAAAGGATTCAAAGTTAAGTTTATTTGTGATCTAACGTTGTTCACTGAGTGTGCAGTAAAAGCCCTAGCGAAGGACTGCTAGGCACCTGGCGAAGGACTGCCAGCAACCAAGCCCTAGCGAAGGACTGCTAGGCAACTGGCGAAGGAATGCCAGTATCAAAGCCCTAGCGAAGGAATGCTAGGCATTGGGCGAAGGACAGCTCGGCATCCAAGCCCTGACAAAGGACCGTCAGGCAAAAGTCCAACCAAAGGAGCGGTTGGCATCAGGTAAATTCTCCCGAGAGGAGTAGGTGAGGACGCGTTCCCCGTCGAGGGAACAGTAGGCGTCGGTTCGACCTAGGGCTCCATTTTGGAGACCAAAGTCAGAACCAAGACAGCTAAGGCTGTATAAACTAACATAATATTTGCTGTTTTGGACTAACCCTGTATGCAGGACCGAAGGACTGTGTATCTGCAGCTCAGAGAGCCTCAAAGGAGTGAGGCAGTAGCTGGGCAGGGCGCCCCAAAGTTTCTGGGCGCCCCCAGAGTAAACCCACGTCAGCAGACCAAGAAAAAAGCTCCGACAGCAGCATTTCGGGGCGCCCCGGTTGTTCCGGGCGCCCCGTGCGCTCCGGGCGCCCCGCGTGTCGCGGGCGCCCCCAGTGCCACGCCGACTATCAGCTGCCCTCGCGAAGCCAAAGGATGAGGCTTTGACCGGTCAACCCGTGCGCCCCGCGCGCTCGGGGCGCCCCGGTCAAAGCTGATCCCGAAGATGAAGAGATCAGCCTTGACCGAAGCGATCACCGGATCGGAAGCCACGTGGGGGGCGCCCCCGTCGACCAGGGCGCCCCCAGGCCCTATATAAAGGGCCCTCGACCTCCTTCTTCAGAGCATCAATTACTGCGACACTTCTGCGCTCTTCTGCTTCCGCGACACGCTCCAGAAATCTTCCAACTCGAGCTGACGACGTCCCGCTGCTCCGAAACTTCGATCTACACCGGACGTCGGTAACGAAGAGCTGTATTTAAAGTTTACTAAACTGTTCTTGTTATAATCTTTCTTGTAAACTTTTACGAACTTATAGAATTGCCCGCAGAAAACGGTCAATGACCGTGGGCCTTGGAGTAGGAGTCGACCCAGGCTCCAAACCAAGTAAACCGACTGTGTTTGCATTGTTCTGTTTTTCTTTTATTTCCGCTGCGCACCCGCTCTTTTTAAATCCGAACGATTTGCGACATTCACCCCCCCTCTCTCGCATCTCTCGATCCAACAAGTGGTATCAGAGCGGGGTAGTTCAAACTTGGTGCAACCACCAGTTTGAAAGTTTTTTTCGGATTTACAAAATTTTTAATATTATTTCTTTTCTTTCTAGTTAATCAAGACCACTCGATATTTTTCAGCCTTTTTCAATTTTGAATTTTCATCTTTTCACCATAAGTCTGAATTAATAAAACAAACAATTCTTAAAAATTTGTCATAAACTTTTTTATTATTATTTTAATATTATTTTTCGAAATTCGTGCCACTTTAATTCGAGCAATCTTTTAACTCTTATTTTTCATCATTAATCAGAATATTCATTTCCTAAAAAAAAATTTTCTCAAATTTTTTATTATTATTTTATTATTATTCTGCCTCGAAATTCGTGCAATTTTTTTTGGGCAAATTTTTTTTCTTCTTCTCCCGCACTACTAATCCAAGACCAAGTCTTGGTACATTCTGTTAGTTCTTTTGTGTGCAAGAGGTTATTTTATGGCCAACCAAGAGTAGAACAGTGCCCGTCCACCGCTATTCTCCGGCGAGAACTTCAGCTTTTGGAGAAGACAAATGGAGTCCCTTCTGAAGGCCCACATGGACTTATGGTGGATAATCTAAACGGGGTTCAGATTCCCCACGGAAGATGGAACATCAATCGCTTGGGACAAATTGGACGAACCAACTCTGAGAAAGATCGAGACTGATGCTAAGGCAACAGTGATCATACAATGCGGTCTAACCAACGAACAACTCAAGCTAGTCGGTTCATTTGGATGTGCTAAAGAGATGTGGGAGAAGCTACTCAGCCTACACGAAGAGAGCTCCTATGTTGAGAACTTAGAAGAATCCATACCTGACTACAAATTCGAGCCAGAGACAGAAGACGAATCGACTGAGACAAAAATGGTAACCAATTTCGAATCCATTTTTGAATTACAATTAAATAATCAAATAGATACTGTAATGGCCGAGGAAGGTGTAATTTCTATTGCAGGGAAAACTCCAAAAGAACTGCAAAAGAAGACTCAACCAATACCTGAGTCAAACTCAGACTCAGAATCTAATAATGAAGAAAGAGATCATCGGAAGCTGATTCGAATGGCTCGCGACCACTACAAAGTGCCGAAAGAACAATCAAATACAAGAAAGATGGCCAAAATCAAGGGGGAGCCCTCCAAAAAGAAATCTGAAGGTAAATTTACAGTATTTAAAAATCCATTATTTACCATGAATAATATGATAGAATCTTATAAATTAGTTAAGGCTAATTTGTTAGAAAATTTAACTCATAATATTGCTGTTTTTGATAATCTAGAATATTATTACGATTATGATATAACATAGATCATTTTTTTTGTGCTTTAATTGTAAGTTTCTTTTTATTTTATTTTTATGTTCTTTTTGCTTAAAATTAGGATTGATTAGTTTAAGGACAAAACAGTTTAACTGAAACTTGAAAACATAGTATTGGGTGGAGGTGAGATGATAGTACGTTAGGGAAACCAATTCTAATAAGGTCAAGTCTACTTGGTCTCTTTAGACTGGTGAAACTAGCCGAAGCTACCGATCCAAAATCCAAACTAGTTAGACCAGAATTTTTCAAAGATTAAGTTTGAAAATGAAATTTCATTAAACGACTTTGTCAAGGAAAGGGTGGATGATCCCATAAGGCTACGGCCAAAGAAGGCCTAGTGCCTCGCCAAGACCTGGAAGCCAATTTTTGAAATCCAAATTCAATTTACTCTTTGTTAAATTCAAATCTAACACAAATTTTCAGTTAATTTTAGATTCAAATATCTCTTTTCAAAATAAATTTAAATTGGGTTTTAAAAAAAAAATTAATTTAACTTTTCAAAATAAATCATGGCCTTTTCAAAATAAATCTTTCTATTAAAATATGCATCTCACAAAACAGTTAAGGATATCCTGTTTTGTCACTTAGAAATGGGTGAGATGCTTAGGACCTAAAAGTTGATTCCAACCCAACCAAATTCAAATTCAATTAAACTCAATTAAATCTTAATAAATTCAATTAAACTCAATTAAATCTTAATAAATTCAAGTAAACTCAATTAAATCTTAATAAATTTAATTAAACTCAATTAAATCTTAATTAAATTAAATGTTAATTAAATCAATTCAATTGAATCTTAATTAAATCAATTAAATTCTATTAAATCTTAATCAATTTAATCAAATTCAAAATAATTTTTCTCAAATTCAACTTAATTAATTATTCTCAATTTAATTATTGTCAATCATTTATTTTCAAAGTCAAAATATTTGTCTCACAAAACCCATAAGGTTAACATGCTTGATCACGAAGAACTGGGTGAGACATCTAGGACCTAAAAGCATAACTCACTATCCTTTTAATAAATAAAAAGGTTTGAAAAAATTATTCAAAATTTTTCAAATTCAGTTTACTGTACCCTCCTTTTCATCTCTATTTTTTAAAATATTAAATTTCATGTAGAATCTTGTTTGATTTAGTTATTGATTGGTTAAAACATAGTCAACTGAGTCAAGCTTGGGGAACACAGTCAAACCCTAGTCAACATAGTCAAACCTGGTCAACACTGAAGTTCCTTAAAGAACTTAGATAAAAGTTAGACTGTGTCAGATACAGGGGGAGTTTCTTTTAATACTTTTCAAAAAATTAAATTTTTTTTAAACCTTATGTTCTAAATCTTATTATCATCTTGATAAGGTTTTCAAAAATTGATTCAAAAACCTTCGTATACTACTATTAGTTTGAAAAATTATCATCATTTCAAAATATTTTTTGAAAACTATTTTCAAAAATATATCTCCTTAAAGTTATCATACTCAGAAGGTTACTCAAAATTATTCTTTTGATTTTAATAAACCCTAAAGACACAGAGGAAGGTCCACTGCATGATCTACAAGGACTCCTAGGATGTGTCAAATTTAGGGGGAGTGTGAGTCAAAAGAACAATTTCTGAATTTTTTTTGGTAATTATTTGTTTTGAAATTGTTAGATAAATTCCTTTGATCTGAACTGAACCCTAAAGACTAGAGGAAGAATACTTGTGGTCAACAAGCTTCCGAGGACTATATCAAATTTAGGGGAGGTTAAATTAAATGAATTATTAAACATTTCAAAATAATATATTTTAATACATTAAGTTTTCAAAATTCTTTTGAAAATACAAGTAATTTCAAAAAGATAAGTCAAGTAATTTTAGTAATTTTCTTTAATATTTTAAAAGTACTTATGTTTTTCAAATTCATAATATCTTTCAAAATACCTATGCCTTTCAAAAGCCCAATAAAGTACTTGCATTCTTGTGCATTTTTCAAAATATTCAGAACAAGTAAACTTATTGTTGACTCCAATTATGATTTTAAACATAAATTTTTCAGTCTTTCTAAATTTTTTAATTATCATAACACTTGACATTACTTCGCTCAATTTTTTTCACAAGCTCTGATACACAAATTTAAATTTCTTTCAAAATATATTTTACAAAGTTTTTTATTGATATAAGACCAAGGGGGAGAGTAGAAAAAGTGAAATTAAAAATTTCTTTCTTAAAATTTTTCCCCTTTTCAAAGAAAGTTTTTCTTAGAATGGTCTAAAACATAAGAAGAAGAATTTCACATTAAGGGGGAGAAAAAGGAAAGAGAGAAAGGAGTTTTTTTAAAGTGCTTCAAAAATTTTGAAATATTTTTAAGTGTTTTTCAAACTTTTTGAATACATATTTTTCTCCTAAGTAAAATCTTCCTTAGTAAACAAATTTATTCCCAAATTCTCAAAATTTGAAACTTTGTTTAAGGGAAATCTAGCTTCAAAAATGTTGCCTAAAATTTGAAACAAGTCTTGGTAGTGAAAATGCTTTTACTCCATTTTTTGTAAAACACTTTGTTAAAGACATGAGGCACTTAGGAAAACTCAAAAATCCCTGTTAGATACCTTGAACACCCATGTTTGTTTTTGATATATGTCAAAGGGGGAGGAAAGGTCAAAGTTAAGGATTTTGCAAGTATTCAGGGTTTTAGGGGGAGTATGAGAAAAATAAATTTTTTGAAGATAAATTTTTTTTGATATACTTCATTGTGTTTTTACCTTCTTTTATTAACTGTTATAAGTTTTTACTTAACACTGAATTGTATAAAATTGCTATACTTCATTTTTACATTATGTTCTTAACAGTTATAAAGTTTTTTTTCTTAACTTTGAATTGTGTTGCCAAAATCAAAAAGGGGGAGATTGTTGGTGCAGGAAGCACCATATCGAACCTGGTTTTGATATTGGGAAAGGATTCAAAGTTAAGTTTATTTGTGATCTAACGTTGTTCACTGAGTGTGCAGTAAAAGCCCTAGCGAAGGACTGCTAGGCACCTGGCGAAGGACTGCCAGCAACCAAGCCCTAGCGAAGGACTGCTAGGTACCTGGCGAAGGACTGCCAGCATCAAAGCCCTAGCGAAGGAATGCTAGGCACCGGGCGAAGGACAGCTCGGCATCCAAGCCCTGACAAAGGACCGTCAGGCAAAAGTCCAACCAAAGGAGCGGTTGGCATCAGGTAAATTCTCCCGAGAGAGTAGGTGAGGACGCGTTCCCCGTCGAGGGAACAGTAGGCGTCGGTTCGACCTAGGGCTCCATTTTGGAGACCAAAGTCAGAACCAAGACAGCTAAGGCTGTATAAACTAACATAATATTTGCTGTTTTGGACTAACCCTGGATGCAGGACCGAAGGACTGTGTATCTGCAGCTCAGAGAGCCTCAAAGGAGTGAGGCAGTAGCTGGGCAGGGCGCCCCGAAGTTTCCGGGCGCCCCCAGAGTCAACCCACGTCAGCAGACCAAGAAAAAAGCTCCGACAGCAGCATTTCGGGGCACCGCGGTTGTTCCGGGCGCCCCGCGTGTCGCGGGCGCCCCCAGTGCCACGCCGACTATCAGCTGCCCTCGCGAAGCCAAAGGATGAGGCTTTGACCGGTCAACCCGGGCGCCCCGCGCGCTCGGGGCGCCCCGGTCAAAGCTGATCCCGAAGATGAAGAGATCAGCCTTGACCGAAGCGATCACCGGATCGGAAGCCACGTGGGGGGCGCCCCCGTCGACCAGGGCGCCCCCAGGCCCTATGTAAAGGGCCCTCGACCTCCTTCTTCAGAGCATCAATTACTGCGACACGCTCCAGAAATCTTCCAACTCGAGCTGACGACGTCCCGCTGCTCCGAAACTTCGATCTACACCGGACGTCGGTAACGAAGAGCTGTATTTAAAGTTTACTAAACTGTTCTTGTTATAATCTTTCTTGTAAACTTTTACGAACTTATAGAATTGCCCGCAGAAAACGGTCAACGACCGTGGGCCTTGGAGTAGGAGTCGACCCAGGCTCCGAACCAAGTAAACCGACTGTGTTTGCATTGTTTTGTTTTTCTTTTATTTCCGCTGCGCACCCGCTCTTTTTAAATCCGAACGATTTGTGACATTCACCCCCCCTCTCTCGCATCTCTCTCGCATCTCTCGATCCAACAACTAGGAGCCTGTTTATATTAATACATGCATGAAGTCCAATTACTTTGCATTGTAGATAACATGGTGTGTGGTGTCACACGGAAGATCATGTTATCAGTTCCTTGCTTAGTATAAATAGAGGCTCACAACCGAGATGGAATTGGACAACCCATCGGAATGGTTGTAGTGTAATTAGGTGTGGTTGGTCTTGACCATAGGATTACACTAGTGTGCTTTGAGTACATTGAGTAGGACCAAAACACGAGGTTATCCAATTTGTACTGACTCGATAATTAGATAGGACCTCAGACTTTATTATGGAGTACGATCCCTTAATCCCGATATAATAACGGACATATATTATTAACTATTATTTCTTTAATTTACCAATGGGCGAGATCTATTCTGTTAGATCGATAGGCCCAGTAAGTTGGGAGATAATATTAATAATATGATGTGCCGTTGATTATTGACGGTCGTGTCCTGGTGAGTCGGGTTGATGATGCCCCCTTGATGAGCTCGAAAGGTTCATCATGCTAAACCCTGCAGGTGGATTTGATCCGGCATGATGATAAGGTTGAGTGGTACTAGTCAAGGATCCAGAAGTTAATTAATTTAAATTTCAGTAATTTAATTAATTAACGGGCATGCGAGATCTTAAACACGTGGGATGGACGACTTGTAATAAGTGGAGCCCATATGTAAATATGGGGGTTGGTGAGATAAGTCAATGAGAACCCTTTAGTGGAATGGATCCTTATTAATGGACCGGGTCCATTAGCAGGCCAAGATCCAACTCCTCCTCATGGTCCCTATCGTAGCCCTATATAAACCCCATGGTGATACGAAACCAAGTTGAATAATTGATCCAAGGAAACACAGGGAAAATCTTAAGTTTTTCCTCTCCTCTCCTCTCACTGCAGCGCCGAACGGAAGGGAGCAGTTATCTTCTCCAATTAATTGGAAACGCATGCGATTAATCATATTCTTCTACAATTAATTGGAAATAGAAATGCGTGAAACGCATGCAATTAATCCACATTAATTGGATTAATTGGAAATGCATGAAATGCATAAATGCATGCGTTTCTTCTCCATGCGTTTCATCTCCACGAAATTGAATTAATCCGTTTGCTTCTCAAATTAATTGCATGCGCAATTAATCTATTAATAGTTGCCTCACGCAACTTTGCAAAGGAGAAAAAAATTTCTTGCGGCAATTTCTTGGAGCAGAGCAGAAGAAATTGTGACAATTTCTTGGAGCAAAAACACCATTTTCTTGGAGCGAAAGAAATTGCTTTGCTGGAGAAAATCTGTTCAGGCAGATTGGACTTCTCCAAACAAAGTTGCTCGAGCAATTTTGGCGCTGACGGTGGAGGAGAGGATTAGTAAGATTTGTGTTCGGATTGTCTTCTTCTAAGGAGCGGCCGGCGGCATCCCTTTGGTAAGGGATTGGTTAGCGTAAGGAGAAGGGATCAACTTGGTGACCACGGATCTTGGTAGATCGTCGCCCACACGACGTCCAAGAGGGGAGGGTCATACGATAGAAGATCGTAAGGTAACAGAAGGTATATTCTTCCCTGGCTCCTTAT
Organism: Boesenbergia rotunda; assembly: GCA_024364735.1. Lineage (NCBI taxonomy): Eukaryota > Viridiplantae > Streptophyta > Magnoliopsida > Zingiberales > Zingiberaceae > Boesenbergia > Boesenbergia rotunda. Next base: position 527,409 of record JAGFNQ010006335.1, on the reverse strand, counting down.
GTTCTTATTTTGTGCCTTACTCATTTGCCTCGTCATTTCATGTTTGTTATTTAATTATTTTGATTGCGTATCATAGTCAATAATTATTTAACTGGACCCCGACCATAAACACAAAAGCCAGCGATCAACTCGTCGCCTTTTCCGCGGTCGAACGGTCGAGCAAATTGCAAGACCAATTTTGGTAATTGGCTAAGTTGCAATTTGAATCGTTCGATACGGCACGAGACGGTCGATGGTAAACGACACTCTATCCAGATTAAATTTTTTTAATCCGTAGGCATAGAGAGGTCTCTCGGATCGTCCAGGTATCCGCTTAGGAAACCCACCAAGCAATACCCAACAAGATATAGGTCTAACACATGCATCCAGATCTAACTATTTTACCCTAGGTATCCTTGAAAGGTATATCTAGGAATCAATCCAACTACAGATACAAAGTGACCTATTACTATATCTAAGCACATATAGATGCATGGCAAATATCGAGACTGTATGAAACTAAACAGGAGTCATCTAAACAACATATATCAGATCATAATACACAAAGACAGGTATAGCGTATAAACTTACTATTATCTATAGCAAACTATGCATAATAGTAAGACAATATCTAAAAAGATAAGTCAGGGGTACCCGCCTTAAAGTAGGAGTAGACCGTATCAAATAAGAATCTCCCGTCCAGAAGTCAGCAACAAATCAGTGTCCTGTATCAAAAGATATAATTTAGCTATCATACCAACTGATACTAACCAACTAAGTACTCAGTCGTATTATGATTAACCCAACTATCTCAATTAGGTTTAATTCCACAAAGCTAAGCCCAAACCTAACCACTCCAAGAACCATTCTTGGAACCTATCACCGAACATCACATAAACCCATAACACAGATCAAAACACCACTTCACCATACAAATCATCTGTGATCAGTTTACCAAATAATCCATATCAATTAGTATCAAATTAATCACCCTAGCCACTCCAACCGATCTCCATATAGATCAAGACACAAAGAATAGATCATACTCACAACATGTAGGATTCAAGATGGATACAATGTAGAGGAAACCTATGGCTTCACCACTCACGGCAACATCAACTCAATCCAAACCTAATCCATTTCCATTACCATTTGGAAATAGAATCTAACACTCCAAAAACAACACCAGTACACTAGTCTAGTCAAAAATCCAAGCTTAGCAAACCAGGTAGCTCCAAGACACATCAACAAACAGAACCCCAACAAGGACTCACGGCCATCAACCGAATCCTAGGAGAGATCCGCAATCACAGCTTTGACCCTTTATAGATCATGAACAAAACTCATGCAAGATCAACATCCAATAATCCCAAATGAATGCTACCTGGCTATCCATTCAAATAGCCTCAGGTTCCTACCCAATCATGTTCCAAATGGTGTTAATACAAAAACTCAAAGTATGAGAAGGATTGTAAAATACGGTGAATTTAAAATCGGTAGAATAAAATTTTTCAAAAATTTTATTGGCAGACTTAGAGATTATAATAAATGGGAAGGTTAAATAACTAAAAAAAAAAAAAACCTTTACCCTAAGGACAAAGTTTGAATTTCTGAAAGTGGAGGGACCTTTTTACAAAAAGCCCCTTCTTTTGTTTTAAAGCCTCGGCCGCCGACTCCCTCGTGCCCTAGCGCCGCGCAGCCAAAGCCAAAGACGAGCCGCCTCCTCTCTCGCGTGACCTAGCCGCCAGAGCACCCGACGCCTCTCCTCCGATTCCCTTTCTCTCCTTCGCGACTCTTGAGGGCTAGGTCTGAGTGGAAACAACGTCGTCGCAGTCACACAGGTAAGATTTTCGTTCCTTGTTGGATGAATTAGGAATACCACCGCTTGGAGGATGGGAATCCCTAGCTAGTACTGATCTAAATTAATTTTAGGGGTTGTGTTCTGTCCTATGGGAGCAGCTGCTCTGGATTAGAGGAGGAAATCATAGTCAGCGATGAACTCAGGTAAGCATTGATGGTTTTCAATTGCTCTTCGGATGGATTCGTTTCAATCCGTATGTATGGATTTTGTCTGGGAATAAGTATGGATTAGTGACGTGATACTGAATGGATCTGCTTGAGATTTGAGAGTTTTTGTTCTTGATTGGTTCTGATCAGTTTTTGGTGTTCGGTTCTTTTATCAGGATCTATTGGGTTTTATTGGGATAATCTGTTGATCACAGATTTGTGTGTAGGAGTTTTGTTTTGGGCAGGTGCTTTCGATCATGTGAGATGCTGTGGCTTGAAGGGTTTCTGTTGTAGGAAGTTGAATGGATTTAGAGGTTGCTGTGATGTTATGGATGTTTTCATGTCAACTTGGTTTGATCTGTTGTGTCCTGTTCTTGGTGTTCTTTTGTCGTGAACTTGTAGTGGTGTAGCTGATGTCTTTGTTCCGTTTTGAGACTGTTGTAGCTATTTAGAAGTGTTACCCTGTTAGGGTATTCTGGTTTATATCTGAGTTATGAATTAGAGTATAGCTTAGCTCCTTTGAATTTGTGATGATTTACCTTGTGATACATTTTTAGAAGATCTCTGAATCAGGTGGTTGATTGGTAGAAATGAGTTGGTTTAATCAGATTTTTGGTTAGTATTCTGCCTAAATTCTATTCTTCATGGAATTGGAATCTTATTGTTACCTATATATGATGATGTTAATTCTATTTTGGCATGATGTAGAATGGATAAAATGCTTTGGTTGTTCTTAGCTTAATATGGGAGAGACCATGGGGATTGGAATTGGAGCCTTACCTTGATACAATTGGTGTTTAGGTTAGCAATAATTGATCGGTGTCAATTAATGGGGAATTGGCACGATTGGTGTGTTATACACTTAGTGATCTTGATGAGGTTGAATTGGAAATAAACCTAATGTTAAATTACGATGAGTAATTAGGAACCTTTCATGTAATTAGAGGTAATTAAACGGAAAAGGACGAATTAGGTTAACCCTAAAACGAATTAGGGATTAATTAGCTTGTTGTATTTGTATAATAGCTAATTAAATACAATCCTTGATACAGGAGCTTGATTGGATTATATCGGACGGGTGGTTCTTCCGGTCTGATACGGATTTATACACTTTCGGAGGCGGGTACCCTTTGACTTATCTATCTTGATATTGTCATCTTGTTATGCATAGAATGTTATAGATAGCAGTAAGATCCTACGCTATCCCTGGTTATTATGTTTGATCTAGATATTGTGGTTTACCCCTGTTTATTATGTCAGTCCTGGATACTTGTTAGTTATCCCTGAGTTATTATGTCTGTTCTGGATATTTGTTGTTCATCCCTGAGTTATTCTGCTGTTAGTTCCATACAGTCTCAGGTATTGTCATATCCATTTGTATGCTAGAGATCGTGGTATTGTCTCCTGCATTTGACCTTGAGGGGTTGGTAGTTTTCCGGTCAGTATACTTTGTAGGTTACCAGTATTTCCTGTTATAGGATTTCAGACTGAGACTTAGTATACTGAGGACTTGGGAGGGAGGTATGTGTATCTATCATACACCATCCTTGCACTGTTGCATGCCGGCGATCAGCGACTCCCTTGTGGTTGAGCCTAATCGTCTTCCGGTACATGACGGGCACACACGGCCACTCATGGGTTAGTGGATACCGTAGATGTGTGCATTTGCCCTGTATTGCTCCGTTCGGCCACTATTGGAGGGTGAGCGCGGGCGTGGTAGCAAGCAGGGATCCCTTCTCGTACTGAGCCACGAGGAGATGAGAGCGGAGCTCCCCCATTACTTGGGGTAGAGGGGTGGTCCTTCGTCAGCATCCTGTCCACCCGGTCACTCAGGAGCAGTGATAGCAGGGTGTACAGTTGTCAGAGCCCTACCTTTTCAGACGTCCCTATGACAGGTGTACGATGATTCTGTCTGGTGTCAGGGGTGACACATGTCATTGCACCATGTGCATACTTTGCATCGTGCATTGTTTGCTGCACTTGTTTGACATCGCATATACTGGAGACTTGTTATCTGTGCTTATCTGTCTACTAATATTCCACCGGTATTTCTTACCCTCTGTACAGGTTAGATGGATTCAGGTATGTATCTATCCCAGTTTGTTCAGTGCTAGTCTTTCCCCTTCTGTTGATATGAGTCTGTACTAGCTGAACTCTTAATGTTGGTATAACCTTCTATGCATATCTGTTTGGGTATCCGCTGAGCTATGGACTCACCCCGTTGCCATATATATTTATTTCAGGTTGATGTCTGCGAGGAGATCCCGAGCCGCCAGTCCCCAGCTCCCGAGGAGCCCTTTTTGGTTTTCCTTGTTTTGTTATGGACCCTGTAGCATTCCTATGCTTCCGCTGTATGTTTTGAACATGTATGCACGTTCTGTTTGAAGGTATTGTACTTTTGAGTCCTATGTTGGACTTCGTTCGGTTTTGGCTTTGTTCCTGCCCCCTGGCAGCTCAGGTGAGTCCGGATTTGGTTTTCGATAGATATAATCATATAATTATTGTTTCTGCATATATCTGAGGCCTGAGGCCCTTTAATGTAACGCCCCAAAATTTCCATCTCAAGTCCTTAAAGTCCTTGAAATCAGTTAAAAATACTTTAGAAATATTCTTTAGATTTTTAGAAATTTTTAGGATATTTTTACGGATTTTTCTGAGTCCGTTTAGTATTTTTAGCAAAAGAAATAGAGTTTTTCGGATCAAAAATAAAAGAAAACTTCAAAGGGCAGCCGCAGGGGTTCGAACTCGCGACCAGAGGAGAAGCTAAACCTTAGGGGCGCGCGCGGAACCAGCTGGGCTAGGGTCTCAAGCACATAAAAAGCCGGAGAGAAATATATTTATAGAGTAGTTACGTTTTTCATAAAGATAGTATAAATAGATGATTAAAGAGAGGAAATTAGATTTTGGTTTTCTCTCTTCCTCACCCTAGCCGCGCGAGACGCACGAGAATTCTCCCCTCTCTTGTGCGCACGCCCCACCCAACCACCCTTTCTCTCCTCTTCCAAGGGGCGCCGGCCAAGGAGGGATCAAGGAGAGCGGAGCGTTGCGTTCGTCTCGACGAGGAGAACGCGTAGGCGCGAAGAAATCTCCGAGACTCCGAGTTTCTCCGGAACACCCAACGCCAATTTTGGTTGTAAGTCCAAGATATCAATGTAAGTACTGCTCACCTGCAGTAAGAGGCGGTTTTTCCGCGAGAATTTCCTTTAAAAGTTTTTAAAAGAGATATTTCCTTTTTGTTTGAGTTTTTGCATGTGATATTAGTTCATTATATGCTTATATATGTTGATTAATACCCTATGTGAGTTTAGGGTCCAAGAAAAGCTATGAGAAAAGAAAAGAAAAGATAAAGATAAGAAAAGAAAAGGCCAAGGCCTTAAGAAATCCCCAAAAGTCAAGACTTAGGGATTTTAGCACGCAAGGTGCTCCAGAAAATGCCAAGGCATTTACAGATAAGAAAGAAAAGTAAGAAAAGCTATTTTATTTTCTAAGGCCAGTACCCGGCGTCCAAGGGCGTCGTTAAAGAAATCCAGGTGTCCAATTCCAAGGTCTTGGCTCTGGTAGACCAAGGTCTGCTCTATTAGGATTGGTGGCTCGCTACCCCAACCTTTTAGGGAACGCGCATATCAGATGGTACTTACGTCTTCAGTGGATCCAAGTGATTATTATTTTCAAGTATATGCTTTAGCAAAGATTTCTAAAGTTTCAGAAAGTTTTCAAAAGTTAAAGAATAGCTAAAGTTTCAAGTTGAGCCAAGAAAAGTAAATTGAGATTTATTATTGCTTGAGTATGCATGTTTTGAGTTATACATGTTCTTAGTTTTCTTTCAAGCATATTAGTATCTCATATGATTTTCATATGGTTCTAGAAGCATGTCTTCACATTTCGAGATTTTGTGAGCTAGATAGTACTTACTAAGCTTTTTGTTTATAGATGCATTTCCTCTTATTGCAGATAAAGGTAAAGGCAAGCAATTCTGAAGGAAGACGACGAGGCGGTGCTGAGTAGAGTGTGTGTGGTGGCTGATTATGGAGAGATCCTTGAGACGAGACATTTTAATTATTTGAATTGCAATGTTTAAGTTTATTCAAATTTCAAGTTCTTGCTTTATGGAGATTATTGAGTATTTGAGTTTTGGATAGTTTTATATGCTAAATTTCTTAGAGTAAAGATTCCATGTCATTTCCTTTAGCATATATATCCTTATGATTGCATTGGATGAGTAAAAGTGTGAGTAGTTAGAAATATTGATACTTTGTTAGAGAAAAAGGTGTTTGTGCCAAGATAGTATCAATTTCCCTTTTGAATCGAGTTTTATTGCTTAAAAATGTTTAGAAAAGTTGCAATCACATTTCATAATGCTTTAGCAAGGTTGTAGAACATGTATTTGGTGTTATAAATTCATAGAAGTCAAGATTGGTACAAACTCTATTGTTAAAGTTTATATAAACTGGTTTAGTTTATTTCCTTCCATAAAAGTCCTAAATTCAAGTTTATGGATTCGTTTGATTGGCTAAATTGTTTAGGGAACTGATATAGAGTATAGAAATGGTGTCGTAGTTTGATATGGCTCGAAATTGAAGGAATGGTGGACTTGGAAAGCAAGGGTCGAAACCTGTAAAACTGATTACAGGCGTACCAGTCGACTGCCACGTCACCAGTCGACTGGTACAGGCAGTTTAAGAAGGGTAAGGTTGTTTTCAACAGGTATTAGCTATGGGATTTGAGAAGAAAGTATGACATGGTATTATTATACATGATTGCTTAAGTTAGAATATAATTGTTAGCAGAATTTAAAAGAAAAAGAAAAGATTTCCGCAATTTTCTTTAGTCATGTATTAGAGTTGAGAAGTAGAGAAAAGTAACGATCCGTCTAAGGGCAGAGAGAAGGCGGGTCGCTACATTTAAACTGCGTGGTTGTGTTATATTATCTGTGTGTATGTGTAAATTGTCCGCCGGACAGGGGAGGTGCTGTCCGATTTTCTATTGGATCAGCAGCTCTTGGGTCTCGGGGCGTGACAAGGATCAACCAAGGTCAAATGTTCATAGAACTAAGCTAACTCTTCCATCCAAACACAGATCAAATCCCAAACATAAAGCTCACAGCNAAAGACATCGGGATTTAAGTCTTGGCAATAAGTGTTGCATATATTTTGAGTAAGTTAAAAGTGACGTATTAACACGGGGGCCTCCTTTGCAAGTTTAGATTTAATGATGATGATGCAGTATGCAAGATTTTTGTTTTCATAATTGAGGGAGTGGGACAAGGGAATAAGGCTCATATAGAATGTACAATCGAATTCTATACAAGATGAATCTTATTTGGTTGTTCTAATATTTATTGATTGCCACATATTGTTGAACTTTTTGCAGGGGGCTATTACAAAGAGAATGACTGCTATCGAAGAAATGGCAGGTATGGATGTGCTTTGTAGTGACAAGACTGGGACTCTGACACTAAACAAGCTGACAGTTGACAAGAACCTTATTGAGGTTAGAGATAGGAACGTGTTTGTCGATACCACTTCTCAAATTGGCATTTATGCAATATCAACTGTTTGTTTAGGTTTTCTCAAGAGACGTAAACCAGGACACTGTGATTTTAATGGCTGCTAGAGCCTCAAGAACGGAAAATCAAGATGCTATTGACACTGCTATAGTTGGGATGCTTGCTGACCCAAAGGAGGTCAGTTGATACTTCTATGATATATGTGAGATTGACAAGTTGGTGATAGATGTATGTAGATTATACTATGCTGGAATGACATGGCTTTATTCTGTTACTTGATTAATGTCTTCTATCATTTCAGGTTTGCAAACAGTTCTTTCCTGATCTATCTGTGGGATTTGAGATTCTACTCTAGTACATATTCACCATTTTCTATCCCCTTAACCACATTTATTTAGCAAATAAATTTGATGCTTTTCCTACATGTATGGAGTTTCTCTTCGTGCAGTAATAGCTATTGTCTGTCTGGGTCAGGCATACATATATTTGGACGAGGCACACAGCATAGGCGCTGTTAGAAAATCTGGCAGAGGTGTATGTGAGCTGTTAGGGGTAGATCCAGCTGATATTGATATCATGATGGGAACTTTTACCAAGTCATTTGGATCCTGCGGATGCTATATTGCAGCTTCAGAGGTTTAATTAAGCTTTCGGTTTTGTAGGGTATTATGTTTAATTAAGTTATCACCAAACCGAGAAAAATCTGATTATCATTGTAAAACAGAATTCGATACTAACTGAGCATGTGCTACATGATGTATCAAAACTTGCTCTGTACATGTGAGAATTTGTGTAAGCAAATTAAACATTAGGAATTGTCTTTCTTTGCTTTATTATACAATATGTTCGATATAACTGAGCATGTGATTTTTTTTTTATTTTCTATGGTAACTATCCGCAGTGCGCATCCGCACGCTGTAGAAAACCTCTTCCGTAGCGCGCATTTGTGCGCTGCGGAAAAGGCCTTCCGCAGCTTGCATCCGCGCGCTGTGGAAAAGGTCTTTCGCAGCGTGCGGATGTGCGCTGCGGATAACTTATGACTTTCAACAGCTTTGAACTTTGCAGCATACAATGCGCGTTGCGGATAGCATAAATGTGTGCTGCGAAAAGTCAAATTTGTTGTAGTGTTTGGCTAGCATTATGGTAAGTATTATTATTTTTTAAAACGTTATGAAAAATTAACATTATTATTTTTTCCTATCTATTTTTATAAAACACTATATATTTAGGAAAAAGCAAGTCCTACAGATACATCATTAACAAGATCAAAAGTTTGGATTGAAGGTCATACAAAGAAAAATGGACAACCTATTAGTCAAGTTGTTGCCGAGAAAATAGTAATGAAGTTATCATTTGTTATTATATCTAAAAGTTTTAATACAATTGTCATTATTAATCTAAACTTCTTATTTACAAAGTTTGTATCTTGCTATTTGCAAAAAAAATAAAGGAATGTCCACTTGAATCTCTAAAGACAACTAATATTGCTGATGATGCAATTAGCCTTGTATTTGTAAGGAATCTCGAGGTAGAGTGCGAGGAATGGGATTTAGAGTTACACCATCAAAAGTTGGAACGTCTACGCAGAATGGAGCTGTTAAGCATCGTGAACATATGGTATATAATCTTCAACATGAAATGCAAGAAATGAGAACCCAATTTTTTACAAAATCAAAGGCAACAAAATGAACAATAACAAGTAAGTAATTAAATATCATACATTTAGTCTTAATTATTATGATTTTTTATATTCATATCAGTGATATTAGTATTAATTGATATAATTTGTTGTAAAATTAGGTTGCTAGTGGTGGTATTGGTAGCGATATTGACAATTATATTCGTGGCGGTGTTGATATCCATGGTACCAAAAAAATTGACAATATTTGCAATATTAACCAACAACAAACTACAACTCAGGTAATAAGATACAATCTCCTTGGTATAATATTTTAAAAATTATATGTTGGCTTTATGTTGGTTCTCTTCTTTATGTTGGTAACAAGATGCAATGTTAGTGCCTCCTTTGTGTTTTCTCTCATGGGTTGCTTCTTATGGAACTTCTTGGGAACTAGGAGCACTCAAAACTCTAAAACTCCATGGGCCTACCTTACTGCTATCCATGTACTTATGAAGGGTGACTTAAACATTAGACCTTAATTGTTTCACAAACTATTTGTTTGTGACTTAAACAATTGTCTGTTCGAAGTGCGGGTCTTTGGTTAAGACATCATCACTGGCATGAACTAATGATAAATAATGTTTGTCATAAAATTAACAGACAAACACATTCCAAGCTACTTTGAAGAATCTCAATTATATATCGAAGTGCGACTCAATAGTTTTTTTTCCCTATAGACAATACACCAAGTTACATGACCACATCGCCGCAAGGTGGTATGCATGTGCCTTAATGAGACCATACCCCTGACCTAGTGGCTCAAACCTGTGGATGCAATAATCATCCAAGCTATTAGGCACATGCTAGATAGTTTTATGTTAGTGTTTATACCTTGCTATCACTAAGAATCATGTGCTAGCAGAGTGATTTATATTTGTTCATAGAGTATGAACATTCGAGCATTTGCCCTCATATCTGATTAATGTCATGCTGTAAATGTTTCTCAAGCACTCCACCATCAATTATGCCTGCTCATTCTACTTTGATCAGTTTTCTATGGTCTAAACAAGTTCAATTTTGCAGCATGGTTTAGGGGTGATGAAGCCTGTCTAGTATTTCAAATTATCTGTGTATTTCAGGAAAAAAATATGTGTTGTGTTTGTAGACAGCATCAAGAATCATGTTGGAAAATCATCAAATAATGAAAAATTCTCCTAGCAAAACATTAGATTGTTGCAGCAGTACCTGACTCCATTGACATGAACTTTGGTCTTAGTCTTTGGAAGAAGCTAATTTGCTTACACTAATTCAGTAAAGCAAAGCAAAGCAAAGTAATCCACTTGATAAGTTTATTAATGCTATGTTGGATTTTACTCTTGGAGTTGTACTGCCTAGATCACAAAAACGTGTATGTTCATTAATGCTATGTTAATTTTTATGCACTCTTGGAGCTGTACTGCACTTTGATGGAGCACTTCGTTGGATTTCAACTTCTGGAACGTAAGGACTGTGTACAATGATCCTGTCGACAAGCGAAGACCGGTTTTCACTCGGATGTCTCGTTCTGACCAAGACGACCCGGTCTGCTGTAGCACGGGGGGGTCAGGCTCGATCACGGGTCAGATACCACTCACTCGGGTCGGACCAAATTAGGGAACACAAAGGGGAGCTGAGGTTGCAAAGTGGCAGCGATCCCCTCTTTAGGGCTCAAGTGGGGTTTATATAGGGGAAGGAAAAAGGTCTCACTCGTGCGGGATGTCACATCTCATTAAGAGTTGGTCAGGGGTCAGTCTGGGCTATGGGACATTCCAGTCATGGGGTGAGACTGACACAGCCGCCTGCCAGCCTGCAAGTCTTCCCTTTCTGACCTTAATTAATGCTGGGCAGCTGTGTCGGGTAATGATTATGTCGAAGGTCTTTTCCCCTGCCAGGTCGAGTGGTGGGATTATTTGCACGCCTTAGCTGCTGAGGATGGCGTTAAAGTATTCGACCTCTCGGTGTCTGAGCTCTAGTGTTCGACCTCTTGATGCCCGAGCTCTAGCGCCCGACCTCTTGATGCCCGAGCTCTAGCGCCCGACCTCTTGATGACCGAGCTCTAGCACCCGACCTCTTGATGCCCGAGCTCTAGCGCCGACCTCCTGATGACCGAGCTCTAGCGCCCGACCTCTTGGTGTTCTGTCTACACCTTCGACCTGGCCTGTGAAGTCTGGCAAGATCCGGCCTGATCTGTCCCGACCTAAGGTCACCGAGCTCTAGTTCCCCGACCTCTCGGTGTCCGAGCTCTAGCACCCGACCTCCCGGTGTCGGAGCTCTTGCCCCCGACCCGAGGTCAGCGGGTTCTAGTCCCGACCTCTGGGTGCTCTGCCTACGCCTTCGACCCGACCCGTGAAGTCTGGCAAGATCCGGCCTGATCTGTCCTGACCCGGGTCCTACTGGGTTGACTTCGACAGGGCCCTCAATTCTCATAAAAAACCGCTTGCCCGGATCATACAAAATTATTTCTGTGATGGCACTTTGATGGAGCATTGTGTGTAAAATTATTTCTGTGATTTATCCATTTATTTTAGGATTAAGAAACGTAAAGAGCATGAAAATTTACTCTCTAATCTCACTTATTTGGATATTAATTATCTGCAAATATTATTGCTATAACTTAGAGATTTTTTTGGTTATACAGTTACAACTAAAGACCTTGAGTCGTGGAGATATCATTGATAATACTAAATGTAAGCTGCTTCATTGGAATATTGATGGAGTTGTTGCAGAAGGCCGAATTACATTCATAGATCCCAAAGTAAAAGTGCATCACGTTCCTCTTAGTGGAGCTTGTTGGAAAGTTTGGATTGATAGAGTGTTTGTGAATAAGCTGGACTTCATTCGACCAAATGATGAAATGTTGTTTCTCGAAGATGCAATAGGAAGCACAATTGCTTGGTTATCTAAGTTCATAATTTTCTATGACTGAGTTACTTCTTTAGATTTATAACTAGTTTATAATTTTTTTTTGCTACTCAGTTATTTTAGACTTATGACTAGTTGGTAATGATTTTTGCTAGTAAGTGAAATGTTATTTTGGTAAATTGTGATGTTGATGATTATTTGTGATATTATAAATGTTTTAGTTTTGGATGCTGTTATTTGAGAGATGTGATGTGGTATATTTTTTGTATTATAAAATTGTGTAAGATGTGTATATGTGAGATTATAATTATATGAAATATATTAGTATCTGCAACGCACGAATATACACTGCAGATAAGTAGATCTGCAGCGGGCGACCGCTCGCTACGGATATTTGTGGATGCACTTATTTGCAACGGGCGACCGCTCACTACGGATGCAAATATCCGCAATGCGCAGCCGTTCATTGCGGATGCAAATATCCGCAGCGCGCAGCCGCTCGCTGCGGATCTACTTATCCGCAGTGTATATTCGCGTGCTACGGATCCACTTATCTACAGCATGTAGCCACGCTCTGCGGATACACTTATTCGTAGTGCGCGGCCGCGTGCTGTAGAAATGTTATAACTTTTAATAGATTGGAGTTGTGCATCATTAGATGCACGTTGTGGATGTAACCATTGCACGTTGTGGAAAAGTAATTTTTTTTTAGAGATTATGAGTCCGATGGCCGCCTAGTCCAAGCTAGAATACGAGTCCACTCTTATTACTTTAATATAATAAACCAGTTTAAATAAAATAAAAACACAAGTTGTATTATTTTTTACTTGATCAACTTGTATTATTTTAATACAATAAACTAGTTTTAAATAAATAAAATGTCAAGTTGCATTATTTTTTTCTATTGTATATAAACATTATATTTAAATAATTAATTTTGAGGCCATCTAATTAAGTGAATGTAGGACAACTTTACATTAAAATACTACTTTTATATATATATATATATATATATATATATATAGACACAGACATACCGTTCCTTGCGCACTTACACGCTCCTACCCTCCAATTGATTGATCAATCGATTAGGAGTAAACATAACCGATGCACAAAACACCCTCAATCGAGTGCTTAATCGATTGAGGTGTTATTTTTTAGCACCTCAATCGATTGAGATGGTGCAAGAAATCGATTTGTTGTTGTCGAAATTCAATCGCAATACTCCTAAGGTTCACTCTCCCCTCAAGCGACACCCTCCCAATCGATTCACCAATCGGTTGGTGAATCGATTAGAGACAATCGTGCCATCTCAAGCTATAAACCAGGAGGGGAAGGTAAATCCTAGGGAAATCATAGCGAATTCCGACAATAAATCTGATTTCTTGCGCCATCTCAATCGATTAGCACCTCAATCGATTAAGCAATCTCTTAATCAATTGCTTAATCCATTAAACAATTGATTAAGGTTTTTATCGATTAAGTCACCTCTTAATCGATTAAGCAATTGCTTAATCCATCAAGCAATCAATTAAGGTGTTTTGTGAGTCAATTATGCTTGCTAATCGATTGATCGATTAGGATGCCTCTTAATCGATTGGAAAGCAAGCACGCAGGGAGCGATCTTTATATATATAAATATATATATATATATATATATAAATTAGTTGGCACGATATCATTTCTTTCTTCTCTTTAACATGTTAGAAAACAAAAAAAAATCTATCAATTTAATGTAAATTATAAGATGGTAAAGGCGATTTGCTCATTTCAGTGCTTTGCTAATCCATCTCAACGTTAATACGAAGGAGATAAATTATAGGGGTTATTAGCCCAGATACTATAGTTAGCATGTGAGAGGACAAACACATTATCTTTGCCATGTTTTGAATCGCAGACCTCTAAAATGGCAATACCATGTGTGCTAACTATCAGTCTATCCTGTGAAGATAATTTTAATGTAAACTATAAGATGGCAAAGGTGATTCACTTGCCCCAACGCCTTGTCAATCTGTCTTAGGGCTGGCTAATACGAACGAGATAAATCATGGAGGCTACTAGCCCAAATGCTATGATTAAAAAAAATGATGAACCAGGCAGCAGACAAATTAAACCTGAGGTGACCGACCCGGCCCCACGGAAATTTCCCACCGGTCACCAGGGTAAATCGGGAAGCGCTCACGGGGGCAGGCTAGAAGCCCAGCGTCCCAAGGTTCGCGCCCCATTTGGAGGAAAAATTCCTACAAAATGCGCCGTAGCTAGGAATTAAACCGAAGATGCCTAGGTTAACTCCTAGCGACCTTACCGCTGCACCATCGAACATATTGACTTCTAAAGTTATAAGATGGCAATACCATATATATTATATTAGTCATCCATCCATTTCATTTGAATAATTTAGTATAATACAACTTGTTATGTCTATTTGAAAAGTTTATTTATAAGTTTATGTATATTTGTTCTGTAAGATGAAAATAATATATAAAATTAAATAAATTAATACATTTAATTTATTAATATTCATAAAAAAAACAACACTCCAGTTGCCATTAGTATATACAACAACCTAATTTTAAATAAATAATAAGTTAAGTTGTATTACCTAACGCTGCAATTTACACGGCTCACATTGATAGCCAACAAGTATCTTGCATTATTGACACAGGAAGCACGTGTACTTTTTACGGCTGTAACTGAGTCGGTATTTAAATAAGATTTATCATTAAACAGATATGATTTGATTTTTTTGACAGGTATAAATATTATTTCAGACTATTTTATATATCTATTTAGGAAGATCTTTAGGTTAAGATTAAACAAATTTTCATAATTTATTCCTTTTAAGGGTGTGAAATCATTTTCAAAAATCAGTAAAATGACGATTTTAATTTTAATCGCGAGGAAACATGTGCAACTTGGCATTCATTTAGTAGTCGTTTGGTTTAAATTTATGCGGAATGGATTAATGATTAATATATATGATATTATTATCTAAGTCATTCACACGCGTTAAATATAACATCTGAGTTAGTGTATTTGTGTTTTTTCATGATAATCTTAAAATGAATTAATAAAAATATTAAAGACGACCATTTTAATATACGTACGTTAGGCTAAGATAAATACAAGTCAACTTTTATTATTTTAATGCAATAAACCGGTTTAAAATAAAAACTCAAGTTGTCTTATTTTACTGGATCAACTCGTATTATTTTATTACAATAATTTAGTTTTAAATAAATAAAAATGTCAAGCTGTGTTATTTTATTTCGTTATATTGTATTATTTTAATACAACAAGCTGGCTTAATTAATATAAAAGGTCAAGTTGTATTATTTTAATACAACAAGGTAGTTTTTATAATATAAATTAAAAAATCAAATCAAATTATCTTATCACGCAATTAATTTTGATTACGCCATTTAGTTAAGTTGAATCTAGGCCAACTTTGTCTCCGGGACTATGGTATAGCGGTAGGACGACTAGTCGTTATCTCAGATATCTTTGATTCGATCCCCAGCTACAATGTATTTTGTAGGAATTTTTCCTCAAAATGAGGCGCGAATCCTGGAATTTTTCCTCAAAATGAGGCGCGAATCCTAAGACGCTGGGTTTCTAGATCATCCACTGCGAGTGCTTCCCGATTTACCCTGGTAATCGGTGAGAAATTTTCATGAGGCCGAATCGATCATCCCAGATTTAATTTATTTGCTACCTGATTCATGAGGCCGAATCGATCATCCCATATTTAATTTGTTTGCTACCTGATTAAATTATTATATCTAGGCCAGCTTTACTTTAAAATAAAACTATTTTTAAAAATTATATTTATATATATAATTAAATCAAAGTATGCCAATTTTAATTCAACTAAATCAAATTGAATCAAGTTATAAGAGCAAAGATTTAACTTTAATTAAATTCTAAATATAAGGTTTGTGTTCATCCTCGTAGCAAAGAGAGTAAAGAAGACAATTTAATGGATTTCAAATAGAGAAATGATATGCTGGGCGAAACCAGAGCGCGAAATCCTCCACGAACTGACGTGGCAAAAAAAAATTAAAAAAAATCGAAGGAGAAAGCGATCACGCGCACGCGCACGCGCAAATTCGTCCAGAAATCTCTAGCACGTAGAGCAGTGCGTAGAATAAATGTCATGGATGCGTGATGTCGTGGATGCTTTCCTCTTGCTCTCTCTGTTTCTTCCTACGTGGCTCTTGCCGGATAAAATACTTCTGCGCGTGGCTCGCCACCTGCGTCGGCGTCCTCGTCCTCACCGCCCACCGCGAGATGTTCCTCCAGTCTCCCTTACCGTACTTCTCCAGCCCTTCCAAGAACAACCTGCCGTAATCCCAAATTGTCCAACGGACCTTCCACTGATTGTCGTACTGAATTGGAAAGCAATGGTCGCTCTGGCGGCTGATTAAGTAACTAATTACTCACCGGTGCTCCTCCTCGGTCCACGGAACCCTCGCTTCCGCTCCTCTCCTCTGTTCTTAGCGGCCGGCTGCAGTCGCGACCCGCAAGCACCGTCGCCGGAGTCGCCTCCGTCGTCGTCCTCCTCGTCGTCGTCCCAGCACGCCGTCATTTCCACCATCCCCTGGTCCTTCAGTTGGCAGTCCCGGACCAGCGCCTGGTACCGGTCCTAAACCTCCACCGCGCTCCGCCCTGGCTCTTGCCTCGCGATGGCCGACCACCGGTCCGCCATCCCCTCTGGGAACGCCACCAACGCCCGCTCAAACGCCTTGTCCTCCTCCCGCGTCCACGGTCGCGCCTCCGCCCCGATCCGCTGGGCGAAAAGCGCCGTCAAGTCCCCTGCTTCGCCCATCTCCTCTCTTTCTATCCCTTCGCCGCCCCGAGAAAGCTTTGTTTTTTTTTAAATTTTTTTTGCCACGTCAGATTGCTGACTCGTTCGTGGAGGATTTCGCGCTCTGGTTTCGCCCAGCATATCATTTCTCTTTCAAATAATTGTTTTTATTAAACAAATTGACCTACAAGAATCAAGCAATTAGAGAAAAAATAATAACAATTTGCACTAGATATTTAGAATTTTTGTTTGTTTGGAAATGTCTCCGGAGTTATAGTACAATTAAAGGTCAACTAGTTATCTTTTTAAGTATATACGGTTCATTACTCAACTATGACGTATTTATAAGAATTTTTCACCAAATAAGACATACAATATAAAATGTAGAATTTCTGGATTGTTCACTATCATCGCTTCTCAATTTACTTGTTGTCAAAACTTTTTATAAGAATCGAATTGATAATCTGAAATTGGGTTGTTGTCTAATTTATTATTTGTTATTTTTTATTTGTTTGGAAAACAACCAATTAAATGAAAATACTCCCAGTGTAATTTTCAAGATCCAGTTTTATTCATTTTAGCAATAAGAAGTTGGCAATTTTAGGCAGACATAAACAATGTAGATGCATAAAAGTTATCTGCATTCGCTCAATAGTCCAAAACTAGATTTATAAAACAAACCAAAGTAGTGAGCTTAGTTTAGTTTATTAGTGTTTATAATAATTATATTTTTGTTACCTTCCGCTCTGCATCTATGCCCAAGATTAAAGGCACTTTCAATGTAATTGGAGGCGCCTTCACTTGTCGTGGGTAACTTTTTTTGTTATTATAGTTTAAGATTTTAGGATTTAAAAATTGGACTATAGTATATTTAAGATAATAAATTTTTTTTTTAGAGTTTAAGTTTCCCTTTTGAGTAATATTGTTTCAAGATAAAAAATTTTAAATACTCCATGGCTATATTATATGTATATAAGATTTAAGATTTTAAGATTTAGAGGTTTAAGTTAATAAGGGAGCGTTTGGTTTGTATTTTCAGTCTGTTTTTCATTTTTCATTTTCTGTAGAAAATGCGGTTTTCTGGAAAACATGTTTGGTTTGTATTTTTCCAACTTTGTTTTCAGAAAAAAACATAGCATTTTCTGAAAAATTGGAAAATGAAAAAAGTCATTTTTCAGAAAACTAAAAAATATGGTTTTGTGAAAAATAAAAAAGGAAAATAGAACAAACCAAATGTCCCCTAAGATTTTCTTTCTAGGGTTCAAGTTTTCCTATTAGGTTATAGTATTTAATGTAAAAAATTTTAAATGTTCATAAGATATAATTTATATTTGAGAAAATATTAATTTTAAAAAAAAATAAACTGAGACCTGAATTTGATTTGAATATAAGTACTTCGACTATTTAAAAAAACCACTATTTACAGAGAAAGTTATTCGACTTACGGTGCCTCTTATGCATGGGAAGCATCTCCAGTCTAGGCGCGGATAAGTACGGAGTGAAGGTCCATATTTTATCATTTCTCTTTATAATATTGTTAAATTATGAACCAAATGTTGTGAACTCATTCACAACATCTAGTCTTTTTTTTATATATATATTAGTGATTGAGGTGCCTTGGTACAATGGGGGGCCTCTTAGTAATTTTATTTTAAAAACTTAATATTAGACCTTAAATTTTAAATTCTAAAATCAAAAACATAAACGATTAAACTCGAAATTACAAAAAAAATAATACTAGACACCGCACAATACATAACTTGATGGCCCTAATATTTTAGAGATGCTAACATAGACCTCAGTGGCATATGCTTTATCTCTGACTTCAACTTCGATCATAAGAAAACTCTGTAGGAGTTTAATTAATGATCCTGACGACATGTTGGAACACAGATCCAACATTTATGCAACATCTGCAAAGAAAAATTAACTGGTCTTCTTGGTTCTTCTTCACATCTATCAGGATAGCATTCCAGCTCTGTTCAGCTTCAACAAGGTAATTACACCATCTTTCTTCTTGATTTATTATTCTATGGCAAAACAGATGTGATATATTCCTCTTTGTTGCTCTTTTTTTGGTTTCTATTACAGATTAATTTGCTTCTGAGATCTCAGGTATACTATATGCTTTTGTTTCTATTACAGATTTGTTTCTGAGATCCCTGCTACTATGTGTTTTTTAATAGACGAATGATGATTTTGAATACTGTCTAATTTATCTAAAANTTCAATACTACTGGAAAACTAACTTGCAAGAAGAAGTGCAAAAGCTTAAACTCTTTCTTCCTCAGATCCAAGCTGTTGTTAGCTTTGCCGAACATAGATTAACTATGTCCGAATCTTCTGATTCAGCATTAATGGAGTGGCTGTGGCAGTTCAGGGATGGGATCGATGAGGCTGAGGAAGTGCTGGATGAGCTGGAATATCTAGAACTGAAGAAGAAAGCTAACAGTGACAAAAATAAGCTCTAGAATGGTTGATACTTCCGTTAAAACTGTAAAAAGATTACTGAAACATGATGATATTCCTAAGATTAAGGACATGCGTAAAGAACTTAAACATCTCTGCTTCAGGTGTCAATAATTTTCTGTCATTGGTCACGCCAACAGGTGGCACCGGCACGGGACAATTGCAGCAGGAGAGTCTAACATTGTCTAATCAAGTAGGATTACCTTTCCCTCTCCTGGATTATCATTCAAAGGACGTGAGGAGGAAAAAGGGAAAATCATCCAGTATTTGCTGGGAGAAGAATCTGAAATTCAGATCAGTCAGAATGTGCATTGCCTTCCTTTGGTAGCGATGGGTGGTATGGGGAAGACTGCGCTCGCTCAACAAGTTTTTGATTATTTTGAAAATGAAAGAAGGAACACTTCGACATCAAATCTGGGTATGTGACTCCTTACCTGATCTCAATGCATCAAGTCTTATGAAGAAAATTCTGGAGTATTTAACTGACCAATCTGAATCTGGGCCATTGGAACGGATACCAGAGAAGCTCGAGGAGAAGTTACATTCCAAAAGATTTTTACTTGTCCTAGATGATGCTTGGGATGACAAAAACCAGACAGAGTGGGAGAAACTATGTATTCCATTGCTACATGGCCAAAAGGGTAGCTGGATAATATTAACAACTAGATTGGAATCAGTTGCGAAGATGGTCTCAAATGTAATCAAAGGAGGCACAATGAAGCCAATGATGTTGCAGGGCTTATCAAAGGATGAATGTCGTTCACTGCTCTACGAGCATGCATTTGCTGACCAAGACCCAAATGAATTCCCACTGCTTAAAAAAATTGGCGAAGAAATAGTGGAGAAATTGCATGGCGTGCCTCTTCTAGCAAAGTCAATTGGAGGAGCGCTGAACAGTAAACTGGAAGCAGATCACTGGACGAGAATTTCAAGAAATGAAGTTTGGAAAATGCCACAAGATTCAAACTCCGAATTCATTCCAGCTCTAACACTCAGTTACAAGATGCTTCCACCACGTTTGAAGCGGTGCTTTTCCTATTGCAGCATATTTCCTCAAGATTACCGGTTCATAAAGCAAAAGCTAGTGTGCATGTGGGTGCAGCAGGCCTAATTTACTCTGATGGATCAGAGGGGGGCTCGATGAGGACATAGCTAACTATTGCTTTGATATGTTGTGCAACAAATCTTTCTTTGATGTTCATACTACAAGCGTACATTTCGGCACGACATTACACTTATGTTTAATGAAGACTGCGATTACACCATGCATGATATGCTGAATGGTCTTGCTCGCCATGTCTCGCGCTATGAATGTTGTCGAATTGTGCATAACAGTACTCCAAATTATATTTTGGATTATAATACCATTCGCCATATATATATATCTATTACCAGTATAGATGCTCAACTTGGTGCCCTAGCTGAAATGGTGTGCAGATTCAAGCACTTGCGAACACTCTGGATAGAAGACTATTATGGGGTTTCTCAAAAACTTGATGATTTTATTCGAGATGCCTGTAAATCACCAAGAAAAATTCGAGTATTGATTATTGAGTCTAGTCAGTGTTTGGAAAGCATCAGTGACTTTGTAAAACTACGATTTCTTGAAACTTCAGCTCAACCACCATCACTATCAATCTGTAAGTTTTACTTCTTACAAGTTCTAATTGGATACGATGTCATTCTGAAAAAAGACACAAGCAAGTTGACCAACTTAAGACATCTATACGAAGTAACAGAGGATGCACTTTTCTCAATTGCTAAAGTAGGAAAGTTAACATCCCTCCAAGAATTATGCTTCTCCGTGGGCACAGAACCTGGATATAGACTTAATGAGTTGATGAATATGGATAATCTCCGCCGATTATCTATTGCAAAACTTTCCAATGTGCACAATCTTGAAGATGCCAATAACGCCAACTTGGGAAGTAAAAGTTATCTCACAAGCTTGAAACTGAATTGGGAGGACAATATGGACGGAGATGAAGCAAGTAGTAATTCTGGCCATGAACAACAAGAGGTTCTGGTGGCTCTTCAACCCCCTCCCACGATTAGAGAACTCATCATTGCAGATTATAAAGGTGGTAGGCCCGCACCTTGGATGAATACTCAATCTCTTTCTCAGCTTGAATCTTTTGAATTATATGCTTGTACAAATTTGGAAGAGCTGCCCCCTCTTTGGAAGTTACCCTGCCTTAAGTTAATAAAATTGAATGGCATGAAAGCTATAAGAAGTTTGGGTTGTCACTCCTCCGATCTGATGGACAAACAATTTCCAGTTTTAGAGAAACTTGAGTTGTATGGTCTTCCCCTCTTGGAGGAATGGAATGGTGCGGATGACTATAAATGGTTCCCTCGTCTCAAAAGGTTTACAATTGCAAACTGTCCCAAACTAAAGAAAATTCCGGCCCTTCCGTTGTCTATAAACAAAATTTACATGACAAATTTGGGATTAGAAGCTCTTCCACAGTCCTACAAGTGTTCTAATGGTTCTACGACATTTGGAGGATTTCAGCAGCTGACGTCCCTCGAGTTCCTTGTAATCGAAGATATTGGATCAATTGGTGAAGAGGATGATAATTTCCTTCCGTCGTCACTGAAAAAAGTTGAACTTGAAAATCTTGGCAAACTCAAAGATTTGGCAAGTTATGTACGAGTTCTTACTTCGCTCATTGAATTGTCATTAAGTTGTTTATGGGGCATGACATCACTTCCGTTAACAAATGAGCTGGAACATCTCACAACACTTCGAAGCTTGGCTATTCGGAATTGTCAAGACTTGACTTCACCTGGAGGCTTATCTATTATAAAATCTCTTAAACATCTAGATATTGATGATTGTCCAAAATTCCTTTCTGCTAAGATTGAGTCACAGGAATTTTTAAAAGACAAGACAAGGAAGTATGCTGCATCATCTTCCTCAGTTTTTGATCACTCTGCGAGTAATAAAGCTGCTAGCATCCTTCCATCCTCACTTGAATCCCTAAAATTTTCAATGTCTGAGATTTCGGAAGAGTCGTTGAGTCGCTGCCTTCAAGGGCTTACCTCCCTCAAAAGCTTGCATGTATTAGATTGCAATCATTTGGTGTCTCTTCCCAACATAGAGTATCTGCATAATTTGACAGCGTTGCGGATGTTATGGATTTCTCATTGTGAAGAATTATGTAAATTGGAGTCATTGACGGCACTTATCTCCCTCAGAGAATTGCATATTTACGTGTGTCCCAAATTACTCGCTACAACATTTTCCGCTGTACAAAGTCTTGCAACAACAACTGAACAAAGTGCAACAAAGATAAAGATGGGAGCATTACCTTCACTTGAACAAATTTATATTGACAGCATCTTCTATCTCACCATTTTGCCGATTGCAAAAAAGCTAAAGACCCTTACTATCGCATATGAAGAGCTTGACACCAAATTCACTTGCTTTCCTTCTGAGATAGAGGAGTGGTTGTTGCAATGTCGGGAGTCTCTGGAAGTTTTAGAATTGGCACGGATGCCTCATCTACAATCTTTACCCGCTAATTTGGAGATGTTTTCATCGCTCAAGTTTCTTAGTATATCTTCTGCTCCAGAACTCAAGTCGCTACCCAGGATGCCTGCCTCAATGGTGGAACTGACGATTGATAGATGCAGTGCAAAACTTGAGAAGCGTTGCCAAGAGAACGTCGGTCCAGACTGGCCTAACATCAAGCACATCCCTCATATTCATATTAGAGCGGCCAAAGGTGTGTTAATGCTAACAAGGAATCACCACATTGTTCATACTGCATTTTGTGTTTGCTTATTAAATTACCTCATTAACACTTACCATGCCATAGACTAAATTTTCTCAAATTGCTCTGTCCATTTTATTCTCTGAGCTGTTTAATAATCATTATGTTGCTTATTTTGTGTTCTATACGTATCAAATTGCAACCGTGTCAGTAGCAACCCCCTGAGACGCCTCCCACATGTATCAATCAATTTTTTTTAAATCAATATTTTTTTTAAATACATCTTTCATATATATATATATATATATATATATATATATATATTATATATATATATTATAGTAGAAAAATGATATGCAACAAGAATTTATAGTATGAAACCCAACATGAATGACGTGGCGTTCTAATTATAGCGATCCCCGACGGGTTCACTATGCCCCCCAGGTTATAGTTTGGTTCGGGACGGCGGCCGGAGGCCGCCGTTGGTGTCCAAGTGGCAATCGAATGCGTATATAAAAAGTGCCACGTCATTCATGTTGGATTTCATGCTAAAAATTCTTGTTGCGTATCATTGCTCATATTAGTATTATGCGCATCCGCAGTAGAAGATTGAGACGCCTCCCATGTATCAATCAATTTTTTTTAAATCAATATTTTTTTAAATATATCTTAAATCAAAATTATATATACTTCTCCGTTGCAGACCACCCATCTACAAGTGTGCACGCCGGCAATCCAGATGCCTATTTTTTCTTGTTTTATTATTTTTTAATAAATAATTTATTAATTTTATAATATACCATTAACATCTTAAATTTTTATTTTAAATATATAATCCAAAAGGAAATTAAGACTGAACCGAAAAATCTTATTAGCTTAAATATACTATAATCCAATCCCTAAATTCTAAAATCATATATGCTAAATATATATAATATACCTCGTGAGAATCTAAATTTTTTTATTTTGAATACTATGACCTAAGAGGGAAAATCTTTTTGACTTGAACACACTATAATCCAACTCCTAAATCTTAAAATCTTAAACTCTAAATATATATAATATATCCCTATAAAAATTTAAAAAAAAAGATAAAAAAATGTTCGCGCTAGATTCAAATCACAATCAGGGTGTCTGAATTAAATCGGTATGTCTGGATTCAATCCAGGTGCCTGAGTCCTCACAAATACACAACATCTAATCCATAACATAGAATTTCTATATATATATATATATATATACAAAACAAGACTTATCAAAAGGGCAAGTTATCAATTTGGATCCAATCTCTTTATGTTTTAAGTTTTTGTTTTCGTTCATTTTGAAAATAAACCACCAAGAGAAGAACCCACACCTTGAGTGTTGTTTTCAACACTTTTAAACACACAATTGATTTACTTGATGTATTCATTAGAAGGGTCACACCTAAAACACATCGGAGTTCCAATTAAGGGCATGTGTGAACAATTTGAATACCACTGCTTGCTTCAGATGCTATGATGATGGCTGGCTATACATAGTATAAAACCATCTTTTGCTATTTGTTGTTTTCCTTCAAAACCATCCAAGCGTATTTATCTATTTTAGCTTTATATTATTTGTTTTCATTGCAAATTAATCTTCATGTCCATTTTCAAACTCTTGAAATGTTTGCAGAATGACTTATGGTCTTGAAAAGAACACCATACGGACCATCATTCCTAGAGGTAATTATCTTCTCATGCTGATTAAGCAAAAAAATTTAATTGCTAAACTTTCTTGACTATCTCTATCAGATCCACATTCAATAGTGAGCAAATATGGCTACAAGAATTAGGCGACGATCAAACATTTCTTCCACTCGTGTCACCGTACCTATAAGCATTGTAGCTTGTGATGAAATATATGAACAAAGACTGGTATCTTAAGTGCATCTGCAGCTTCCTCAAGCTTTCTCCCCTCTCCTCATGTTGAGAAACTTAATAACTCCAATTTGTTTGTCTAAGTACTAATGGAAGCTATTCCATAAGAATTTCCAATATTTGACTTTAGGAGCTCTTATATTTTTTGTTGAACAATTGTGTGCATGGTTGAACATTCATCTTGTGTGGTTTTGTTGAACAATTGTGTGCATGGTTGAACATTCATCTTGTGTGGTTTTGTTGAACAATTGTGTGCATGGTTGAACATTCATCTTGTGTGGTTGAACATTTATCTATTTGGAACTTTATATTATTTGTTTTCATGGAAAATTAATTTTCTTGTGCATTTTTGAACTGTTGAATTCTTTGCAGAGTGACTTATAGTCTTGAAAAGAACACTATATGTATTATCAATCCCAGAAGTAATATACATCTTTTCATACTGATTAAGCCAAATCATTCAATTGCTTATCTTTCTTGATTGCCTCTTTCAGATTCATATTCAATAGTGAGCCGATATTGCAGCTAAGAATTAGGATCAAACTTTCTTCCACTCTTATCTCTGAACAAAGACTATATATATGAAGTGCATCTGTATCTTCTACAAGTTCTCTCCTCTTCTCATCTTGTTGATTAACTTAATCACTCCAGTTGATTTATCTTAGTACTAATTCGAACAAATATATAAGGATTTTCAATAATGTATTTGATCTTACAAACTTTTATATTTTGTTCAATGTCTGTGTGGTTTAACATTCAACTTGTGATGATTATTGAAATGATACACGTATATGCCTTTTCTAGATTACTTGTACTTCATCCACATTCACGAGCTATTCAACTGCAGAGACAATTTCTATCGATTTTTTTTTAGCATTTTCTTCTTTTATCTCTCATATCTAACCAATCATTGAATATAATCCATGAAGCATCAGTAAGTAGCAAGTAGTGTTAACTATTGGATTTTAATCTATTCAATCATCAAATATAATCACTGACTTTATGGGAGAAGCGTGTAAATCACTGAGAAGAATTCGAGTATTGATTATGGAGTTTAATTATTTCAGAGTATCTTATCAGCGTTTGGAAAACATCACTGATTTCAAAACCACTATCATTATTAATGTCACAACCCCAGAGACACATGCTTACTCGAAAATCGAGCAGCATCTCCCCTATACGACGGACAAGATGGGGCAAATATACATACATTCTTACCATATAACTTAGCCACAAACACAACCACGCAGTTATAAAATAACGAGTGGCTCAGCCACCTTAAACATAAAAGAAACTAAAATCCAAAGAGAATTCGAATGTCTCTGTAATAACGACAAAACCTGTTCGAATACTTGATAAACAAATAAAATGCAAAAACTCACCAAATACCGAAATAAAAGCAACTAAACCAAATGTGGAAAATAACTCAACTCCGGGGACTGGCAACTGAATTTTCTCCTGACTCCAAGAAACGCAACTACCTGCTATCTGAAACAAAAAGTGAAAGCAGGGGTGGTGAGTCCGAGCGGACTCTGCGGGTATGTGAGTAGACAATAAGCATGACATAACTGAAGATATAATAAGTAGAGAATCAACATGGTACAGTCCATAAGGAATATAGGAATACCTAAACATGCATAACATATATAGAACAACATGTTATAAAACCGAAATACAACTAAGCAGGTATAAAACAACGCGACAATAATAAATCCAACATATACATGCATGTCAACCAAGTGCAACAATCATAGCTCATATAAATGCATCAAACACCAGAAAATGCATAAATGAAATACGTATGCATATGATGCAATGACATGTGTCACCCTTGACGCTAGTCAAGCCGCCAACACATCTCATCTGTGTGACTGAGTGGGTAGGATTGTGACAACTGTACGCACTCCAACAAATACCACAGAAAGGTGTGGTTGAGTGGACAGGATGTTGGGGAGCCAACACTCCAAAACCCCGATACATAGGGGGAGCCACTAATAGCTCTAGTATCCCTCGAAAACAACGGTGAGGGTGTCATTGTTTGCCTACAGTTGCAACATGTGTGGCATAACATGATAGTTGCTCGCACTCTAACAACTACCACGACAATAAGTGGTTGAGTGAATCGAGCAACAAAATGACTAACGACGGCTTAACCATATGGAAGCCCAACAGTCGTTAGTATGCAACGTGCAGATATGGTGCATGCTACAAGATGCACGAAAAACCGGAGAAACAACGATGCAACAAAATCCAACAAGTAAACGATACAATGATACAACCAACCAGAAATCATAAACCAATGATTATGTACCTACACTACTAGGTAGGATATTTCTAATGCCAAATAAACCTATCTGTGTTTAATGGACTTCTAAGTACTCGCGTACAAGCGGCACTTTACAGAACAGAAAACCAACAGGGGACTGTACGGATACGAATTTTGAATACTCGAAGATCAACGAAGAATAAGTATCAACGGCGATGTTAAAATAACAAACAACAAAGAATAAGGTCAAGAAACCTATTAGACATAAAATAGCCATGCTTTTAGATAAAAAGGAACTACTCGAGTACAAAGGAGAAGTACTCGCCTTTTATGTAGAACGTGTCCAAATAAATCTCCTACGATCAACCGTGCGAGTCCAACTCAAGGTCCTGTGTCAAGGACTAAATTTAGCTACTAATAAAATTAAATACATTAACCAAATTAGCTAAACAAAATATGAAACACAATTAGGATAAATTCTATTTGCAACCTTTATTTAATTAACTCGTAAACTACAACGAATCCCTTTTTCCCTAACCTAATTATTGTAATTAGGTTATCAGATCAAATTTCAAATTCATCCTAACCTTAACCATTAAGCTAATCCTTAATGGATTAACTTTAATTATCCTTTTACCAAACATATCAAAGTCCAACCCAAAATGGATGCCAACTTGAGAAGCTCAATGGCAGCATCATCACCAAACAGCCACAACCCCAGAACGATATAGATTCCTACAGAATGGCAATTAAACCCAACTATCCTACCGCTAAATGGACACCCACAACAAAACATAACAACCCAAAGAAATTACAGATCCTTCTGTAATTGATCTAACAAATTCGAACCATCAATCGATTCAAGGAAGTCTTAATACACAGCTAAATCATACCCAAGACTTGCGTCGGCACTCCCTGTTGCTTTGATTCAGAGAATTTGTGAGAGGTTGAGGAAGCCTGACTGATGTTGGGTGAAGGGAGATCGGCAGGTCAACCACCAACCTAGGAGATGCGACGAGGAACGAGTGCACCTCAAACTCAGTTCCTCTACTTTGCTCAGAGCCCCATCCTCTCTGGCGTTGGCTCGCAACTGACACGCGACAGTGAGCAAGGAGAAAGGTGACCGACGACTACTGTAGACCTAGTGTCGTTGATTAGGAGAAGGGAGAAACGAATCAGCCGACAGTGGCACCCCACAAGGACCAAAGTGCAGATTCCCAAAGGAAATTAAGGACAAAGACAAGAAAACCAAAAGCTCACCACGAAGAAGTAAAGCCGGCGATTGGACTTGTGCTCACGGCGAACAGGAGCAAGAGGAAGAGGTCTCGGCGGTGGCATTCGATGCGCCACAGGCTAGGGTTCCACCCTGTTTGTGCACACCGGAGAAGACGAAGAAGACGGAGAGGTGCCAGCGGCGCGCGAGGAGGGAACCGGCGTGGTTTAGGCGTCGAGGTGAAACTGTTCGTGCGACGTCGGCAGAGACGAAGGGGAATCAGGGGAAAACAGGTTTCAAAAGAAAAGTTTTAGGGTTTATAAGGTTTTTGGCTTTTTGCAAAAAGGCCCTCCAACTGTTAATTCTAATTAAGTCCCTACTTTTCAGATTTTTACTTTTCAACCCTTAAAAATTCAGTATTTAACAATTAATATGGAAGTTCTACTTCTTACAAGTCTTAGTTGGTATCAAAGACTATCCCATTCTTGCAAAAGCTGCAAACAAGTTGACCAACTTAAGACATTTAGCTAAAGTAGGAAAGTTAACATTCCTTCGGGAATTATCCATCCCTATGGGCACAGAACTGGGATAAAGAATTGATGAGTCGATGAATATGGCTAAGCCTTCGCCAATTATCTATTGCAAAACTTTTCAATGTGCAGAGTCTTGAAGAGGAAGGTCAACTTGATCAATGGGATGAAGAAATCCTGACCATGATCAACAAAAGATTCTGGCTGCTCTACAACCCCCTACCATGGTTAGAGAACTATTTATTGTTTTTTTAGTTAGCATCAAATGTAATCATGAGGGTGATCATATATATCTAGTCCTATGGCAATCTTACATCCATCTTCAGGATAAATTAGAAAGCATTTGTAATAGACGGTCTATCAGCCCACCATTTTTAAGTCAATTGTCCATTAAAAAAAATTCATTTCTTAGTTCGTTGAAATTGAGACTCGATTCTTAGATGTCGGGTAAATTGAGAAGGCGTTCTACCACTGCACTATTCCCTCAGGGAGAGAACTCTTCATTACACATTATAAATGTGGCATGTCACACCTCGGGGTGTAATTTCCAGTATCCAGGAGCTACCCACTTAGTGTCAATATAAAAAAAGAGACATATGGATCCATATATAATTAGGACTATAAAATCCTCATATATATATATATATATATATATATATATATATATATATAGAGAGAGAGAGAGAGAGAGAGAGAGAGAGAGAGAGAGAGAGATTTGATATGTTGGGTGCCCGATTTAGGCGGCCAGCGTCAGCTCCCCTCATAGCAAAAGAGGCACGAGCGCCCGAGTATTGAGAGCGGCATTCACGCTGGATGCCCAAATCGGGTAGCCAACATATTAAATCACTATATATATATGAATAAAATATAAACACAATTAAACACAAATAAAATAAACTAGGAATCAACAAGTCGAGATCTCTAAACAACTCCATGTAAAGTTGAAACCAACTATAATATCAAAAATATATTTGTGCTTGCAAAATTGGTCTTGGAGTTTAGGGTTTACCCACCGGGTGCAAAATGCTCCAATAGGTGTCTGACCTCTCAATGCAAAGTGTCGCTGTACTAGGATAAAAATGCCCCCTTGATTTATCGGTTTGTATCTCGCTTGGGGGTTGGCAATATTGATTGCCTAAGGTGAGCATTATCACCTTTTGCTCCTAAAGTATCTCTATGTGCCACATCTCAGGGCTGATGCTTACTCGATAAATGGATAACATCTCTCCTGTACGGACAACTATGGATCCTATATTGATGTCACACGGCTACTCACAATCTACCTCAGCCCACACGGCTAGAAACCGAAAGGAAAAATATGACAAAATCCTACAAAAACTCTATTGGAGGTGTACCGGTATGATTTACTCCATACACCAAAACACAACATGCCCCATCATTGCACACAAAATATAAAACTCATCATCAAATGTCTGCAAGAATCTAATACACCGCAAGACATAGCAAAGGCAGAAAATAAAATCTTCCAAGAAAAGAAATGAAGAATACAACGAAATAAAATTGCCATCGGGTCCTCTCTTGGCGACACCAAAATGTTTTAATCAGCTACCTGGAAGTAAATATACAACAACAATGGTAAGTCCAAGTGAACTCAGTGGATAATAGATAGAGATAATACATGATAGTAAAAAGTATAACAAGCAATAAGGAATCAACAGGCATAAAGTTTCATAGCAGTATCAGTGAGCGTAACAGAAACGATTGAATAAATGAGCATACCAGTATCAACCATCATGAGGGGCAATATGATCAGAAACCCCTGAAATCATCAACAAATCTACTCGTACAACGTGAGTAATACACAATCAACATACCAAGTGCAATACACAAATCTCTATGCATATGTCAACCGAATGCAAACAAACAAATACAAATGCAACGATGCATCACATGCACATGACGTCTGAACCTACTCTAGCTGCCACTACATTGGGTAAGTGAGTGAACAGGATACTAGGGAGCTAACAAATCCAATGACACTAACCCCAAAGTTGAAAAAAGAGGAGCCAATAGCCCCATCATAACACATACTCCTAAGCCAAAAAGGGAGAGTCAATAGTGTTAGGACCGGTAGAGCTAGAGGGGGGGTGAATAGCTCGCTTCGGTTGGTTTTTCTTCTTCACAGCAGAAACTAGAAGCCAAACACCTCCAAATCCAATTCTAACACTTTGATTTACTTGGTCTCCACTGTTGATGCAGTCTGACCCTGATTGTTGTTTTGGTGTTGACACCGATTTTAGTTTAGGTTGATGAGGTGATTTGGATTAAGTCCTGGTCGTGGACTAGGCATACCTAGTGGGACTAGGTTTGATGAAAGCCTGGCTTGGAGGGTCAGGTCCTAGCTTGAGAAGCTAGGTGGATGAAATCCTAACTTGGAGGGTTAGGTGTGAGAAAGTCCTATCTTGGAGGGCTAGGTGTGAAAATTCCTAACCTGGAGGGTTAGGTGTGAGAAAGTCCTAGCTTGGAGGGCTAGGTGTGAAAATTCCTAACCTGGAGGGTTAGGTGTGGAAAAGTCCTAGCTAGGAGGGCTAGGTGTGAAAATTCCTAACTTGGAGGGTTAGGTGATGAAACCCTGGCTTGGAGGGCTAGGTCCTAGCTTGGAGGGCTAGGTTGGATGAAATCCCGGCTTGGAGGGCCATGTCCTAGCTTGGAGGGCTAGGTTGAAATCCCAGTGAATGAGACTGGGCATGGAGTCTTGGTCCGAGGGACCAAGCACGAGTCAAAGAAGGGTTGGAAGGTTGTTCTCGTGACTTGGAGTGGATTTGGCTCTGCCTGGATCGGTCTGGTGATCGATCAGGGAGCTTAGCACGGAGTTCCCTCGTGGATCGGTCTGGTGACCGATCCAGCTATGTCTGATCGGTCTGGTGACCGATCAGGGAGCATATAGTGAGTTTGGGAACCTTACTGCTCGGCTCCTGATCGGTCTGGTGGCCGATCAGGGAGCATGCAGTTCACTTACTGCTCGGATCCTGATCGGTCTGGTGACCGATCAGGGAGCATACAGTGAGTTTGGGAACCTTTCTGCTTGGCTCCTGATCGGTCTGGTGACCGATCTGGGATACTGTTCAGATCGTTCTGGTGAACGATCAAGTGTCGCGGACTCCTCCGTATAACCAATCAGGCTGGAGCCTGATCGGTCGGAGAGCTTCCTGATCGGTCTGGTGACCGATCAGGCCCTTGTGGCTGCGAAAGCTGGGAATCCCAGCAAAGCTGTGGATCGGTCCGGTGACCGATCAGTAGCTGACAACTTTAATTCAAAAGCGCTGTCAGAGCTCTGATCACGTTCTGATCTCCACTGATACACCACTGATATGTTCTGATGCTTTGATCTTCTGTTGATTTGCTGCTCTAATGGGCTGCTAAGTGTGCAGGTGACTCAGGGATCATCCAAGGGAAGTCAAACGAAGGTTTTCGCTACAGCAGGTCTGGCTATTTGCTTCCGTAGGTTGTAACGTTCTCTGGCGTGAGCTGCAACGGCTGAGGAGCTGATGACCTGGGGCTCGACTGTAGGGGATTCAGTGAGTCCAGAGGAGGTCAGGGATAGCTGGCTGTTGCAGGTGAGCAGCTGGGAGCTGCTGTAGAGGAGCGGGTGACCTGGCGATGGAAGCAGGATAAGCCGTGGAGTGGAGAAGGAGCTGGAAGAAGAGTTCTCCACATCGAAAGCTTGGCTCCACACTTGTGCGATTACTCTGATCTGTTGATCCATCTCTTGAGCAAGCAACTGTGAATCTTGAGCAACCTTTTTGATACTTGAGCGCTTGGAAGAAGAAACAAGGAGCTTGGCTAGTCCATCAGCAAGAAGACACGAAGAAGGGAGTTCTTGCGTGAGATCTGTGCTGAGTGGAGCTCGGTGAGGAGTTTGCTTGTGTTCTTGCGGTTCTAAGTGCTCAATAAGATTTTTTCTTGTGTTTCCTATACTTAGTACTTCATTCTTTTTGAAACGCTGTGGAGAGGTTACTCCACCGAGAAGGAGGTTGCATTCTATCCGGATTTTTCGGGGCTTGATCTGCTGACGATCAAGGGATCACCCACCTTAAGGGCACGCCAAGGAGTAGGGGCAAGTTATCCCCGAGCCTTGTAAACGATCCTTGTTAGCGTTTTTTGTTTGCTTTCCATTTCTGCAGTTATTCTTTGTTTTGTATTTCTTCCGCTGTGCTACTAACCCTAACCGCAGAGAAATCTCAAAAGTGAAAGCGATTTTTGTGCCTGGCTATATTCACCCCCCCTCTCTTGCCATCCAAGCACCAACAAGTGGTATCAGAGCTTGGGGCTCTGTTCAAGCGGCTTAACATCCGAGAGTCAACAACAATGGCGTTGAGAGAAGGATTTAGCACCACTCGACCTCCCTTCTTTGATGGAGCAGATTTTCAATATTGGAGATCGAAGATGGAGTATTATCTCAAGATGGACATCAACACATGGTTCGCTGTGAACGAGGGTTTTCCCCTCCAAAGGATGATGAAGGAAAAGAATTGGAATCTTGGCGTTGGTCGACCGAGCAAACCTGGAAAAGTGAAGCCGATGTGAAGGCGACGGTGACTTTGCAATGTGGAATGAACAAAGATCAACTCATCAAGGTTGGTCCTTTCACAAGTGCAAAGGATTTGTGGAATAAACTCATTGAACTACATGAGGGCACCCAAGATTTGAGAATTGCCATGAGAGACTTGTTCCTCAACCAACTCCAAAACCTCTACATGAAGGAGAGTGAAACGGTGAGTGAACTTCATAGTAGGTTCAAAGAAGTCCTCAACGATCTTCATTCCATTGATGAAAAGGTCGAGAACCGCGACCTTGTAAGGTATGTGCTAAAAGCTTTTCCAAGGAATGCCTTGTGGTCATTCATGGTGGATGCCTACAAGGTTTCTATGGATTTATCAATTGTAAAACTTGATGATTTATTTTGTGAAATCGAGTTACATGAGATGGCTAACAAAGGCCCCAAGGAGAAGGGGATTGCCCTTGTAGCAGGAGAAAAGACCAAGAAGAAGAAGGAGAAGAAGAAGGAGAAGGAAGTCTCTTCATCTTCATCCTCATCCGAGTCCGAGTCCGAATCCAAGGAGGATGGCAGCGGGTCTTCTTCCGAGATGACCAATTTTGTTAAAAGAATGATGAGGAAGAGTCGGCGCTTCAAGGGTAAAGGAAACTCTAGTGAAGTTAAGATTGATAAATCTAACATTACTTGTTATGAGTGTAGCAAGAAAGGGCACTTCAAGAATGAATGCCCAAAGCTAAAGAAGAAGGAGGAGAAATCTAAGAAGAAGAAGAAGGCCTTGAAGGCCACATGGGATGACTCATCCTCTAGTTCATCCGAAGAGGAGAAGGAGGAGAAGAGTACACGCCATGTTGCACTCATGGCTAATGAAGGTGAGGAGAGCAGTGATGAATCAACGGACTCCTCAAACGCGGCTTCATCATCTTCGGATGATAAAGAGGTAATCACTCCCGAACTAGATAAGTGCTATAGAACCATTGCATGTTTAACCGATTTATTGAAAAAGTTAAAAGGAAAGGTTAAATCATTGAAACTTGAGGTTGAACAATTAAAATCCTCGAGGGATGAGGATGTTGATGATTTACATGTAGAAATGTTAGAGGATGAAACAAATCTTTGAAGAGTGAAGTTGAGAGACTCAAGAGTGTTCTTAAGAAATTCTCAACTAGCTCAAAAACTTTAGATATGATTCTCAATGCACAAAGAGCGGTTTACAATAGGGTCGGTATTGGTTACCGACCCAAAGAACCATCATTTGTCTCCTTGATGTCTAGGACTCATGTGAGATCACCTAAGACACCTAAGGTACAAAAGAAAGTGGTCAAGGCATGGGTGCCTAAGTCTTACATTATAGATGCATTAGGTCCCAAGGTTTGGGTACCTAAATCTTCCATTTTTCGCATTGTGTAGACATTGATTGAGGGGGAGCATCTATCAACTTGGTTCGTTGATAGTGGGTGCTACAAACATATGACCGGGGATAGATCATTATTCACTACCCTTCAAAGCAAAAATAGAGGTAATGTTTCCTTTGGTAACAATGATAGTCTTAAGGTTATAGGGATAAGAGACATTCAAATATTCAAATGTCTTAGAATTAAAAATGTCATTCTAGTCAAGGGGATGACATTCAATCTCCTAAGTGTCAGTCAATTGTGTGATGCGGGTTACACAATTAATTTTCAATCAAGTCAATGTCTAGTTAGACAACATGACACTTTTGACACGGTTCTAGTAGGCACAAGGATAGATAACATTTATCAAGTTTCATTTAAAAGTGCTACTAATGCTTTTGTTAAGTGTTTCATGTCAAGAGAAGATGAGTCTACCCTTTGGCACCGGAGGCTAGCATATGTGAACATGAAGAGCATCCGGAAATTGGCCAACAAGGGACTAGTTCGTGGCTTACCAAGCATCAAGTATGAAAAGGATAAATTTTGTGATGCATGTCAAATGGGTAAGCAAACAAAATCTGCACATAAAGGTAAAAGCGCTGTAAGTATATCTACCGCTTTAGATTTACTTCACATGGGCTTGTTTGATTGCAATACTATTATATCCTTGAATGGTAGTAGATATTATTTTGTGATCATTGATGAATTTACTAGATATACTTGGACCTATTTTCTAAAGCATAAGGATCAAACTTTAGATGTGTTTATTTCATTTTATAGAAGAGTTGAAAATGAAAAATCATTAACTATTAAAACAATAAGGAGTGATCATGGAGGTGAATTTCAAAATCAAAGATTTTTAGAGTTTTGTCAAGATAAAGGGTATAGACATGAGTTCTCCACTCCTAGAATACCACAACAAAATGGTGTTGTAGAGAGGAAGAACCGAGTTTTACAAGAGGTTGCATGAAGTATGCTCAATGAGTACTCATTACCGAGTTACTTATGGGCTGAAGCTGTGAACACAGCTTGCTATGTGCAAAACCGAGTCCTCATCCACAGATTTCTTGGAAAGACTCCTCATGAACTTTGGTTTGGAAAACCACCTACGGTTAAACACCTTAAGGTGTTTGGTTGTAAGGTGTATATTCTAAACACCAAGGACTATCTTGGAAAGTTCACAGCAAAAGCTGATGAAGGGATACTGGTCGGGTACTCCCTCGTCAGCAAAGCTTACCGAGTCTATAACAAGAAATCAAGATTGGTCGAAGAGTCTTCTGATGTTGTCTTTGAAGAAATTCCAAAAGCAAATGATCAACCAGAAGATGTAGAAGGAGTCCAATTCGAACTTAGGAGACTAGGTTTGAATGGAAATTCAAGTGTTGTAGAAGGTGATGAATCTGATGACGGTGAGCCTAGACAACACATAGATCAGTCGGATCCTGAGGTTGAGCTTGTGTCTAGTGACACCATCCAAGAAGCACCTCCAACACCAAGGCAAACAAGGGTAGCCTCTAGTCATCCCCAAGATCAAATTGTTCGAGATATCCACCATGGGATTAGGACTAGATCATTCTTTAGGAATGAGGCTAATGTAGTTGCCCTAATTTCCGAAATTGATCGAACCTAGAAAAATTGACTAAGCATTAAATGATTTCGATTGGATTAGTGCCATGCAAGATGCACTAGGTCAATTCGAAAGAAGTCAAGTTTGAGACTTAGTCCCTAGACCTAAGAAGACCACCATCATTGGAACCAAATGGGTCTTCAAAAATAAATTGAACCATAATGGAGAAATCATAAGAAACAAGGCACGCTTAGTAGTCAAGGGCTATAGTCAAGTTGAAGGCCTTGATTATGATGAAACCTATGCTCCCGTGGCACGATTAGAGTCCATCCGATTGATGCTTGCATTTGCAGCACATCGAGGTTTCAAGCTATATCAAATGGATGTCAAATCGGCCTTTCTAAATGGTTTCATAAGAGAAGAGGTTATGTCGAACAACCTTTGGGTTTGAGAGTTCCGAATTTCCAAACCACGTATTCAAGCTCAAAAAGGCACTCTACGGCCTTAAACAAGCACCCCGAGCTTGGTATGAGCGGTTGTTGACATTTCTCATTGAAAAAGATTTTGTGAGAGGACAAATAGACCCTACACTATTTCTACGGAGAGATGGTGACGATATATTCGTAGCCCAAGTATATGTCGATGACATAATTTGTGGCTCAAACAATAAGGGTTATTTGAATGAGTTTATTGCACACATGGAGAGTGAATTTGAGATGAGTCTAGTGGGAGAGTTGACTTTCTTCCTTGGACTCGAAATCAAACAAACTCGAGATGGAATCCATGTGCACAATCAAAATACACTCAAGAGATGCTCCGAAAATTTAACATGAGTGATTCTAAAGAGGTAACCACTCCCATGGCGACAAACACAAAATTAGATAATGATGAGAGTGTTAGTGATATGAGAAAGTGTCCTAAGGCAATCGCCTTATGATTGTAAATATTTATTTTAATAAATGATAATTCACTATTTGAGTATACATGTTTATGTATTTAATTGGGATCTTAAACTCATCTACTGAATGTCCGCAATACAATTCACAGCATAAGAGAATTTGTGATGGGATCACACTAGTGATTATCTCTACATGTGCAATTGTGAAGTATTGAAAATATCCCTAGTCGATGAATTCATAAAAACGGAAACTATCAATTCTGTTGAGACTAGCATGGGTTATTCTCTAATCAGCTGATTCTCACTGGCTGGTGACATTGGGATGTCCGGAGATAAACATGGATNTGATTTCGATTGGATTAGTGCCATGCAAGATGCACTAGGTCAATTCGAAAGAAGTCAAGTTTGAGACTTAGTCCCTAGACCTAAGAAGACCACCATCATTGGAACCAAATGGGTCTTCAAAAATAAATTGAACCATAATGGAGAAATCATAAGAAACAAGGCACGCTTAGTAGTCAAGGGCTATAGTCAAGTTGAAGGCCTTGATTATGATGAAACCTATGCTCCCGTGGCACGATTAGAGTCCATCCGATTGATGCTTGCATTTGCAGCACATCGAGGTTTCAAGCTATATCAAATGGATGTCAAATCGGCCTTTCTAAATGGTTTCATAAGAGAAGAGGTCTATGTCGAACAACCTCTTGGGTTTGAGAGTTCCGAATTTCCAAACCACGTATTCAAGCTCAAAAAGGCACTCTACGGCCTTAAACAAGCACCCCGAGCTTGGTATGAGCGGTTGTTGACATTTCTCATTGAAAAAGATTTTGTGAGAGGACAAATAGACCCTACACTATTTCTACGGAGAGATGGTGACGAT
This sequence comes from Boesenbergia rotunda, assembly GCA_024364735.1. Lineage (NCBI taxonomy): Eukaryota > Viridiplantae > Streptophyta > Magnoliopsida > Zingiberales > Zingiberaceae > Boesenbergia > Boesenbergia rotunda. Next base: position 489,235 of record JAGFNQ010006335.1, on the reverse strand, counting down.
ATATTCGTAGCCCAAGTATATGTCGATGACATAATTTGTGGCTCAAACAATAAGGGTTATTTGAATGAGTTTATTGCACACATGGAGAGTGAATTTGAGATGAGTCTAGTGGGAGAGTTGACTTTCTTCCTTGGACTCGAAATCAAACAAACTCGAGATGGGATCCATGTGCATCAATCAAAATACACTCAAGAGATGCTCCGAAAATTTAACATGAGTGATTCTAAAGAGGTAACCACTCCCATGGCGACAAACACAAAATTAGATAATGATGAGAGTGTTAGTGATATGAGAAAAGTGTCCTAAGGCAATCGCCTTATGATTGTAAATATTTATTTTAATAAATGATAATTCACTATTTGAGTATACATGTTTATGTATTTAATTGGGATCTTAAACTCATCTACTGAATGTCCGCAATACAATTCACAGCATAAGAGAATTTGTGATGGGATCACAACTAGTGATTATCTCTACATGTGCAATTGTGAAGTATTGAAAATATCCCTAGTCGATGAATTCATAAAAACGGAAACTATCAATTCTGTTGAGACTAGCATGGGTTATTCTCTAATCAGCTGATTCTCACTGGCTGGTGACATTGGGATGTCCGGAGATAAACATGGATGCTAGTTAAGGGAACTAGTTCATTGGAGTGACTAGCTGTAAAACTTCATATGGTAATCTATATAGATATGTCAATGAAGTTTTTACTGCAGCTTAAGTGCGATGTTCCTTTGACTTGCGGTGTTCAAGTCATCTTGGTCATGGAGACTTATACTTTAACATCTTAAGCAAGCATCTCCAAGGAGGTGTGGATCCAGGATGATTGGGTATAAGCCGAAGTGCCCGAAGATGTTTGAACAGCCTACAAAGGATTCACCACTCCTTGCGAGGAGATGTATACCCAGGCCTATCGTCGGATTGTTACTCAAAGCCTCTGGCCAGAGCATATCATGTTTAGAGTATGAGTCTCTTACATACATGAGAGTAATTAGAAATCCAAAGGACGAGAAAGACACTACTTGGGCTAGGTGTGACGTAGTCAGCCTAGTGGGGACTGACACACATAGACCGTGTCCTAAACCAAGTGGTTATAAGATGGTGAAGGGAATGAGGCACGATTCATTAGAGCTGCTGAAGGGTTTCAGAATTACTTCTGAGGTCAACCGTTGATCTGTCGATTAATTGGGGGTCATGATGTACTACAAGGTGCCACTCATGATCGTTCTATAATTGATTAATTATAGACGGCCAACATAAATCGAAAGCCTATTTAGTCACACGCACTATGAGTAATCCGAGGGATTTAAAACGAGTTGAAAATTGGATTTTCCAATCAAGAGAAATAAGTCGAATCTGAGTTAATCAGAGGCGCAACGGAAACTTAAAATGGCTAAGTCTTTTGAAGGCTTATTGGGCGAATTAAATGAGTTTAATTCGCGATCGGTTGGCTCGGTTTGGTCGGCCAAAGAGGGTGCCAAACCCCTTTGTTTTGGCCGGCCATTAAAAAGGGAGAAAACCAATTTATTTGGTTTAATTAATAAAATAAATCTAGCGCGATTTGTTTTATAAATTATGGATAAATAAATTTTGTATAAAGAAATTTATATAAATAAATTTATAGAAATTTATTCTTTTTATGGAAATTAAAATGATCCATGGAATGGTTTATTTTAATTTTATAAGATCAATTATGAATTGATTTTTCCATAATAAGAAAGTTTATAAATTTCTTGTAAAATTGTTCCATAATAAAAGGAGAGATGTATTTGTTTTATTATAAAGTTAGTTATAATAAAACTTGGCTTAAACGGAATAATTAATAAGAGAATTTATAGGATAAATTTCTTATGAAAATTCCGTTAAGAGGGAGACTTGGCAAGGGAGATGCTACTATATAAAGGAACCAAGGCTAGGCTTGAATTCCTTAAGCAATAGAGTAATCAAGAGATTAACTCTCTCTCTCTCTCTCTAACTCTCTCTCTCTCTAGGGCCGGCTCTCTCTCCTCCCCTAGGGCCGGTGCACATCCCAAGGGTGGCCGTGAGTTTCTTCCACCAAGTTCGTGCCGAAGAAGAAGAAGAAGCGGATCGCGACTCCTTCCTTCCTTTCCCGGAATTTTGATTCCGTTAACTTGGTGGTTAGTTTCTTTTCTTCTCTCTTGATCTTCTAGTTGTGTCTTCGGAGAATCTAGTAGTTCTTGTCGACACAAAACTCGTGGCTTTGCGAAGTCATCCCGAAGAGAACTCGGCGTGGACGCGAATAGAGGCGGAGCTTCCAAGGGACGCTACGGTTGGATCTCGTCCCTTTCTTCGAGTTATGAAAGGTGCAAAGTAAATTAGTTTACTTTTCCGCAAAGTTTTAATTTATGATCATGTCCACACATCATAAGATTGCATGCTAGATACGAGGTTAAAATAATTTGAGAAATTATTTTATGCTAATTCTTCCGCTACACGTAAAAATTTAAAATTTTACGAACCCGTATCCTTGTCAACATGCACCCGGTCCCAACAGAGAGTGGTAAACCTGTTGATCTAACTCAATATCGGAGCATGATAGGGAGTCTGCTATACCTCACAGCTAGTCGACCTGATATTCTTTTTACTATGGGTATGTGTGCTAGGTATCAAGATTTTCCCCAAGGAATCTCATTTAATTGCTGTTAAGAGAATATTGAGATACCTTAAGGGCACAATTGGAGTTAGTCTTTGGTACCCCCGTACCGAGTCATTTGACCTAATTGGCTATACCGATTCCGACTATGTTGGTTGTAAGTTGGATCGGAAAAGCACAAGTGGGGGTTGCCAATTCTTAGGATCATCACTAGTGAGTTGGTCAAGTCGGAAGCAACATTGTGTTGCTCTCTCCACGATCGAGGCAGAATATATTGCCATGGGAGAGAGTGTATCACAATTGTTGTGGATGATTTATACATTAGAGGACTATGGATTAACCTACAAGGGTGTGCAAGTGTTGTGTGACAACATAAGCACCATCAACTTAACAAAGAATCCAGTCCATCATTCTAGGACCAAATGTTGGTGCAATGAGCACTAAAGTCAAACCTATGTTTTGATAATGGCAATAGGGTTCAAAAGTTAAGTCTTAATTGTTATCTAACAATGTTGCTTGAGTGTGCAGGAAAAGTCCTAGCGAAGGGCTTCTAGGCACCTGGCGAAGGGCTGCCAGGATAAAAAGCCCTAGCGAAGGACTGCTAGGCACTTGGCGAAGGAATGCCAAGATAAAAAGCCCTAGCGAAGGACTGCTAGGCACTTGGCGAAGGAATGCCAAGATAAAAAGACCTAGCGAAGGACTGCTAGACGCCAGGCGAAGGACAGCTTGGAACTGAAGCCCTAGCGAAGGAATGCTAGGCACTGGGCGAAGGATAGCTCGGTATCCAAGACCTGGCAAAGGATCGCCAGGCAAAAGTCCAACCAAAGGAGCGGTTGGCATCAGGTATATTCTCCCGAGAGGAGTAGGTGAGGACGCGTTCCCCGTCGAGGGAACAGTAGGCGTCGGTTCGACCTAGGGCTCCATTTTGGAGATCCAAAGTCAGAACCAAGACATCTAAGGATGTATAAACTAACCACTTAATGTTTTGTTGTGTGTTTGGACTAACCCTGGATGTAGGACCGAAGGAACGAGTGTCTGCAGCTCAGAGAGCCTCAAAGGAATGAGGCAATAGTTGACCAGGGCGCCCGGAGTGTCCCGGGCGCCCCCAAGGTGAACACAAAAACACACAAGTAAAAAAGCACGCTTCGTCAGTACATCCTGCGGGCGCCCCCGCTGCTCCCGGGCGCCCCCAGCGTCCCGGGCGCCCCCATGCGCAAGCCTCGAACCAGAAGCCAGCGAAGCGAAGGGATAAACATTTGACCCGGTCAACCCGGGCGCCCCGAGCGCTCCGGGCGCCCCGAGCGCTCCGGGCGCCCCGGTCAAAGCGGATCCCGAAGATAAGGGGATCAGAAGCTGACCGAGACTTTGGCGGATCAAAGGCCACGTGGGGGGCGCCCTCGACGTCCCGGGCGCCCCCAGGCCCTATTTAAAGGGCTCTCGACCCCAAGCATCAGGACTAAATTCACTCAACGCCTCAAAGCTCTTCTGCTCTCGCGCCTTGCTCCGGAAACCTTCCAACTCGAGCCGACGACGTCCCGCTGCTCCGAAAAAGTCGATCTACTCCGGACGTCGGTAAAGAAGAGCGTTTTTTTTCTGCACTTATTTTGTAATCAAATTTTGTAAACTGTTTGCACCGAATATAGAATTGCCCAAAGTAAACGGTCAACGACCGTGGGCCTTGGAGTAGGAGTCGACACAGGCTCCGAACCAAGTAAAATCGACTGTGTCTTTGTGTTGGGATTTTTATTTTCCGCTGCGTACTTGCTCTAAAATTTCCAAAAAACGATTTCCGATATTCATCCCGCCCTCTATCGGTTTTCTCGATCCAACAAGTGGTATCAGAGCGGGGAAGTTCAAACCTGGTGCAACCACCAGTTTGAAATTTTTTCGGATCTTTATTTTCTATTTTTTTCTTACGAATTTTTCGTTAAATATTTCGTTCGATTTTTTTCGTTAAGCGAGGTTGGTGCAACACCCCTCATATTTTATTCATCCAGCACTACTAATCCAAGACCTAGTCTTGGAAAATTTGTTTTCTGTTAGTTTTCTGTTTCAGATTAAATGGCCATGCAAGAGGGATTTAGCACCGCCAGACCTCCACTTTTCAGTGGAGAAGACTTTTCCTACTGGAAAAGCCGTATGGAGGTCTACCTGAAAACTCAGGTGGACATGTGGATCATCATCCAGTCCAGTCTGGAGATCCCCAAAAACGCCGAAGGACTACCTCAAAGCTACTCAGAATGGGACACCGCTCTGAAGCGCAAGATAGAAGCCGACGCAAAAGCAACTCAGACTCTCCAATGCGGATTGACAAAAGAGGAGCTGAACCGGGTGGGCCCCTTCAACAGTGCCAAGGAGCTTTGGGCAAAACTGATCGAGCTGCACGAAGGGACATCAGATACTCGGATTAGTAAGAGGGATCTGCTCCTGAACAAACTCTACACCATCAAGATGGCCGACAACGAAACAGCGGCCCAGCTCCACGCACGAATCCAAGAGTTGATGAACGGTCTTCACACTATAGGTCACAAGGTTGAAAACCGTGACTTAATAAGGTATGCCTTAAACGCTTTCCCTAGAAACACCTTGTGGGCATCTATGGTAGATGCATACAAGGTCTCAAGGGATCTTTCAAAAATAAAATTAGACGAATTGTTTTCCGAACTAGAACTGCACGAACAAACTAACACCAATATGGTCGAGAAAGGTATTGCTTTCATTGCAAGTAAAACTGGAAGGACAACAAAGAAGAAGCCTGAACCTGAACCCGAGTCTAACTCAGACTCAGACTCAGAAGACGAAGAAGGAGATCAAACTAAGCTGGTCCGACTAGCCCGAAGCTACTACAAGGAGCTGAAGAACCGAACCAACAAACGAAAAATCAGCCGAAGAAAGGACGAACCAGCTGAACCCGCGAATGATAAAAATAAGCCCAACGTAACCTGCTACGAGTGCAAGAAGAAGGGCCACTACAAGACAGAATGTCTAAATTTAAAGGAAATCAAAAAGACAAGAAGAAAGAAAGCGCTCTAAGCAACCTGGGATGAATCTTCCTCAGAAGAAGAAGAAGAAGCACCCCAATCAAACCTACTAGCTCTGACCGCCTCAGATAAAGTTGAGACTGAGTCAGAATCAGAACAGGACGACGGAGAGCTGACCTTTACAGAAGACGGCGAAATTAAGGTAACTGGTTTCAATAGATGTCAATTAAGTGAACTAATTTCATTTCTTTCTCGAGATTTGGCAAAAGCCAAACTCCGAGTCGAATCCCTCCGACAGGAAGTAAAACTCCTGAAAGAGGGAGCTGACTCTAAACCCTTAACCGAGAAGGTTCAGGAAGGAACTCCTACTCAAGTTGAAAAACTTGAAAAGGAGAACTCCTCCTTGAAAACTCAGGTTAAGGATCTTAGATCAGCTTTAGAACGATTTACATTTGGTTCCAAGGGTCTTGACATGATCCTTGGAAAACAGAAATCAGTTCTAAATCGATCCGGACTTGGCTATAGATCCAAATCCCGACAAAGATCTTACTTTGCTGTACTGAATCAGTCCAGAGGTAAAATTCAGGCATGGGTACCTAAACTATACCTGAACAAACCAACTGGATCAAATCACTATTGGATCCCCAAGGATAAGATTCACATCTTGCCTAACCATCACCGCGACTTTAGTCCAGGGGGAGCCAAACTGAAAACAATATTCATTATTAGATAAGAATTTAATTCGTGATTGCAATTGCTTGATTGATTGTTTATTTAAAATTCCTGCAATTTACCATGCTCAGATTTAGGAATGGTTAGTATAAGGACTGAACAAACTTAGCTGAAACTTGACAATATAGTATTGGGTGGAGGTGAGATGATAGTACGTTAGGGAAGCCAATTTGGCGGAACTAGCCGAAGCTACCGATCCAAGACCCAAACTAGTTAGACCAGAAATTTTTCAAAGAATGATTTTGAAAATGAAATTTCATTAAAAGGCTTTGTCAAGGAAAGGGTGGATGATCCCATAAGGCTACGGCCAAAGAAGACCTAGTGCCTCGCCAAGACCTGGAAGCCAATTTTTGAAATTCAAATTCAAATTATTTTTTTGTCAAATTCGAATCTAACACAAAATTTCAGTTAATTGTAGATTTAAACATCTTTTCAATTTCAAAATTAATTAAGTTTTCAAAATTTAATTGTTTTCAAAATTAATTAAGTTTTCAAAATTTAATTGTTTTCAGAAATTAATTAAGCTATCAAAATTTAATTGTTCTCAAAATTAATCAAAATTTTCAAAATAGACTTAACTATCAAAACCTGTCTCACGAAAACTATAAGACTAACGTGATTGAAAACCCTAGACTGGGTGAGACAGTAGGATTAAGACTCAATTGGAAATTCTTTTGATACCTATAGTATGAGATAATCTTGTATTTAAGATCATAATCAAACCATGGTTAACATAGTCAAACCATGGTCAACATAGTCAAACCATGGTCAACATAGTCAAACCACGGTCAAAGCAGTCAAACCATAGTCAAAACAGTCAAATCAATTCCAACCATGGTCAAACCGACTAAACCATGGTCAAATGATGACAAGACAAAAATTTTGTCCTTACCTATACTATTCCGGGTGCCCGGAACCACGCGGGCGCCCCCGCCCATACCTTTTCTTGATAAAAGACAACTCTGACCTTTAGTCAGGGCGCCCGAAACGATGCGGGCGCCCCCATCACTCTCAATGCAGCAAAAGCTGCAAAGTAGCCTGTATGAGGGCGCCCGGGCTGTCCCGGGCGCCCCCAACCAGCCAAAAGCCACTGTCGTTGGCAGCAGCCGCTGACCGGGGCGCCCGGAAGCTCCCGAGCGCCCCCATGGAAATGCCTATATAAGGCACTCGAATTCCCCCTCTCTTCCCACACCAAAATCAACCTCCTTCTTCACTTCTTTCTCTTCAAGAAGACCTTGCAAGTCCTCATCCTCAACAGTGCCTCCCCGAGCTGCCCGGTATAATTATTATTTATTTTTATTGCATTAAAATTATTTTTGATGCAATATCTTTACGCTTCCTTTAATTTCCTTAACTTAGAAGACGCCGACCAAACCCGGCCAACCCCGGTGCCGAACCAAGTCCGGACCCTAGATTCCCTACCCTAGAGTTATGTAATAAGTTTGCACAAACCATTTACAAGCCTATTAAAACAAGTTACTTTAATAGGCACTTCTTTACCCAATCATGTCCCGTCGCCATGAACACTATCAACTTCTATCAATTAGATAATCTTGTCTTCTGCACTCATACCACTAATGAATCCTTATGTGCAGAGTTTTACAACAACATAATTCGACAAGATAATCTAATGTTTCAATCTACTGTCCAAGGGATACCACTGACTATCACCCCTACTTTGTTAAACCGATTCCTAGGACTGCGACCCTCTCAGTCCACATTTTGCTGCTATCCTCCTAGGAACCCCCCATTTGATCCTCCCTACTCAGACATTACCCTAGACACTATCCACTCCTATTTCTATAGGGTAGACCTCCCCGCAAATAGACGTTTCCAAGCCGTTGAACTTCAGGCACAAGACTATGCCTTGTATAGAGTCCTGGTCCGCTGTATCTTACCACTCTCCACTAGAGATCTCGGGACTATGCGACCCTTTCATGCTTTCCTTCTATATGCACTAGTCCATCACCTTGACCTAGACATTGGACTCCGTATGTTTCATACCATTCTGCATGCGTCCAGTGTGACGACCCAGGGACGAGTGCGCACACCATTTTGCCACATCATCACATCCCTCCTTCATCACCACGGTCGTGACATTACCGTTGGTGAAATAACCGCTATGACTGACTTTGACGAAATAGGATATAGGAACTTCTCGTTAGCGGGTCTAGAGGTGTCGGCCACCGGGGTTCTTAGTTGGAGACGACAGCAGGCTGGAGCTCCGATCGACTCAGACGAGGAGGTCGACATCGACGTTGGAGACATAGCTGCAGCAGCTCGAGCACACATCGATGAGCCCGCTCCACCGACACTCTACGAGAGGGTGACACATTTAGAGACAAAGGTTCAGAGCCTCCGAGAGGAGGTCGAGGCCTATCATATTGAGCAGATGGACGCTCGTAGAGCCGACCGAGAAGTGGCTGATGCACGATTCATTGAAATGATGGCACGATTCGATTCATGGCAGCCTGGCCCATCTGATCATCCCGGACCATCGTCCTAGATTTGATTAGTATTGTACCTATTTGACTACCCCTACTCAGTAGGGTTGACTTATGTTTGACTGTATGACTATGTTGACTATTCTCTGTTGACCAGTTTATGAGTACTTGTTCTTTTTGCAGTTAGGATTATGCTCTGTAGAATAGATTAAATTTTTTTCTGCTCTACTTGATTTAAAAATTTGTTTCTAAAAATAGAATTTGAAAAACTATTTTACTTAATTTTAAAATCAGCTTTCATTTTCGACTTAGTTTTATTTTTATTTCAAAACTACCCCCTTTCAAAACTAGGAACTTTTTCGCAAAAGGACTTAGCTTAGGCCCTAACCCTAGAACTGCATGCACCTATAGACTTAGAAGCCAGCATCTCACAAGCACCTTAGGGTACTTTTGATTGATAACCTAGAAAGGGTTGAGATGCTTAGGTCTTTGCCTTAATTTAAGATGTTTTAAGTCAGTGCATCTGCAGTAATTGGGGCACTAAATACAACTTACACAGCAATCAAGTTGAGTGTCAAGTTTAGAAAATCTAACTTGAACAGAAACACTTAACTTGACTAACCCTAGCAAAAACTACTATTTCTAACAGTTAGTAAGTAGCTAATTGGGTTAGACAGGTCCCTATAGAGAAAATTGACTGATTTAGTTTAAGTCTAATTATGAATTGGTTCAGTACAGCAAAATCTTACTTATTTCCTTTATGCAATCTTATTTCTGCTATATTTATCTGTTTTGATATATGGAAAAGGGGGAGAGATAGGAAAAGAAAGAGTAAAATTAATTTTCTTTATTCAAAAAGTTTTCAAAAATTAATTTTCTTTATTCGAAAAGTTTTAAAAATTTTTCATATCCTTTATTCAAAAATTTTCTTATCCTTTGTTAAAAAATTTTTTTAGGCTTTTCAAAATTGACTAAAGTACTTAAGTTCTTAAAGCTTTCAAAATTTTTTCTTAAGCTTTCAAAATTTGGCTAAGTACTCAAGCCCTTCAAAATTTTCTTACTTAAGCTTGTCAAATTTTTTTTTTCTATAAGTACTTTAAGCTTAAGTTTTTCAAAACTGTATAAGTACAATGTTACTAAGTACTTAGGTTTTTCAAATTTATTAAAATACTTAAGTTTTCCAAATGTACTAAAGTGTTTCAAATCCTACTATGTACTTAAGCTTTTTAAATCCTACTAAGTACTTAAGCTAACACTTTCAAAAACTCTTGAGTACCTTAAAACTTAAAGCTTCAAACTTTTTAAGTATTCTAAAATCATGCTTCAAAAACTCTCCTATGTACTTTTAACTTAAGTTATTAAAAGATTTCTAAGTACCTAAAACTTAAGTTTTCAAAGTACAAGTAAAGTTTTTTTTAACCCCACGAATTTTTGAAAAATCGAGGGGGAGATTCCTTCTAGGGGGAGGGAACAAAATTTAACCTTTTCATGCTTGCTTAAACTTAACTTTTTGAACTAGGATTGCCATAAATCAAAAAGGGGGAGATTGTTGGTGCAATGAGCACTAAAGTCAAACCTATGTTTTGATAATGGCAATAGGGTTCAAAAGTTAAGTCTTAATTGTTATCTAACAATGTTACTTGAGTGTGCAGGAAAAGTCCTAGCGAAGGGCTGCTAGGCACCTGGCGAAGGGCTGCCAGGATAAAAAGCCCTAGCGAAGGACTGCTAGGCACTTGGCGAAGGAATGCCAAGATAAAAAGCCCTAGCGAAGGACTGCTAGGCACTTGGCGAAGGAATGCCAAGATAAAAAGACCTAGCGAAGGACTACTAGGCGCCAGGCGAAGGACAGCTTGGAACTGAAGCCCTAGCGAAGGAATGCTAGGCACTGGGCGAAGGATAGCTCGGTATCCAAGACCTGGCAAAGGATCGCCAGGCAAAAGTACAACCAAAGGAGCGGTTGGCATCAGGTATATTCTCCCGAGAGGAGTAAGTGAGGACGCGTTCCCCGTCGAGGGAACAGTAGGCGTCGGTTCGACCTAGGGCTCCATTTTGGAGATCCAAAGTCAGAACCAAGACAGCTAAGGCTGTATAAACTAACCACTTAATGTTTTGTTGTGTGTTTGGACTAACCCTGGATGTAGGACCGAAGGAACGAGTGTCTGCAGCTCAGAGAGCCTCAAAGGAATGAGGCAATAGCTGACCAGGGCGCCCGGAGTGTCCCGGGCGCCCCCAAGGTGAACACAAAAACACACAAGTAAAAAGCACGCTTCGACAGTACATCCTGCGGGCGCCCCCGTGCTCCCGGGCGCCCCCGCTGCTCCCGGGCGCCCCCATGCGCAAGCCTCAAACCAGAAGCTAGCGAAGCGAAGGGATAAACATTTGACCCGGTCAACCCGGGCGCCCCGAGCGCTCCGAGCGCCCCGGTCAAAGCGGATCCCGAAGATAAGGGGATCAGACGCTGACCGAGACTTTGGCGTATCAAAGGCCACGTGGGGGGGGGGGGGGCGCTCCCGACGTCCCGGGCACCCCCAGGCCCTATTTAAAGGGCCCTCGACCCCAAGCTTCAGGACTAAATTCACTCAACGCCTCAAAACTCTTCTGCTCTCGCGCCTTGCTCCGGAAACCTTCCAACTCGAGCCGACGACGTCCCGCTGCTCCGAAAAAGTCGATCTACTCCAGACGTCGGTAAAGAAGAGCATTTTTTTCTGCACTTATTTTGTAATCAAATTTTGTAAACTGTTTGCACCGAATATAGAATTGCCAAAGTAAACGGTCAACGACCGTGGGCCTTGGAGTAGGAGTCGACACAGGCTCCGAACCAAGTAAAATCGACTGTGTCATTGTGTTGGGATTTTTATTTTCCGCTGCGTACTTGCTCTAAAATTTCCGAAAAATGATTTCCGATATTCACCCCCCCTCTATCGGTTTTCTCGATCCAACACCAAACACATTGAAGTGCGTCACCACTTCATTAGAGATCATGTAGCTAGAGGAGATATTGTACTCTCCCATGTAGAGTCAAAATCAAATCTAGCGGACATTTTCACTAAACCATTCCCCGAGAATGAATTTAGTTTCTTATGAAGGGAATTGGGAATGTGTCGTGCTTCATAGGAATTAAAAGCATTTCAAAACCCTTCATGATCAATTCAAATTATTGGGAACAATTGGGTAACTTAGGGACATCTCACACGAACTATAAGGTTTAACAAAACGTTTTTGTTTGCTAGAAATGGGGTGAGATGCTAGGATCAACCTAATTCCTCAAAATGTCAATGCATCCCTTGAGAAATTAAGTTGACGAGACAATAATCACTAAGTTGACCAAGTATGGGGAAAACCAATGCATAACATATGTGTACTTGGCTCTATGATCATACTTGGACATTCCAATCAAGGAAACTTGATTGGAGACTTTTTCTTGATACGAACTTGCTTGAAAATTGATTGAATGTTTTTGATTGAGTTTGACTCCACTTGGGTGGAGCAAATTGATTTGTTAGACCCATAAGGACCTTTGATCCTTGTTAAAAGATCGATTATAGTCAAGGGATCACTTCCAAGATCGATAATTTTCATCTGATCTTATCAGAAATCGATAGGAAGTCTGAAACTGAAATTTCAGATCGTATCAGAAAAATCAGGGAGCCTGATCGGTCACTGGACCGATTAGGAGTATGTCTGATCGATCCAACGGACCGATCAAACTGTTTCATGTTTTATCATAGAAAACACTCTGTGTTGGCCTGGATCGGTCCATAGACCGATCTGGCCCACTGTGGTGATCAGTCCACAGACCGATCAGGAGGCTCACAAAAAACCTCCCAAACCCACTGTTCGCTCCCTGATCGATCAGCCGATTGATCAGGAGCCTGCCTGATCGGTCACCCGACTGATCAGGACCAGGCCAGATCGATCAGGCTGGGGCCTGATCGGTCTGGGTGCTCCCAGATCGAACGGTGATCCGTTCGATCACATTAAATTGCGGTTGGTGGACCGATCCTCCAACCTATTAACTCCCTCTAAACCTTACCTTCCCAAGCCCTAGCGCTGAAACCCTTCATCCACCCTCTTGCGCGTGCGATCTTCTTCGTGAGCTCCTCTTCTCCTCGTGCGGGTGAGATCCTCTCCTGCTGTGCGTTTTGGGTTGGCGCTTGAGTTGTCCTGCTAAGGTTTCCTGCGAGCTCGTGTCTTCTTCCTGTGCCGTGATCTTTTCTTTGCGCGCGCCCTTGCGAGTGTTCTCTTCTTCAACCTGACCAGATCTTCTTCGACTAATCGTCATGGCACCTAAGTAAGCTTGCGTTAAGATTATTTCTTTTCGGCTTAGATCATAACTTTGTAATGTTTAGCCTAACCATGTTCTTTCTTATTGTGTTTTCTTTTTGTGGTGTGATCTTTTCCCTGCCGTGACCTTCCCGTGATCAACCTCTTCTTACAAATTCTTGTGTTATCATTCTTATGATCAAGTCATTGTGATTTCTGCCGTGGCATTAATTTCCTATCCTTTCCTTTTGTCATCGGTTACATGATCAACCTCTATTGATTATACCCTCACTTCTTTTGATTCAATTTGTTGCCATGACCTATTCCACCCTTTAGGAAATCCACTAAGGGCAAGGAACCCGCTGAAGGGTCCTCCAAAGGCAAAGAGCCAGCTGAGGGTAGCTCTCGATCCAGAGCTCCCTCATCCTCTTCAAGACCCCAACCACCCCCTCATACTAGATTTCAAAATATTCATTACGCACTAGCCTTTCTATATCACACTTTCAAACTCATGCCCTGTCGAACTGTGGACAGAGCATTTATTTACGAACATTGTCCGTCGGTACGACAAATCATTGAGCATTATGAACTTCAATCCATTCTTTTCTTTGAGAGACCAATCAACTTTGATTTGGTCTCCGAATTTTATAACAACATGGTCAATGGAGAGGGTACGGGGTGGAGGACCCGTGTCGCCAGTATCGACCTTAATTTTTATCTATCTGCTTTCACTGCCTTTCTTGGCTGTCGCCGATCAGATAATGACTTTCCACTCTATCCTTATCTTCCGAATCCTCTACCGGTTCCCTTCGATGGAGTCACTCCTGACTCTATCTACGAGTACTTTTTCGGCCATCCCAGGCCAGGGGGTCCCGGTGAGGCTGCCAGTGATTTCCCCACATTTGCTGCTCTCCAGCTTTCCCTCGTTGATTATGTCCTGTTCAAAATTATCACTAACTGTCTGATACCTATTACTTCAAAGCCTCTAGTCGAGATTCACTCATTTCACTGTTTGATGCTCTACGGGATGCATTGGCGGTTAGACTTTGATATAGTGACGACCATCTACTTCTCCATCATCACCTACAGTCAGATGTATGGTCAGATAGTTTACATGCCATTTGGAAATATCATTACTGCCTGGCTGCATTCGGTTTGTATCGACGTCTCACAGGGCAGCATCGTGCCTATGGTTCGGCAGGACTGTCGACTTAACCGACGCACGTTGGCCTAGTCTGGCATTGTTGTCGGACCGCAGGGGCTGAGGTGGAAGGATAGGAAACATGTGGGGGAGTTACCTAGGGTAGCCTATGATCAGGAGCCGCCCGCTGCTGCTGAGGATTACTATGAGCCGGATCCAGATCTTCGCTGGCAGGTTACGGAGCTGGAGCAGACGATGCAGCGCGAGTTTCATATTTCCGAGCTCTGGCGACAGGAGGTCAGCTCTGAGTTTCGGTCCTTCGATCGCTGACTACTCGCTATAGCATCCGATGTTTCTGGGATCCGCTCACGGCAGGAGGTGTGGTACGCGGAGTGGCACCAGCATACGTTTCCTGGAGCTGCACCCTCCAGCAGCACTGTACCAGGGGAGTTCATATATATTGATGATACATCTGACGACGACCCCGCTGAGGATTGATGATGTTGACTGTTATGATTTGTGTTACATTTGACTGTTATGCTGTGTGCCGTGTTTGACTATACTTTGATGTTGTCTGATGCATCTGACTTTATGACTATCTTCATGTAAAACTTGATATGACATGCTTATTACAGTTCTAGTTTATTCCTGTTTCATGTTCATATGCTGCATGTGATTGCTATATCTTATTTTGTCTTTATCACATGATTTCATATGCTTTCAAAATTAAATCAAATCTTATCGTGTTTTGGGAGAACCCCCTAGGATTGAGGGGGAGTATGGTTAAACTTAACAACCAGTCTACACCCTTTTCAGTGCTTGACAAAGGGGGAGAGTGTGGTTGGTTAAGTTTAGGATTACTACGAGTTTAAATGTTATAGGGGGAGGATCCTGATTCCCCTACGATTCTGAGATTTGAGATAATTGGATTCAAATTCCTAAACTTAAAATCGGGTTGTCAAACAATAAAAAGGGGGAGATTGTTGATGCAGTCTGACCCTGATTGTTGTTTTGATGTTGACACCGATTTTAGTTTAGGTTGATGAGGTGATTTGGATTAAGTCCTGGTCGTGGACTAGGCATACCTAGTGGGACTAGGTTTGATGAAAGCCTGGCTTGGAGGGTCAGGTCCTAGCTTGAGAAGCTAGGTGGATGAAATCCTAACTTGGAGGGTTAGGTGTGAGAAAGTCCTATCTTGGAGGGCTAGGTGTGAAAATTCCTAACATGGAGGGTTAGGTGTGGAAAAGTCCTAGCTTGGAGGGCTAGGTCTGAAAATTCCTAACCTGGAGGGTTAGGTGTGGAAAAGTCCTAACCTGGAGGGCTAGGTGTGAAAATTCCTAACTCGGAGGGTTAGGTGATGAATCCCTGGCTTGGAGGGCCAGGTCCTAGCTTGGAGGGCTATGTTGGATGAAATCCCGGCTTGGAGGGCCAGGTCCTAGCTTGGAGGGCTAGGTTGAAGTCCCAATGAGTGAGACTGGGCATGAAGTCTTGGTCCGAGGGACCAAGCACGAGTCAGAGAAGGGCTGGAAGCTTGTTTTCGTGACTTGGAGTGGATTTGGCTATGCCTGGATTGGTCTGGTGACCGATCAGGGAGCTTGGCACGGGGTTCCCTCATGGATCGGTCTGGTGACCGATCCAGCTATGTCTGATCGGTCTAGTGACCGATCAGGGAGCATACAGTGAGTTTGGGAATCTTACTGCTCGGCTCCTGATCGGTCTGGTGACCGATCAGGGAGCATGTAGTTCACTTACTGCTCAGCTCCTGATCGGTCTGGTGACCGATCAGGGAGCATACAGTGAGTTTGGGAACCTTGCTGCTCGGCTCCTGATCGGTCTGGTGATCGATTTGGGATACTGTTCAGATCGTTCTTGTGAACGATCTGTTGGAGACGAGATGGCTATAGAGGGGGGGGGGGTGAATATAGCCAAACACCCACAAGTTGCTCTTTTGAAATCTTTCTCTGCACTTAAGTTAGCAGCAGCGGAAACAAAGCATACGCAGAGAAACAATCTTAACAGAAATGCAAAAACAAAGAATACAAACCAAGGATCGCTAACAAGGATCGTTTACAAGGTTCGGGGATAACTTGCCCCTACTCCTTGGCGTGCCCGTAAGGTGGGCGATCCCTTGATCGTCGGCAGATCAAGCCCTGGTGAACTCCGGATAGTAGCAGCCTCCTTCTCGGTGGAGAAACCTCTCCACAAGTGATCTCAAGAAGATACAAGTTAAGCACAGAGACACTCGAGAAGACAAGCTCACAAAGATGTAACAAGATCGCTCAAGCACAAAGCCACAGAGAGCACGAACACAGCCCAGCCAAACTTCCCAAGTT
The DNA here is from genome assembly GCA_024364735.1 of Boesenbergia rotunda. NCBI lineage: Eukaryota > Viridiplantae > Streptophyta > Magnoliopsida > Zingiberales > Zingiberaceae > Boesenbergia > Boesenbergia rotunda. The sequence continues at coordinate 472,724 of JAGFNQ010006335.1, read as the reverse complement.
TCTGTCTTGTTCCCCACCGCTCCTCTGCATCCAGCTTTGTCTCTTAAGCTCTGCTCACCATCACAAGCTTCGCCAGCATCCACTGAGCTAGCCTGAACCCACTGACCTCCCTGAGCACTCAGTCCACTGAAGACCTCCTCTCCAGCTGAGTCTCCGTCAGTCGCCAGCTGCTCCAGTTGTCGTTGAAACCTGAGAAGGAGAAACAAACAAACCTGCTCGAAGGAAAGCCTCCCATTGACTCTCCTCCAATGTTTGAATCATCCCTGTAAAGCCTGCACACTCCAATAGAAGCTTAGCAATGCATATCAAACATAATCAGCGATGTAGCAGAGAATCGGCAGTGAAAACAGACGTGATCAGAGCTTCTGACAGCGTATTTGAATTAAAGTTCTGCGCCTGATCGGTCACCAGACCGATCAGGAAGGACCCTGATCGGTCACCAGACCGATCCAGAAGTCTTCTGCACACTCCTGATTGGTCCCCAGACCAATCAGGCTCCTGCCTGATCGGTCACCAGACCAATCAGGCTGCTTCCAGACCGATCAGGAGTCATCCTGATCGGTGATAGTGAGAACCTTGCGACAAATGATCGTTCACTAGACCGATCTGAGCAGTATCCCTGATTGGTCACCAGACCGATCAGGAGTAGATCAGCAGGGGAACTCAACTCACTGTTCGCTCCCTGATCGGTTACCAGACCGATCAGGAGCTGTGCAGTGAGTGAAACACACACTCCCTGATCGGTCACCAGACCGATCAGACATCGCTGGATTGGTCACCAGACCGATCCACGAAGGAGCAGCGTGCTAACTCCCTGATCGGTCACCAGACCGATCCAGGGACGCAGACCTAGCCTTCCAAGCTAGGATTTCATTCACCTTAGCCCTCCAAGCTAAGGATTTTTCAATCTAACTCTCTAAGTTGGGAATTTGCACCTAACCCTCCAAGTTAGGACTTTTCACCTAGCCCTCCAAGCTAGGACTTTTCACCTAGCCCTCCAAGCTAGGACTTTTCACCCAACCCCTCCGAGTTAGACCTTCATCCAACCTAGCCCTCCAAGCTAGGCACCTGACCCTCCAAGCCAGGACTTTTCACCTAATTCTCCAAGTTGGGACTTTGCACCTAACCCTCCAAGTTAGGACTTTTCACCTAGCCCTCCAAACTAGGACTTTTCACCCAACCCTTCCGAATTAGGACTTTTCAACACCTGGCTTCACTCACCAGGACCCGGCTTCACTCACCGGGATTTTCAACACCTGGCTTCACTCACCAGGACCCGGCTTCACTCACCGGGATTTCCAACACCTGGCTTCACTCACCAAGACCCGGCTTCACTCACCGGGATTTTCAACACCTGGCTTCACTCACCAGGACCCGGCTTCACTCACCGGGATTTTCAACACCTGGCTTCACTCACCAGGACCCGGCTTCACTCACCGGGATTTCCAATACCTAACCCTCCAGGTTAGGATTTCAATCATCCCGTGCCTAATCCCCGATCAGGACTTAATCATAATCAGAATCATAATCAACCTAAACTAAAATCGGTGTCAACACCAAAACAACAATCAGGGCCAGACTGCATCAACACAATCAAGTGTCGTGGACTCCTCCGTATAACCGATCAGGCTGGAGCCTGATTGATCGGAGAGCTTCCTGATCAGTCTACTGACCGATCAGGGCACAACCTGATCGGTATGGTGACTGATCAGGCCATTGTGGCTGCGAAAGCTGGGAATCCCAACAAAGCTGTGGATCGGTCCGGTGACCGATCAATAGCTTACAGCTTTAATTCAAAAGCGCTGCCAGAGCTCTGATCACGTTCTGATCTCCACTGATACACCACTGATATGTTCTGATGCTTTGATCTTCTGTTGATTTGCTGCTCTAATGTGCTGCTAAGTGTGCAGGTGACTCAGGGATCATCCAAGGGAAGTCAAACGAAGGTTTTCGCTACAGCAGGTTTGGCTGTTTGCTTCCGCAGGTTGTAACGTTCTCTGGCGTGAGCTGCAACGGCTGAGGAGATGATGACCTGGGGCTCGACTGGAGGGGATTCAGTGAGTCCAGAGGAGGTCAGGGATAGCTGGCTGTTGCAGGTGAGCAGCTGGGAGCTGCTGCAGAGGAGCGGGTGACCTGGCGATGGAAGCAAGATAAGCCGTGGAGTGGAGAAGGAGCTGGAAGAAGAGTTCTCCACATCGAAAGCTTGGCTCCACACTTGTGCGATTACTCTGATCTGTTGATCCATCTCTTGAGCAAGCAACTGTGAATCTTGAGCAACCTTTTTGATACTTGAGCACTTGGAAGAAGAAACAAGGAGCTTAGCGAGTCTATCAGCAAGAAGACACGAAGAAGGGAATTCTTGCGGTGCTGAGTGGAGCTCGGTGAGGAGTTTGCTTGTGTTCTTGCGGTTCGAAGTGCTCAATAAGATTTCTTCTTGTGTTTCCTGTACTTAATACTTCATTCATTTTGAAACACTGTGGAGAGGTTACTCCACCGAGAAGGAGGTTGCATTCTATCCGGATTTTTCGGGGCTTGATCTGCCGACAATCAAGGGATCGCCCACCTTAAGGGCACGCCAAGGAGTAGGGGCAAGTTATCCCCGAACCTTGTAAACGATACTTGTTAGCGTTTTTGGTTTGTTTTCCATTTCTGCAGTTATTCTCTGTTTTGTATTTCTTCCGTTGTGCTACTAACCCTAACCGCAGAGAAATCTGAAAAGTGAAAGCGATTTTTGTGTCTGGCTATATTCACCCCCCCCTCTCTAGCCATCCAAGCACCAACATCCACCTCCTTGAGGTGACTAATCCAAGGGTCCACACCAGTGATCACAGATTTCACTATGAAATCTCCTTCTCGGAACAACACCGAAGGTGGAGAAACCCTTTTACAACACCCTTGAAAGTTTTCACAAAAAGAACAACACAAAGGAGAAGAAGAAGAGAAATATTACACTCTAGGCTTGATTCTCCTTCCTTTGGTTGCTTGAATATGGTGTTGAAAACTTGAGCTGAGAACTTAGCAAAATCGCAATAGAACAGTGGTAGTTGCTTTGTGCTTTGTCACCTGCTTTTAACGGTCATCTCTGCTTCTTTGTGGCGTCACGAATCTGTTAGTCATTCTAGGCCGCAAAAACCGCTTTTTGCGTTGCGGAAACCCCAGAAGTTCGGCCACGGGATCCGTGCGAACATAAAATAAATTACGAGTACGAGTTTCGCTACGAAATCTACATTAGATCTACATGATAGATCCATTACCCTTGATGCGTAGCCCTTCGCTTTCCCGCTTGTCCAAAAGCCGCCGGATCTCGTAGAGTATCAAGGCAGACACTCCTCTATATGTATCCACGCGAACAAAATAGATGGATCAAAAAACCTTAGGTGTGCTAGCACCTTCTCGGTTTCGACGAGAGGAGAAGTAGAGCAAAAAGAAAAATCTCTAGAGGAAGAAGAAGAGCCACACCCAAAAAGGGAACCAAAATCCCTTTTTGATCACCCTTGGTGGCCGGCCACTTAATGGCCATTAATGGCCATTAAGTGGCCGGCCACAACATGCCATAACCTCCTCCATTTGAATTCAAATTCAAATGGGAGGGGTTACCACCTTGGAAATGATGTGGCATACACATTTAGTCAAAAACCAAGCCAAGTCATCACTTGGTCAATTCAAGGTGAGGTGGTTTTGGTCAAGTCAAACTTGCCTTTTATGGACTTTCCATATTTAGTCAAGTCAAACTTGACTCCATTTCTTCTCCCATGTCAAGTCTAACTTGAAGTGGAACCAAGTCAAGTCAAACTTGATTTGGATTTAGGTCAAGTCAAACTTGCCTTTTATGGACTTTCCATATTTAGTCAAGTCAAACTTGACTTCAATTTTTCTTCTCCCATGTCAAGTCTAACTTGAAGTGGAACCAAGTCAAGTCTAACTTGATTTGGATTTAGGTCAAGTCAAACTTGCCTTTTATGGACTTTCCATATTTAGCCAAGTCAAACTTGACTTCAATTTTCTCCATCTATTTGTTCTTTGCGTGTGACCCTATAGGTTCTTGTAACGTTGGCAATGCTTCTAACCTCTTAGAAACATAAGCAATGAGCGGTATCTAGCAACACATCATTGCTACCCAAGTTACAAGAATGTTGAGATCCAACATCACCTTGTGACTAATAATTGTGACTCTCACAATATATGATAATGTCCCTCTATCCATGATATCTAGATTGACTCAATTGAGGCATAGACCGTGTCATCCTCGAGTCAATCTATATCTTGAACTCCAAGTAGACTCACACTAATCAAATGAGTTCAATATCTCATATTGACTCACTTGAGCATGACCATGCACTTTGTGGTCTAACTCTATCAAGAATACGATATCGCTCCCGTCATATAGGAGGGATAGATCCCATCTACATCACTCACATCCCTCTCCATAATTTGTTACATACCCAGTAATCGCCTTTATAGTCCACCCATTTACGGGTGACGTTTGACGAAGCCAAAGTACGTAACTCCTTATGTAGGAATCCATGGTGACTTCAGGTCCAAGGACTAATAGTCATACTAATAGCCACATGAGAAAGTATATGACACTCATATAACGATCCATGATACTTTCTCATGGCGGGTCATTCAGTATACATTCTCCAATACATACCCATGTGTCAACTTGATATCTCTGTATCCATGACTTGTGAGATCAAGTCATCATGTTGACTTACATGCTAGCCTCTACGTATTAACATTGTCCTTGAATGTTAATACTTGACTAGGAATTATTTAGAGTAGTGTTCTCTATATCATCTCACTATCGATTCAACTAATCGATTGATATAGATAAGAATCTTCTACTCAAGGACATTATTATGCTTAGCTATTCGACACAAATACACGTAAGTATAATAACCATAAAACATGCCTTTATTTATACACAGGAATATGATACAAATGAGTCTATATAATCATCACATGATTGGCTCTAGGGCTCTCACTAACAGAATCGATTGGTGAAAACCTCAATCGATTACCAAATAGCAGTTGAACAGTACGGATCTCGAATGAACGGTTGTGATTGCACTATTTTGAACTTTAATCGATTGGGAGCATGCACTGATCGATTAGTCTCTTTAATCGATTCAGGACCCTTTTGTTCAAGCGAGGGATGTGTCCCAATTGATTCATCAATCGATTAATATGTTTCCTAATCGATTAACTAATCGATTAGGGAGCTTTCTGTTTTCGCACAGAATATTTCTTAATCGATCGGCCAATCGATTGGGAGCTTCTGAATCGATTGACTGATCGATTAGGGAGCATTCTGTTTGCGCACAGAATGTCTCTTAATCAATTGGCTAATCAATTGGGAGCTTCTGAATCGATTGACTGATTGATCACAGAGCATTCTGTTTGTGCATAGAATAGCTCCTAATCGATTCACCAATCGATTACAGGGCTTTCTGTTTTTGCACAGAATGTCTCCCAATCGATCGACCAATCAATTGAGAGCTTCTGAATCGATTGACTAATCGATTAGGAAGCTTTCTGTTTGTGCACAGAATAACTCCTAATCGATTAACCAATCGATTACATGGCTTCTAATCGATTGACTAATCGATTAGGGAGCATTTTGTTTGCGCACAGAATAATTCCTAATCGATTCACCAATCAATTGATCTCCTTCTAATCGATTGCCTGATCGATTGCTACACTCATATTTAGGATTCTCAATCTTAAATATCCCTACGTTGTTCTCAATCGATCCAATTACCTTGTACCAGCGAAACCTCTTGTTTCCTGGACTTCATGCCTGGAGCCTCCTCATCTCCGGGTCTTCATGCCAAGAGTTCCGTCCCCGACCATCCCTTGGACTTCTTGCTTGGAGCTTCCACATCTCCAGGTCTTCATGCCAAGAATCCGGTCCCCGACCATTCCTTGGACTTCTTGCATTACTACACACTAAACCTCAATGTTAAATCCAATGGATTAACTTTAACTTAAACAACTGTCAACAATCGAAACTTCTTATTTAGGGCATGATTGCATCTACAATCTCCCCCTTTTTGATGTTTGACAATCTATTTAAGTTTAAGCTAAACTTAAACTTAAGCACATAATGAAGTACGGATCTGATAGCATCTAAACTTAAACTTATTTAGGGTATGATTGCATCTACAAATAGCTCTTGAGCCAACAACTCCATCATGATGATAATACCCTAAAGTCAGAAAGGGGAAGCCAATAGCTCTATACCTTTATTAACTACACACAACTCCAATTACCACAACCCAAGTGGTCGAGCGTGATACAACAGGATAAATACATGCACATCAACTACCACTACCCAGAGTGGCCGAGTGGGCAGAACTATATGATTAACTACTCATCTTAACCACAAGGGAGCCAATGATCATCAATATGTAAAATGGTATCAAAAATATGACGACGACTCATCTCAACCCTACAGGGAGTCAGTAATCGTCAGTATACAATCGTGTAGGGATGGTGCATGATATTAATGCACCTGGCACCAAGCAAATTAGCATTAATGCAGTCGTAGGATATACTCAAGGTACAACAAGTATTCTCAAACCATATCAATATCAATACAACCGTAGGATATACACAAAATACAATAAGGGTGCGTTTGGTTCAAGTTATCAGATATAATCTTAGTTATGTGATTACCAAGTAATAACATAACCAAGGTAATGGGGAATGAAACATAACCTGAAATTGTTTGGTTCAATTTAAGTAATCAAATAAAATCTTGTTTGTTTGGAGGTAATAGTCTATGACATAATATAATATTTTACTGTATTATCCTTTAGTTAAATTTAAGTATAATAATATTATATGCTTATAAATTTAAAATAAAAAAGTAAGATAATATTATATACATATTCATACCCTCGGTCGTCGGCCGCTGACGGTAGTTGCCGGCTGTTGTTGCCGGTTGTCGCTGTAAATAATGGTCGGTCGTCGGCGGTGGTTGCCGGTCGCGAATAATGGTCGCCGACCATTTTTACCGGTCGTCGGCCGTCGCAGGTCACCGACGGCGGTTGTCGGCCGCTGGCCGCCCGTGGCGGGCAACCGCCGTCGTTGTCGGCCGCCCCGCGACCGGCAACCGCCGTCGTTGCCGGTGGTCGCCTGCGAATAATGTCTCTTTTGCTAAGGTAAATATTAGAGGATAATTTTAGAAATATAAGTTTCGTAACCCCAGAATCAAGAAAAACCTTACTTTCCTAAGGTTTTTCGATTCTGGGTTGCATACCCCTTTTGCTGACGTGTCGGGCATCAATCATTACTTGGGAATCGTTGATTATCTAAACCAAACAAGATTTTTGTTGATAACCTTGGATGGATAACCAAGGTTATCAAGGATAATCCCCAACCAAACGCACCCTAAGTACATTTAAACTAGATCATCATCCATGCAACCGTATAATATGCACAAGTCCAACCAACCATGATCTATCAGTCATAAACCAGGTTAACAAGGAACACCCAGGTATCTACCATACACATGTGTATGTACAGAGCAGGAATATCAACGTGAGACTGCATATACATTAAACAGATCATCTCAAAGATCAAGCACGTAAGTATTATACAGTGAATGAAAAATAGAATAGAGTTAAGATAAAACAGCCTACAACAGATAATAACAGTCATGCATTTAAAATCAATAATCTATAGAAATAAGTAAGAAGTAGCTGCCTCAAATATAAAGTTCATAGTCAGAAGAGAATCTCCCACGTCCTGATATCTGTTAGAAATCAATGTCTTGTATCAAAAAATATAACTTAGCTACTTATAAACAACTAGCTAAATTAGGTTCCAAGCTTAAGTTAGGTCATCCTAATTATACGATCCCTAATTAGACTTAATTAATGATCAGCTCCGGATTAATCCCATACATTGAGATTAGATTCTACTCCAACTTAACCTTAACTATGTTACACCCAATCAACTTAGGTATTTACAATTATAGAATCAGCTCCAATAGTATCAATAACCTTATCCAACCAAAACTAACCTTATCCAACCAAAACTTCTATTAAGTTCTACCACCCAATTTCACTACCTGAAACTCCAAACTACTTCCACATGATACAGTCACAATTCAAATAGAACTAAGCAAATCTCACTCCAAAACAACATAAATTCCACCATAAACCTCATGGGAATAGCATTACAATTTCACAATACCCAATTACAACCCAAGCTACAGCAAATACAATCTCCACATAAGGTTTTACTATCAACACACACTCAATCACCTACTGATCAAAGTAACGAGATCACAAGACCCAAATCCAACAAGTATTCCCATAGCAAAACCAAAATTGCAAGATGATGGAAACCACCCAACACCAAGATAATCATAGTTCATTCAAATATTGTGCTACACCAATTTTTACAGGGCATGCCACCTCATAATCCCACAAGATCAAAACACCAAACACAAACCATATTCTAACCAAAGTTTACCATTCTATCAGAACCAATTCATCCTTACCAAATGTAACAATCCATCACCCAAATCTACAGTTCACGACTTCATTACAGAATCCACAAAACAGAGCTAAACAACACCTAATCCACAACAGCACAATTCGAAACCAAATTGCTATCAAAACATAAATCCGATTCAAAACAAAGGAAACCTATTCCATTACAGTGATCAAACTACACCCATTCATCAATACTATTTCGAATCAATCTCCAAGATCAAGCACCAAAAGAATAGGATCATAGCTTAACTGGCACCGGCGAAGTCAACCCAGCACAGATCCAGCGAATTCAAGAAACAATTCGTGGAAACAAGGTGAAGATACCCTTCTCCAATGTGCCTTCCCAAACCCTGGATCCAACTTTGTCAAACACTGGCCAAAATCGTAGCAAAAGGGGTAGCTCTGAGTCAGATCTTGTGATCACGATGGCAACCCAAAACAAGGAATACATCAAGTAATAAGATCACAAAGACACACCCTACCCTTGTCCTGCCGGTAATGAACCCACGGTGGTGTGTGCAACCTCCTCAACAACCGACGTGCGCAAGGTTGCCGGGCGCCTGTGATGGTCGGAGGATGAGAGAAAAGGGAAGATCGCCGGAGGCAGTACCGACAAAGAAGGCCACCCTTCGTCTGTGATTGGGAGAAAAGTGGATCGGTTTCGCGTGGAGAAAAGAAGAGGAGAAGGAGAAGATTGGCCGTCGGCGGTTTTGGGTGTTTGGCGTCGGGCGATTTCGACGAGAAGAAGAGGAAGTTTTGAGTTAGCGTCTATTTGCAAATCCACCCCTATCTTTGATTATCGTCAAATCCACCCTTAACAGTTGGATGTTTCCCGTCTACCGCCCTTTCCTCTTCCCAAAGGTGGCTAACCCAACCCGACCTCAAACCTAGCTAACCATATGATGCCCAAACATTGGTTTCGGATAATTCTCAAATGAATTCTCTTTACCGATGGATTTCCAAGTCCCCACATTTTTTTTATTGTCATATCTAACACTATGCCTACAAAATTATATTGGAGGCCAAGAGGTGATGACAACAAGCCAAATGTAATCAGAATGAACAAGTCAAGCCATGTAATTTATCCACTTTTATCTACAACAACTTTAAATCTCGTTAGTTTAATTGTCTTAGATATTATATTATTTATTTGATAAATAAAATTTACTATTTGATTGTATATTCAATATGTATTTGATTTGATCTTAAACTCATTTAATACACTTTACAATGAGTATGCATAGCATAGATAAATTATGATTGAATTACAACCAGTAATATTTGAGAGGTATTTTAAGTCAACCGTCTTAGATATTATATTATTTATTTGATAAATAAAATTCATTATTTGAGTGTACATTATATATATGTATGTGATTTGATCTTAAGCTCAATTAATAAAATCCATAATACAATGCATAGCATGTGAGAAATTGTGATTGGATCATAATTAGTAATGTTTAAGAGGTGTCCTTAAGCAATCATCTTCGATATTATATTATTTATTTGATAAAAAAATTTATTATTTGAGTGTGCATTCTATATGTATGTGATTTGATCTTAAACTCCATTACTGAAATTCACAATACAATGTACAGCATGAGAAAAATTGTGATTGGATCATAATTAGTGGGTATCTTATCACGTATAATTATGTACATATTGAAATCCTTTATAGTCAATGAATTGATAAGACTGGACATTATTATATTGATTCTATAAGACTAGCATATGTTATTGGTTCATCCAAGCAACCAATCCTCACTGGCTGGAAACATTGAGATGTTGAGACTTAACATATGTATGCTAGTAAAGGGTAAGTTCATTAGATGTGACTTGCTATGAGACTTCGTGTGATTTATTACATGTCAATGAAGATCCCATTGTAGCGCGAGTACATGTTTCCTTAGACTTAAGGTGTTGAATACCCAAAAATTAGGGGGTTAAATAGAAATTTTGAAAATTAGGGGCCTAGTTGGAATTTCTTAAATTTGGAGGGTCTTTTGCAAAAAGCAAAAAAATATTTAAATGCCCTAAAAACTTCCTCCCAAATCAGTTCCCTCTTCCCCGATCTCCTCTGCCCCAACACCGCAGCAAGGGATGTCGCCACCACATCCTCTGTTCTCCTTCTTCTCCTCCCTATTCTTCTTCTTCGTCAGGTTCATCGCACACGAAGGAGGCGCCGAGCGTCTGGTCTCCCACCTTCGTGGTTCTCCTTCCTCTTCTCCTCATGCGAATAAGCTGACAAACACTTGCCCTTCCGTGGAACCCTAGCTGAAGCCGCCACACCCCCTCTCTTCCTCTCCTTTCTTCTGTTTTATCACTCGAAGTCGACGCCAACTGCTGCATACCTTGTTCGATGAGCGAAATCGACGATCCTCCTCCTGTGCCGAGTTGCCGGATTAGGAGAGATATCAAGGTAGGGACTGTTTCTTCATTCGGGTGGCGGATTGTTTTGCTATGCATTATTTTTATTTGGCTAGGTATTAATCCTTTTAAAGATGAATGTGTTTGGGTGTTTTCTGATCAGATGTATATCTTGATTTCAACCATACTTGGGTTCGTCGTGAGCCATCCTTGAGCCTAGGGATGATGTTGTTTGGAGTTTAGGATGAAATCCTTTGTTTTGGTTGTTCTGTTAGTTGTAAGCTCCACTTGGGTTGAGGGTTGGTTGTGGTTGTCGTGGCTTGTTGAATAGTGTTGCTTGATTATTGGAGCTGATCAGGTTAGGAATGAAAAAGAGGGCTTAGTGGTTGGGATGGTTCATGAATTATATTGGTTCATAAATTGTAAGGGGCAAGTTGCAATGGATCATCAATTATTAGTCTTGTTTAATATAAGTAGATGATTCAGTTTAATTATGAATTAATCATAGATCGGACGTTGTTCCTTGAGTTAAGATGAGTGTTAACCTAATTGTCATAAATTAGGTTAAGAAGGACATTGTTGTTAGTTGGGGATTTAATTAAATATATGTTGTAATTAGGATGAATCCTAATCATGTCTAGTATTTTGTTTAGTTCATTTAATAATTTTATAAATGACTAAACTACGTCCTTGATACAGGACCTTGACTTTGGACTCGCATGGTTGATCGTGAGAGATTTATTTGGACACGTTCTACAAATAAAGGCGGGTACTTCTCCTTTGTACTCATGTAATTCTTTTACCTTTAAGCGTGACTATTTTATGTGTAAATAGGTTGCTTGACCTTGTTTCCTTGTTGGTTGTTATTTTAACATCGTCGTTGATACTTTCTTCATTGATCTTCGAGTATTCGAAATTCTGTATTCGTACAGTCTCCCGTTGAATTTTTGTTCTGTAAAGTACCGCTTGTACACGAGTACTTAAAGGCTCATTAAACACAATTAGATTTATTTGACATTAGAAATATCCTACCTAGTAGTGTAGATGCATAATCGTTGGTTTTCGATACTTGGTTGGTTGTATCATTGCATCATTGATACTTGTTGGATTTTGTTGCATCATTATTTTCCGATTGTTCGTGCATCTTGTAGCATGCACCATATCTGCACGTTGCATACTAACAACTGTTGGGCTTCCATATGGTTAAGCCGTCGTTAGTCATTTAGTTGCTCAGTTCACTCAACCGTTTGTTGCCGTGGTAGTTGCTAGAGTGCGAGCAACTGTCCTGTTATGCCACACATATTGCAGCTGTAGGCAAACAGTGATACCCTCATCGTTGTTTTAGAGCGATATTAGAGCTGTTGATATCTCCCCCTATATATCGGGGTTTTGGAGTAGTTGGCTCCCCAGCATCCTGTCTATTCAACCACATATATCTGTGGTATTCGTCGGAGTGCGTACAGTTGTCACAGCCCTACCCACTTGGTCACAAAGATGTGATGTGTTGGCGGCTTAACTGGCGTCAGGGGTGACACATGTCATTGCATCATATGCATATATTGTATTTATGTATTTTCTTGTGGTTGTTGCATTAATATGAGCTATGGTTGCTGCATTTGGTTGACATGCATGTATATGTTGGTTTTTATGGTTGTTGCGTTATTTTATACATGCTTAGTTGTTATTCATTTTTATACCATGTTGTTTTATATATGTTATGGATGTTTAGGTATTCTTATATTTTTTTAGAAATTATACCTGTTGATTCCCCTACTTGTTTTATCTTTATATGTCATGCTTATTGTCTATTCATATACCCGCTGAGTCCGCCAGGACTACCACCCCTGCTTCTTCTTTTTGTTTCAGATAGCAGGTAGTTGCATTTCTTGGAGCCAGGAGAGGATCCAGTTGCCAGTCTCCTAGTGTAGTTGTTTTGGGTATTTGGTTTTAGTTGTTTTATTTTCTGCACCTTGTGAGTTTCGTATTTTATTTATTTATCCGGTATCATCTTGTTGGTTTGCTATGTTCGTATCTTTTGGGTATTCGGACTCGCCTCTCTGCTAATTTAAATTTGTCTAAAGCTATTAACTGCGTAGTTGTGAGTTTACTTTAATGTTAATGATGGCTAAGCCATCCGTAGATCTTCTATTTTGATATTAACTGTGTGGTTTTTTTACTTTCTGTTTATGATGGCTGAGCCATCTTTTATGCTAAGAGGTATTGTATATTTGTCCCAACTAGTCTGTTGTGCAAAGGGAGATGTTGCCCAATTTTCGAGTAAACATGTGACTCTGGGAGCGTAACTTAAGGTATTCAAGTCATCTTGGTCATGGAAAATAATAATTTGGCATCTTTTCTATACATTCCCTCAGAGATGTACTTATGGGATGATTGGATATAAGTCAATATGCTTGAAAATGTTTGAAAATCCCCTAGAGGATTCACCACTCATTTTATAAAAAAGACGTATACCTTAAGGCTTCTTGTATACCCTCGTCTATAAAAGGGGTTTACCCTTTAGGAAAACCTGCAAGGTCCACATCCAGACAAGATTCGTGCAATCTATCGTTGATTTGAGGCCATTTTCAATGATTTGTCCATCTATCCAATAAGGATTGGTTCTCGAAGAATCCTATTTCACCCGACTAAGCTTTCTCCTCTCTTCTTCTAGATTTGAGTTGTACCTTGTTTTCTTTGATGTCTCTGGGTTTTATTTCCTTTGTTATAGAGTATATCTCTGAGTTCTAGGATGTAGATAGTAATTATAATGTGAAATTGATATAAACACTATGAATTTGCCAATTTTCTATTTCAATGGCATGCTTATGCCTTGTTATTATTTGATTAAATGTGTGTGTGAAGAATGGTTAATTAATTGTGTGTTTGATTGAATAGATGTAGAAGTTTAGTCACCATGTAGGGGAGATACTTTAGCTTGTATGATCGGAGAGCTCTTAATGATAGAGGGTATCTCTTTAACCGAACATTCTAAAATATCTCTTTGAAAATGGAGGTCAATTGCCTACAAGGGATTATATAACTAGAGCCTAATAAATTTTTCACAATTTTATGTTAGGAAGTGACGTGTATAATTTAGACTATATGATCGGAGGGTCCTTACGTGACAAGGGGTATCCCTTTAATCGAACTTTCTATATTACCTCTTTTACTTAATAACATTGAACCTCGACAGGGTGAACACTCTGATGCAATAGTCACAAAGTTATATTAATATTTAGTTAGAATCCCTACAAGAGCATGAACATAGAGGATATGAAATGAACAATTCATAGTATATTAACTAGCATTACGTGAAACTAAAACCCTAGAATTTTTCCCAAACTAATTCATCAACTCACTTAGGAGGCGTTTGGTTTGTTTGTTTTCCATTTTCATTTTCTGTAGAAAATACGATTTTCTGGAAAACATGTTTGGTTTGCATTTTCCAGCTTTGTTTTCTATAAAAAAAAATAGCGGTTTCTGAAAAACTAGAGAATAAAAGAAAGTCATTTTTCAGAAAATAAGAAAATGTGGTTTTCTGAAAAATAAAAATAGAAAATGGAGCAAACCAAACGCCTCCTTCTCAGTGGACCTCTCTCTCTCTCTCTCTCTCACTCACTCTCTCACATTCTCACTTATTTTTGCATTTCTTTCTTTTAAATTTTGTATTTTCTTATCTTGCAAATAATCTTGATTTAAAACTTGCACTTTTATGCGAAGTTGCCACATTGGAGGGGAATACAACTCTTTAAGGCAACAGCTCCTAGTTAAGTTGAATCAGGGTTGAGCTTATGACCCTAATTGAACGCTTTTTGGGAGGCAACCTAAGCGTTTATTTTCTTATTCTTTTAGCTTCTTTATTTTGAGTCTTATTTGAATTTTCTTGTGTTTTCAAGATTTTCAACCTATACAAGCTGGTCATGGTTTATTCCATGGGAGTGGAGGTTTTTGGGAAGAAGAAATGAATGAAAGTCATGCTTAAGGAGCATGGTTGTGCCAAGCTAAGACATGGGTAGCAAACCCCATGGCACGACCACGTCTACCAGACACGACCGTGCCTATCAGACACTATCATGTCCTTGATCCAATAGAAGACACAGTGGGGTTATGCCTATCAAGCACTGTCATGCCAAATTTCAGCAGGTGCAGCAGAAGTACATGGCACGGTCTTGTGATCATGACACAGTTGTGCCTCCAATTTCAGAAGAAACCACGGCTAGGCTATGCCATTTGGGATTGGATGTGGCAATTTTTGGAGGGACTGTGTTTCATTTCACACTGTCGTGTTTGAAAAAAAATGAAAACACAAAACAACAGTCGTGTTGCCTCAAAAATAGCAAAGCGCAACTGTATTTTTCGACACGGCTATGTCAAGTTTGCAGAGAATACATGGCACAATCGTGTCATTTCACATAGTCATGTCACCTACTTAGCACAACCCACGCCATAGTCGTGAGGCATTTTGTTTAGGGTATTAATACCCTAAACATGGTCGTGTTCTTCCAGCAGCCCCCTTTCTTCAAGTCCTCCTTTTGCTATATCTCTTCCCAAATCTCACCCCCTTCTCTTTCCTCTTGCTAGATCTACTCCTCAAAGAGCAAGATCCTCTCTCTAATACCAAGATCCTCAACCTCTTCTTCTTCCACAACCTCTTAATCCTCTCCAAGAAGTTCTCCTTCTTTCAAAATTCTTCAAGCCTCCTCTCCAAGATCTTCTTTCTTTCTCCAAGATCCTTCTTCTCCTTACAAGATCTTCCCCTTCTAAAATATTCAATCAAGAAGCCCTTCTTTTTGCTTTCTTCCCCTAAATAAACTAATCACCACCTCTTCCCTCCTTTACAAACTCTCATTTTCCCCCTTGACTTGTGATCATGTTCAACATATTGAAGAGACTTAGAAGGAGTGGTGGATCCAGCAAAGAAGACGATGATCCCGATAAAGGAAAAGGAAAAGCAACCAATAAGGGGAAGGTAGCAACAAAAGGGAAATGGAGTGAACGCGACGAGGGTAGCGATAGTCCTTATGATATTATTCTCCATAATGATGATCAAAAGTCTAGATTTGATATTCTTCTTTCGCATAAATTAGTTTGTTCTCATTACCTTGATCACTATACTATGAAAATCTTAGGAATTAAGGAAGACATTAACTGGATGATTGATAACATAGGTTTGACTCAATTTATGAGTCTCAATTATCCAACCTATCCAAGAATAACCCTAGAATTCCTTAGTTCGATAGAGACCTATTTTAATTCTAACAATGATGCAGGGAAAATTAGTTTTCACTTGATGTATCATGATTGTGAGTGGCCTCTAATCAATTTCAATAATTGTTTTAATTTACCTAATGATTGAATTCATAGGTTTGATAGTTCTTTCAATAATGAGGAATTTTGGAAAGGACTTACAAAGTTTGAAGGACCCTATGAGCTAGGAGTAAAGTATAACAATTGTAATTCATCTTCCGTATTCTTTCTGAGCTTTTCAAAGTCTGTAAAAGGCTACTCCGCCTACATGAAGGAGATCTTTTAGTGAGCTTTCAACTGTCTTGGATTAATAACCTCCCGGTTGCAACCTAGCAAATACTGTGTCTCTTACTTAGTTTCTTTTGTTGTTTATGTTTATTTTAATTGTTTAATTAATTTGTTTGTCCTTACTAAGCAAAAGCAAGAGATTTGGCTAACTCAATTGGCAAGACTATTCGTACCCTCTAGCCGGTCTACCCAGACCTAGAAATTATAAATAGAGCTCTTGTCCTCTACCTTTAAACAACGCACTATGTACTCTCATTTCTGTGTACTTGTCTCTTTTCATGCTTTCAACTTCTATAAAAGACTACTTTGATTCCATGCTTTGCTCGAAGATGGAGATGTATAGTGAGCTTGCGTAGTTCTTGGACTAGCATTCCAAGGGATATAAACCAAGTGCATTTTTTAGCCTCTTTTTAATTAAATGTATTATTTATTATTTATTAATTAATGTGTGTGTGTCTTTGTTAAAGAAACCTTCTCCTCGCTAGCGATGATCGCCACCCTTCTTCGTTAGAGCCAATCTCTTCTTCCTGAATCACCCGATTGCCACATGTTGACTCGTTTTTTTTCCTCTCCTGATTCCCTTTTCTCGCACCATATGGTCGGCGTTGAACACCATTCTCCCCTACCCACGCCACCACCATTTCCCTCTCAAGCACCGGCACCGGGTGGATTGGATGTACGATGAGCCTTGCGAAGGCACGCCGTATAGCTCGCGAGATCCTCGCTAGTTGATGATCATTGGGTACGTCATTTTTTACATTCTCGATCTCCTTATTGCATCTGGCTCAGTGAATTTCTTGTTGATCGATGTATTGTTTTTGAATAAGTGGCATGGTTTCACTACCCGACGATTGGTCATGGTTCATCAAGGGTAGATCTAGAGATTGGAGTTTGAATCTTCGAAGGAAAAGATCATCTGTGACAGACCTTGCCTTCTGACGTCGTCAAAGCTAAGCAAGAGATCATGCATGATCTCGCTCCAAGGAGTGGATCGGTAAGTTAGGAATTTTAGGTGGATTAATCCATGAGATTTTGTTTATACTGATCTAGTTTCGTTAGGAGGAATATTTATCTTATTTTGTCCATAATCCTGGTCACGGATTGATGAGTCCTTGTTATATCTACTTCAAGGTGGGTTCTATGGCGATTTCGTCATGAGCTGAGAAGCTATCTCATCTCTAGGTTTGATTGGTATTGCTAAGATTATAAATCTGATGAAATAGTGATGGTATCAAATCTAACATGAGTTGTAAACCCTAATCGATCTTGATTAGGATTAATTGGGTTAGATCTATTTGGGTTTTTGAAGAAGGGTAATCAGGGTTGATTCTATGATTAGGGCTAATTGAGAGTTAAACCTAATCTAAGGCAGAGGATGGATTAAATTAGGGTTATAATTGGCTTTACTCTAATTTAAGTAATGTACCAGATTAGCAAGACCTAAACTATTATTTGAGGGTTGATTAATGATCAAGCAATTAGGGGTTTATCCTAATTGGTTCTAGAATTTGATTAGCTATTGATTGTATAGAAAATTAGCTAAATAATGCATGTTAATGCAAGATCCTGATTTGATATGAGCGACAAGACATGGAATCTATTTTTATAAGATCTATAAATAAAGGCGGATATTTTTTCCTTGACCACTGTAGTTTATTTACCTTAGTATATGGATTGTTTTATTACAGATTAGGTTGGTTTACCTTGACTCTACTCATATGTTTATCCTATATATAATACTTGTGTGCTTAATCTTAGAGATGATCTGTTATATTCATACAATCTTAGCTTTGGCTATTTAAACTATATAATGTGCACACGTGCAAGGTATGTACAATAACAGTTGTCATGTGAGTTATGCATGTGTTGTAGTATATATACGGGTATGGTATAGTATAGAGTTATCATCTTGTCTGTGTATATTTTGTAGGGTATATACCTGTGGTGTTGACTATTAGTGTTATCACTTATAGTACATGATGGTTGGTGGATACTTGTTAGGTTTTATTCATACCTTTTGATATATATGATTGATGCATCATGATTCTGGTGATACACATATTTACCATTCTATTCCTATTGATGATGACTTTGTTGAGTCATGGGTACTAGCATCTTGCATTATGTTAGATCATGATACCTGGTTGTACCCTTTCTATATATGATATATCATGATACCTGATTGTACCCTTTCTATATATGATAGATCATGATACCTGATTGTACCCTTTCTATCTACCTGTTTGGCATGACTGATAGATTATGTTACCTATTGTATCTTGTACATATTGTATTGTTTGCATGGATGATGATTTGGTTTAAGATATGTGCATTAGTGTCATGCATCATCCTTACATTGTATGCATACTAGTGACCACTGTCTCCCTTGTAGTCTGAGCCCATTGTCCGTCATATTTTCCTACCCACTCGGCCACTCAAGTAGTGGTGTTATACTATGAGCAGTTGTTCCTCTCATTCCCACTTGGCCACTAAGGAGTAATGGTAATTGGAGTTGTGTGCAGACAGTGAATACCCCTTTGGTTTTATTAGGATTTATATAAAGTGGTTTTACTCCCCCATGATTTTGCAAGGTTCTGGAGTGGTTTTACTTCCCAACATCCTATCCACTCGGTCACTCAAATTAGTGTAGCTGGAGTGTGTATAGTAGTCAAAACGTAACCACTTGGACACATAGATGTGATGTGATGGTAGCTTAACTGGGATTAAGAGTGACACATGTCATTACATCATGTGCATATGATACATCGTTGTATTTGCTGTATTTGATTAAGCCTTGTTTTAATGCATATGGCTGACATGCACATACAGGTTCATGCAACATGCTTGTTATGCATTTGTTGTTGTTCTTATGGTTTTGAGCTTATCTATTGCAAATCGTATGTTTTACTGATCTCTGTATCATACGTGTTAGATTGGTTCTGGTATGTACATTTATTATGTAGTTACTGTTGTGACTATATATGTTTGATCTACACTGTTTTGACCATGCATTGTCTATTTCTATTATCCGCTGAGTCACTTGGACTCACCACCACTTTGTCTGTCTTTATTTTATCCATGTAACATGTAGATGTCATGGAGTTGCTTAGAGTATCCTAACTGTCAATCCTGTCGAAGATTGTGCGGTCTGCAAGAGGGGTGAATTGCTCCTGAAAAATAAAAATGATCTTTTTTTTTCTTAACAAAGATAGAAGTTAATTTATAAGACAAAATAATAACATGAAAACGAAATAACCAAAAAGACAGAGACACAACAAAATTACTTTGTTGCAACTAGCGTGGTTGTCAATCCAAGACAATGAAACATCACAATCTCTAGATGATCTCCTTGTGGGCGAAGAAGCCTCTTTACAAACTTAGAACTTAGAGAATAGAGGAAAACAAGAATAGAATTCGTGTACAATTCTAATAATTGAAAGTAACTGAGCTCTGGGTCTATTTATAACCCCAGTGAAGTTTATTCGGTTGCTGACATGGCCCTACATGAGCGCCCGAGTGCATAGGGGTTCATGACACGTGGCTCTAGGGTTTTCCTCATTGTAACGGTCATGAACAGCTAATTCTAGATGAAGTTTGGTATCACGGGCACCCGAGTCGCTCTCGGGCGCTCGGGAACATGGGCATCCCTGTTGAACCAAGCACCCCCATGCCCGGGCTCCCGAGTTCAACTCAGGCGCCTCAGTTGACCTAGTCGACATTTTGTGACCAGTCTTCTATTAGGTCTTCTTGGGTGATCTCGGGCCTTTCAAAGTTGGGCTCACCCGAACCCTCTTCGGACCTTCTCCTTGAGCGTGCTTCCCTTCAGCTTCTCGTCCCTCGGACGTCGCACGCATCCTTCTCGCTCCACCGGCGTAGTCTTTCACAGACCTCCTCATCCCTCGGATGCACCAAGCCCATCGACTCCCTTCCCGTATCATCCTTCTCGGCCGTTGTCTTCCACTTGACTTCCTGCTCTCCTAAGCTTCTGCACACTTAGACACAGGAATCAAACACATCATGACCTAACTTGACTCGATTGACCACATCAAAACTCACTCGGGATACTTACAAGTCTCACGTCACATCAGAGGACGTTTTTCATATATTTCTTCATATTATTATTTGTCTTGGACATGTATTTTAACCGTATGACTTTTGGTTTTGGTTTGTGGTTGTTGTGTCTAGTCGAGCTAGCTCGAAGGTAGTTCTTTTTTATTTTCCTTTGGTTTTCCATTTTCGGCTTTGTATTAATTCCAACCGTGTGGGCTATATAAATTGCAAGATTATTGATTCCAGCTATGGGAACTAATATATTAAACTTCGTGGTTATATTTTATTTTATTTCCAGTCGTGTGGGTTGTATTGTATAACTGTGTTGTTATTGTATCTAGAATTATATTGTCCATATAGAGAAAATGTTATCCGTTTTTTAGCAAGCATCGACCCCAAGACGTGATACAACATTTGTTTGCTAATTGTCACTTTTTATCAAATGAATGTTGGAAAATATGTGTATTCATGCTGAATTATCATATCATAATGTTTGTTTTACTATAGACATATAGTGTTGGAATTAGCATGATCACTTTGTTTAAGTGTGATAAAACAAAATTTGGCACAAGCATAAACACAATAAAACTAATCAATTGAATTTGTAAAAGGATATGTGAATGAATATGTGATACTTTTAACATGACAAAGGTGCAAATAGCAAACTGGATTTTTACCTGAAAATACCAAAACATCTCTTGCTTCAACCAGAAGTCCCCAGTGACAACACAAGTACATAGGCACTTTTCATCATCCTGTTTCAAAACTCAGTCCGTCATCATCGGCTCCGATGTGCAACACCTGAAGCGCGCCTTCCGGACAGTGCTCACTATCTCTGTCTCCACAGCCTCCAGCATCTCCACTACCTCGATGAAGGAGGGGCGCACGTCAGGGTTTGCATCCCAGCAGCGTGCCATTATCACCCCGAGAGCGGGGAGGCAATCATGGGGTACGACTGGACGAACACCCTTGTTCACGACGGCGAATGTAGCCTGTACTGCCGTCATGTTATGGAAAGGGAGCATATCGGTTATGAGCTCCCATAATACAATGCCAAAGCTATAAACATCGACTTTATGATCGTATGGTCTGTGCTGGATCATTTCTCTACAAGCCAAAAGGAAGATATTAGAAGCTACAACAGCATACAAGAATCCAAAAAGGTCAGACAGACTAGAGTCAACAAAATATTTCAAAGACAATAGAAACAATGGCATGACATTTCTTAGTTCATGGATCAGTATCGCCTCTCGGTATAGTTTAAAGTTCAAAGAAATGGAACTCCATTTCTGTTCTACACAAACTCTTTTCCAAAGGAATACATATCCATTCCATTTTGTGAGAATAAAGGATAGCCTGGTGCATAAAGTTTCCGTCATGTGAGATCCCAGGAAAGGATCTATTGTACGCAGCCTTACCCTACTTTGTAAGAGGTTGTTTTCAGGACTCGGAATCAAACCCGTGGCCATTTTGTGAGAATAGTTATTATATTTCTTGTCAAACCAAATGCACTATCATGAAAGAAAAAATGCATCACGTTTTTTATGTTTCAGTTCTTTGTATGTGATGCAATAGCAAGTACGATTTGAATCTCTAATAGCTAAGAAGAAATTTTTAGATTCTCTTAACATAATACAATCGAAAGAAGGGGCAATGATTTTCTGATGCCTAAACAGGGGAAGTGCATCTTAGGAAATGCATATAGTCATTCCTAAAACATTGCTATTGCACGGAGGATATATGATT
The DNA here is from genome assembly GCA_024364735.1 of Boesenbergia rotunda. Taxonomy (NCBI): domain Eukaryota; kingdom Viridiplantae; phylum Streptophyta; class Magnoliopsida; order Zingiberales; family Zingiberaceae; genus Boesenbergia; species Boesenbergia rotunda. The sequence continues at coordinate 450,519 of JAGFNQ010006335.1, read as the reverse complement.
AAATATAAACCTTTCTTCAACAATAAGTGCACTTCAACTAGTCATCCATCTCCTTGCAATGGATGCCAGTAATCTAAAATATTTGAAATCTGCTGCATATGAATACAACCCTTTGCACCTAAACCCTACAAGCTTACTTACATGATAACAGAGAGTGAAGTTCTTACTATGGTCGTTTCTAATAGATTCAGACAAGATCGAGACCAACATGACATGAGCAGATTGTATGTGTTCTTGGATTTTAAGTTTTCAATTGTCATCTGATGGTCAAAGGTAATGAAACACTATTTCAATTGTCATCAGAAAATCATTGAAATCGCTAAAATGCTTATTCCTTTATTATAAGTTTTATATTTTCTTGAAAAGGGAAGTAACAATATATTATCTATGTGGTCAAATATTGTTATTGTTCAACCTAATTTTGAGTTGCATTGTGGGTAAAAGTGTAACTGACAAATCCTTCAATATTGGCTATTTTTTATTTTGTTGGACACACATTATGTCGTAAATTTTAAAGTTCAAAATTTTCACTATAAAATGTCCTACCTGAGATGGCAATAAAATGTCCTACATGGCTGAATATGTTATGTGGACTTCAATGAACTGACTTTGTATTACTGATGTCAATTAAACTATTTCATGAATTGTATTTTAGTATGTTCTGACCTGTATGTTTTAAGTTTGAACAAGATATTTGGTGTTTAAAATTTAAAACAGCTGTTATTTGGATTTATTGTGTATCTCCATTAGCACAAGTCTCAAAGAATTTATCTTATCTAACTAATTATGTGACTGCTAGTGTTATTGAGGCTAGACATAGGGACGGTGTTCTAATTGTTGCACTGACAATGCAGTTTGCTATGGGCACTTCATACTTGATAAATATAGGATGAAGAAAAGGATAGCATAAACAATCCTAGTTATAATGTCCAACAATTGTTTTAATGCAAATACTATATCTAAAAGGTATCAACCTTAACTAAAGAAAACAACTATAATGTATAATTGATGATTTCATGTAAGAGTCTAAATTCTAAAATCATATTTCGAATACCTTTAGATAAGATGTTTATGCAGGCTTAGATTACATATCATCTGAACACAAGCATTTGAGCTCTAGTGAATGCTTGTTTCTCTAGATTTTGGCTGATTTTTTGTGAGTATTTTAATTTATTTTTCTGCCTAATAGATCGAGTTAATAGATGTCATACTCCTGTTGTACTTTTCTCGATCCAATTTATTCTTGGAGTGACTTGTGCTCTCAGACAAGGTCTCACTTTGTATCTAAAAATCCATTCACAAATGCTGTATTACCATTACTTCTTTTGGAAAGGAAGTATTGTAGGGTTGTGTTTCTCTAGGTTTATTTGGATTTTGAGTTTTAGAACCCTCTTGAATGAGTGGCCTATAGAAACAAATGTCTTCTTTCCTAACTACTTGTATTCAGTGTTTGTCAAGTATGCAGTACAGAAGTTGTTAGCTATGTCACAGTGTGGTACTGGCTGCCTCTGTGGTATGTTGGAAGGAGCTACATAACATGGTAGCAAGGTCACTAGAGTCCTAAAGAAAAATGAGTTTTGAAGGCATGTGGATAAAGCTAGTTGTAAGTGAATCAAAAACTTGGGCAAAGAAAAGTGAAGATCGTTTTCAGTAGTAACTAGTACTGTCAAATGGACGAATTTAGCGTCAGCAGTCTACTCTGTGACTGGGCATTTATGCTATCTATACAATTTTATTTGCCTTCCAACATCATGCCATGGTACCAAATTGCCGTGGTCAAGATTTAAAAATTTAAGAGGATCTGATTCAATTAATTTAAGATTTCAAAAACTCTTAATTAAACCATATTGTACTCAATATATATATATAATCTTGCAGTTTATTGAGGTGTATTATTGCGAGTGAGTGGTTAAATTGGATTGTTGGCCTTGGGTTTTTGCAATTCTTGTTTATCTATGTTTCGTTGCAATTATTTTGTTTTGGAATGGAGTTTTTTTTAATGTTATTTATTTTCACAATTTACTTTAATGATCATATAGGGTTTGAAGAAAGCCTTGGATTCTGGGGCTGAGAAGGATGAAATAAGTAAAATAAGTAAATTCAATCAATTATAAAATAAGTAAATTCAATCAATTATTGGATATGCCTAGCTGACGGGTTCATAGAGAAATAAGTAAAATACTAAATTCAATCAATTATAAAATAAAACTATCAAAAAAATAAATGGCGAGCTGAATGTAAATTATAAATGGCCAAACCACACATTCGAAAATGGGCAATGATAGGAAAATATTAAATAAACAAACAAATTATAAAATAAAATTATTAAAATATAAAAATGACTTGAAATAAGTGTAAGTTTGTGTTGAAATGACTAGAAAACCCATTAGTAATTGGTCTAAGGCACTAGGGAGGAGCCTGTCTAGGGCACTTGCCTCTGGGAGGACCCTGAAACTTGAATAGGGCAATTTAGGGAAATGGAGGTCACTATGAGACCGAACAAAATGCACAAGAGAATCACATAAAAAATGTAGGATAACTTGAATGACTGTAGGGCTCACTAGTGCTAAAAACTTGTTTGCTTAATAGAATAAAGTTTGCAGTATCTATCTCTTTGGTCTTCATTTGGAGGGAGCATCTATAAGAAATTGGACGGACTAAGTTCTTAGCATGGTGGAAACTGTGCTGGAGAACCTTAAATATGATTCATCTGGCTGCTATTCCCAGAGAATGACTTAGTCGATTTTATACTATATTAATAATAGTAAAAGGGCACAAGTGATCTCGTGTAAATTTGTGAGACTGTACTTACACTCCATTAGCAATTCTTCATGGAACTGAAAGGGGTTCTCACGAGAAGCAAACAAAGGCAAGATCAGTTAGGCTGGAGGTATCATTGTGAAGGAAGGGTTTAAGGTCATCCAAAAGAGGGAACTCTAGATCGATGACTCTAGGGAATGTCTTGGCAATCAGGATTGTAGGACCTTGAAATGGAAATGTTGGATTTCAAATTTAGAGGGGAAAGGAACATCACAAATGTAATCATCATTGGCATGACCATTTTGATTGGTCTCATAGGGAAATGGACTATTAGAAGAAGTTGATTTGGACGACTTTACCCAAATATTGTTAGAGGCTATTGCGAACTCCTAATATGGCATCATAAGTGGAGGGTGCTTTACATATTATTCGGGGATTATGTTTGGAGTCCAATAGATCATACTATAGGTCTTTAATCATTGTTATAGGCTTATAGCCACCACCACATGGGTCACAAAGTGCGTGCCCACAACATGGAGGTTGATATATTCTAGAATATCTTTGCAACTTAGAACATAGACATTCAGATGTAGCCGTTGCAATGCTTTAGCCTTTCAAAGTTTGTGTCAATGGTCATAGTGATGCCAATTGGGAGGATGTTACCTCCACCCTAGGTCTATTTGAAATGAGGGAGGTCTCTAATGATAACATGGATTTGAATTTAGTATCACGATGGGCACGGGCAAAATTTACCATTCCGCCCGTTGACCGTCATCGACACGTACTACCATCGCTGCAACCCTCACACGCGACCTTTGCGGGGTGCGGAGGTCATCCCTCGCACGACCTTCATTGAGGCGTAGAGGCTGTATGACCTTCGCGAGGACGGAGAACTTGCGGCCTATTTTTTATTTTTTTAAAAGTTAATTTTTTAAATAGTATTTCCTTTTCCCTATTAAAATTTTCTTTTAATTTTTTTTCTCTTTTATCCATTATTTGTTTTCTCTTCCTTATTAATTTTATCCCTCTTTCATTCATTATTTTTTTCTCCATCAAAATAAAAAAAAAGAAAAAAATAAACCTCTTAAGGTAAACAGAGGAAAAAAAAACTTTTAGCCTCTTTAAATGTGATTATCCTTTTCTTTTCTTAGAGAAAGAAAATTAAATATAATATACTTTCTAACTTTATAAAATATATTATTATTAATAAAATAAATTATTTTATATATAAATTTGATTTAATTTTAGACTGATCAAAATATATCTAAATTAAATATTGTTTAAATATTTTTGATGGACTCCAGTTAACATAAATTGATTTTTCCTCAATAAGAGCCAAATATTTCACAAGATAATATCAAAACTTAAACTCAATATTCAACATCTCAAATATAACTTAATAATAAGTATCTATAACGATCAAATATTTTTAATTAATATATTTTATATTATTATCAAAATTGGATCGATATGCTACTGAAATCTTAGCCATTTTGGATCATATATTGAAACTTTGATTCACAATTTTAAAATTTGAATGATAATAACTTAGAAACGCCATATTTTTATATCGTGAAAGCTTACCAATACTATATTGTTGGTGGCATTGTCTATTATAATCTGAGCAATATTATGACCTGATACTTGCTCAACACACTTGTTAACATACTCAAAAATAAGTTCAGTTGCATGTGGCTCATCATAAGACTCCTTAGACTCTAAAAATATAGTACTCTTCTTGCAATTAAAATGCTTTGTTTCTCCATATATCTGTCCTGATCAAGCACTCGTTTTTTGTCCATTCTTCTTTATGTTTCTTCAACAATTGTTTTGTTCTTTCATTTTCGACTTTTAACAGTGGTTCCCTAAGTTGATATTGAGTTGGAGGCTTGAATCCTGGTCCAAATTGACCTATTGCTGTCGTTAGTTGTTTGAAGCTATCATTATCAACAACATTGAATGGGATTCCATTTTCATAAATCCATCTCCGAACATATTGTTGAATTTGTTAAATTTTCTCTTTGAAAAGAGTCTCATTTATTTTTTTTTTGGCGAAGCACTTTACTCCCACTTGAACTTACATTTTCTGGCGCAATTACTGATGCAAATCTATCTATGAGGCCAAGAGAAAGAGGTTTTTTAGATGGATCTATCCTTTCAATTTCAAAATCGTCTTTTTCATCAGGAAAAATAGTCAACTCTGCTTCCATTATTTTGTTCTTCTTTCTATTCCTCTCTTCTAAAATAGCTTGCTACCAATTATTTTTATTTTCTTGAGATGCTTTTTTGACAATGGATATATTTTCAGGTATGTTTTCTATGTGCTCCTTGATCCTATATACTCCCCCGACATCATTTTCACACAATTTGCATGTAATTTGTCAAGGGTTTTAGGATGAATTATCTCAAACTCTCATCCGATGTCATTTGACTTTTTCTAAAAATCCTGGATTCGAGTTGAGTGACTGTTGTTGTCGAAGATGGATTGCTTGTCATTGTAATTATGATAACCAAAAAAGTGATTTAAAAATAAATTTAAGAATTTTAAAATCATTAATAACAAATCTATGAAAAAATTATATATAAAATAATTAAGATATAATTATATATAAAATATTAAGATATAAAATATTTAGATTTTAAGATTTAAGACCATGAAATCAATAAATAAAAAAATATAAATCAGTAAAATAAAATTATTAGAATATAAATATGATTTATATGAATTAATAAAATGTATTAAAAATTTTAAATTTTAAATATAAAATTATGAATATAAATATGATTTATATAATTAATAAGATTTATTAAAATTTTTTAATTTATGTAAAATTATTAGAATATAAAAAATAAAATTTATAAAAAATTTTGATTTTAAATATTTTTTATAAATTTATTGAGATAATTTAATTAGGATTTCTAAATGCCTTTTCAAATTACCCACATTTATTTAGGGAAATGTTTAAATTAAAAAAATAATAAATAATAAAATTTTAAAAAAAATAATGTCGTCACGCCAGCATCATCGTGATGCTGTCGACAGTGCCATACTTGTCGACGGAGGCTTTTGACGGCGCCGGATGCCTCGAGCGACGCATCTGGTACCGGAGGTATCGTCTCGCGATGCTTGCGGCGACACCAGACGCATCGCCGGAAGTATCCCGCGACGTGTCTGGCGGCATCGGAACACCGAAAGCATCCCTTGACATCGGAAGCGTCAAGGGAACCCAAAAAATAAAGGAATGGTAATAGAAAATTGAAAAACATACCGGTGATTGCTGGCTTCCGTAGGAGATTAGAGGAGTCGAACAGTGTGAGTGGCCGATGAATCAATGAAGATTTAGGATTTTAGGACTTTAAATAAAAAAAATAGTTAAAAACATGGAATTTCTACATAGGGCCTCTTAGGCGGCGGCGCCTCCTTGGCCGGCCACACACAAGGTTTTCGCGGAGGTCATCGGCCGCCGAGCACCTAGGCTACCACGCAATTTAGAAGGTTATATAAAAGAAGCCTTAGACATCAAATTCAAAGTGCTCCAACACATGCTGCGCTTTAAAACACTAACACTACAACCAACTACTACTCCGACACCCGTGCTAATCTCCAGATCCCTTGTGTCAGTATCAGTTGTATTTTCATTACTGTCTTTCGTGCTTTTAATTATTCAAGGAATGATAAAGTGTTACCTTATTTTTTTTAATATGAGACTCTTTCTTGTTGCGAGAATACTGGTGAATTGCCCATCGTATATCTTGGAGTAACAGCTAGAGGCTATGAACCAAGTAAAAAAATAAAATGTGTCTTTTTGCTGTGTTTTGTGTTCTTGTTTACTTTTGCTGTTATCTTTGATAAACACAAAAGAAAGATTGCTAAAACTGTGAAAAATCATTCTAGTACTTCTTGATTCTACAATTGCTATCAGAGCGGAGGTGCTTTGAATTGATGCAACCATAGTTCGAGCAAATTTTTTCACTTTGTTTTCATTTATATTCTCCTACACTATTAATCCAAGGCCAAGCCTTAGTACAATTTCTTATGTTTTTTGTGTGCTAGTTCTTCTCTAAATGGCTCATTAACAAGGGTACAACACATCCCGACCTTTTCTCTTCTCTAGTGAAGATTACGACTATTAGAAGGGCCAAATGGAATACCACCTGCAGACTCAAGTGGAGATATGGATCGTGGTCTAAACAGGATTCACACTCCCCACCAATGGC